>JAVLUX010000031.1:22817500-23417500 GCA_032164185.1 Moxostoma hubbsi
GGACACATCTTTCAAACTAGCAAAGGCAGATCCTGAGTCTGTGGCGTAAGAATGTAGTTAATCACAGAAGAGTTTTTTCTTTTAACAGTCCTTAGTTTTCCCCTTCTTATTTATTTACTTGTACATTGAACTGTTGTATAAAAGCAACATCACACTTGCAATTGTACTGTATTGTCCATCTATCAGCTGTGATCATCTGCGGCATTTGGCCTGCAGCCTCTTGCTCGTGTGATATTGCTTTTAAGTAAACATGCAAAGAGTTTAAAGGTTAACATTACTTAAATGTCAGGGATACTTTAAGGGTTCCTGTAGCTCATTTGGAAGAGCATGGCACTAGCAACGGCAAGGTCATGGGTTAGTTTCCCATGGAACACCCAAACCAATAAAATGTATACCTTGAATGCACTGTAAGTCGCATTGGATAAAAGCTTCTGCCAAATACATACATGTAATTTGTTATGTAAATCTTTAAGTAAATACGTTAAGCTATTTTAATGAAAGCGAAATCATTCACAAATGGGAAGAATGTAAAGAGATGCTTCAAACACTAATATGGCATTCAATCTAATGTGGAATTGCAGGAAGATGTCAAATATGCAGGGGAGGGATCATTGGGAAACGGATGAAGTTACAGAAATTTAAGGAAATATTCAGGGAACAAGCCCTACCCAGTCATTTAGAGGGTAGCAAACTACATGATTGTTTTTAGCTGACTATAGAGCCTTACATATTGCACAGATGATCATGCATACAAATTTGACCTCTTGTTTAATGAAAATTATGCTTTGGTGGATTTGCATATTATAAAATAAAAAAATAAAAATTCTGAATTGAATGCAAAGATAGTTATATTTATTAATTTTTATTAAAGTGGCTCATTTGTATGTGTGCTGTAAATCTGTTTACATTGTTTATATAGTACTTTACAATACACATTTGTCATTTTGAGTCTGGCTTAAGTGGTTGTTTTTGGCTTGCGCAGAGCACGGTGTCCACTTTAAGAGTGCATAAAGACTCAATTTAATGTTGGTTTCCTCCAAACAAGCAGTTACTCAATTGTGTTGCCTAGTGGAAGTGTGCAGTTGCTGTGGTGATCACTGATAACAGTGTGTGGAACAAACAGACATCCATCAAATAAAGACATCTTAATGCACTCAGCACAGATTGTTAGATGCTGTATCTAACAATATACTGTATGTTTCTTTCAAGGTCTTTGAAAAGTCTGTAAATACAGTGTGACTGTTTTAATCTTTAGAGCTAGTCATGCTAGAGAGGTTTCTCAGTTGCGTGGAAAATTGTCACAGCTACAGACAGAAATGGATGTCCTCAAGAGACAGCTTACCTCTGAGCGCTTTGAAAGGTGAGATTCTGAGTGACCAAAAATACTAAATCATGAACAAAATGTCAATTTGGTCTGCTGCCAATTTCTCCTTTTACAACTGATTTACAAGCAACATAAATGTCATTTTAAAGGGATAGTTCACCCCAAATTGTCATCATTTATTCACTCTTGCAGTGTCTTACCAATGTGACTTTCTTCCGTGGAACACAAAAGATGTTCACTGTCATTGAATGGAATTTTGGTTGAGGATGTCAGTCCCTCACACTTTGCCTAAGATCTCCTTTGGAAATTCATACAGGCTTTGAACAACATTAGGTGATTAAAAGACAGAATGTTCATTTTTGGGTGAACTGTACCTTTAAATGATCATCGTAGCAGTGGAGTGTTACATGTTTGTCAATGTGAGGCTCTGTTTTTGTCTGTTAGGGAAAGAGCAGTGCAGGAAATGCGAAGACAAGGCTTGTCTTTCTCCTCTCTGCGTAGCTCCTCCCCTCTCAGTGCCTCTCTCAGTCCTCGGCCCGTTTCTCCTGAGCGCTCCATCCTTCGCATTCCAGAGCGCTCCATAGACAAGACACCAGAAAAGTGAGTCTCCCATATTAACATTCACTGCAGCTTAATTAGTTTTAACTGATACATATTATACGCAAACAATATAATCACACTAATATGCCTATAAAGACCAACAATTTAAAAAATAGCACAAATGGAACATGCAAACGCATCTTGTGTGAGTGGCCCTCATGACATTGACAAAATTGATTGTAGAATGGGTTGCTGTGGGTTGCTTATGTTCAGTGATCTGGAAATAAAACAATATGTTAACATCTACAGCCACTTTTATCTATTCAGTGTTTAGCACATGTGCCACAATAACATTTTGAATTATCTCGATTTATTGACTTTTCTAAGGAAATATTAAAGGGATAGTTCTCTCAAAAATTCTTACATCATTTACTTATCCTCATGCCATCCCAGATATGTGACTTTCTTTTGCTGAACACAAACAAAGATTTTAGAAGAATATTTCAGCTTTGTAGTTCCATACAATGCAAGCGAATGGGTACCAGAATTTTAAAGGCCAAAAATAATATAAAGGCAGCATAAAAATAATCCATATGACTCCAGTGGTTAAATCTGTATCTTCAGAAGCAATATGATAAGTGTGGATGAGAAACGGATCAATATTTAAGTTCTTTTCTTCTGAAATTTTGCTCTGCCCAGTAGGAGGTGATATGCATGAAGTGAAAGTGGAGACTTATAGTAAAAAAAAGGATTTTAATATTTATAAAATAAAAAAATATAGATTTAACCACTGGCCACTATTCACTTGCATTGTGTTGACCTACAGAGACATTTTTCAAAACATCTTTGTTCAGCAAAATAAAAAATTAAAAAGTCACACATCTGGGATGGCATGATGGGTGAGTAAATGATGAGAATATATATATATGTTTGGGTGAACTAACCCTTCAACATGCAATTTGTATTAAATTTGATAAATGTACAAATGTAAACGACTGACAGCCCTAATTGCATCATATGCACATATGTTTTAAGTAAACCCCATGTATCTTCCATTTCTTCAGAAGTGTGAGCTTTAAGGACTAGCCAGGCTTGAAGTGCAAAAGGAAACAATGGCGTATAATACCTCGAGAGAGAGAGAGAGAGAGAGAGAGAGAGAGAGAGAGAGAGAGAGAGAGGGGCCTGTCACATTTGCACTGTCAAGACATCACATTAATATTTTTGGAAGATTCTTGTGAGTAGCAAATCTTGAAGAAACCTTGTGTTGGACCAGACTTGTCTCAGTCCTGACGATCCTTCCTTTGGCTTTTAAAAGGGAAGAACTTGTGTATTTATTTTATAAGTACAATTATGCCAAAAATGCTTGTCAGTAGAGCTGTCATTTGTCTAATTATATGTTTTTAATTACTTAAAAGCAGTTATATTGCAGTGGTTGTGGCCCATGTTACATGTTTTTTATTGTCTGTGTTTTGCATAGTTTTGTACTTTTTGAATGAAAAAAGGCACATTTTATATATTTATATTGCAGACTTTTTAGCAGGTTAAACTTGAGAGTCTGTTCTAAAACGTGATTGAGAAATTTAAATGAGCTGGCAATGAAAGCATGACCAAATAATTCAGTCAAATTGAAGAAGTTGATATGGCCATGATATATAGGGCTGTGTTAATATCACACTACACCACACATTTGCTATTCAGACCCTTTGTTTTCTATGTTTACATGTGTATAGTAGACAGTTCTTGTTGATTAACTGATTAACTTATGAATAAATATACATAATTTTTAAAAAGACCTGTCTTTGTTTATTGGGTATTATATTCATCCTGTTCTGGCCAGTCTGTGTATTGTTCAATATAATTCTTGTTGGTTTATGTGAAGAACATTTTGTAGTCCTGAATGTTTTTCATGTTTCATCTTTTTGTACAATTTAAAGCAACACTATGTAACTTTTGGCCCTCTAGCGGTTAAAAAAATCAAACTGCATGTGTCTTGCGGAAGAACATTGTTTTGGTTGTGCTTCGGCTCTGCTCTTCGGTGTGGATAAATGTGTTTCAGTGCACCGGTGTACACATGAATACAGGACATCTTATCAAATAGAAAGGACAAATCAATGACAAAAGATAGGAAAAGACAGATATCCAAAAACATGTCATCTGAGCAGGTAAATACCATATCTTATACTGTTGATTTGACTTCCTGGAAACAAATGACATTGCAAAAGATAGGCAACATTTGTTAACATTAGACACAATGATTGCTAGTCTGATAAGGTCAAACATTGTAAAGTTTTTGTAACTGCAGGATATTCCCGCCACATAGAGCAAAATTGTAACTAATTTATGGATTGTCGTTGTTACCAACCAGTTGTCAACATCATTTCAAGACTCACATGTCCTTGGCAAGCCTAAGACTAAAGGATTAATTTATATAAATTATTGCCATTATAAAGAAAAATACTGCACCGATAACAGTATAATTATTATTCTAATTAAACTCTAGAGTCTGTTGTGCGTGAAAATCCCAGGAGATCAGCAGTTACAAAAAAACTAAAATCATGCTACAGTCGAAATCTAAATAGACAAATATTTACATTGGACATGTCACTGACTGACCAAGTATTCCCTTTTTTCTACACGTCATCTTAATTCGGTACTCGAAAAAGGATGCAAAATATGTGAATACATAAAGACATTTATTTACTTTTATCATCATGAGAATCTGCGCATTGTCAACTTTCAACTGTAATTCTGAGAACCAAAACTCTTGAATTGTTATCAGTCTCAGATATAGCTCAAATATCATGTGACTGTAATATTGTATCTTCGGTGAACACAACAAAGATCCTAATTTGAAAGTATACAATTTCAATTTCATACCTTGGCTTCAAGGTTTCCACCCATTTAAGATTTTCTGGTATGAAATATGGAGTTTCTCTGTTCCCTGAAATTTTTTTCCACATGCTAATTTTAACATAAACCAAATTGTATCTAGTTTTACACCTTAAAATTACCATGATGACCATGAAGAACCAATATGGGTTTTTTTATTGACTGATGCATATATCCAGGGAGCAGGGAGGCCGATATGGTAAATAACATATATATAAAATTGCTAAAATAGCATTGTTTACTCAAAATTTCACACAAAACTTTAACTTTGTAAACGTATAATATTTTGTGTTTTAAATGGCAGATAGCATTTTCTCCTGGTTTTCTGTTTAGTCATCCCATTTTAGTAATATGTTTGCACATAATTTGTTTTTTAATATATAAGGAACAATTAAATAACTACAGTGCACACAGTAGTCCAGCAATCACGGACGGCATGTGCACATTAGGAATCACATTTTCTCACAAAGACATCAAACTCGTAATGTTCATACAGTGCACAGTGAATATAACATTTACTTATAGCCAATTCTGGACAGTAACGGATTAGGTGTAATCTGGATACATGAATCAGATTACAAAAATAAAGTACTTGTAATTGAATTGCATTGCCATTTATATTGTACTTAATCAGATTACAGTTATATTTTTGTGGATTACATGATTACATTCTTGATTACATCAACCGATCAGCCAAGGGAAATAACTAGTGCATACTTTACTAATTATGCTCCTAAATTCTAAAACAGCGGTCAGTGTTTTAGTATGATTATAAAGGTTAAAATATGTTTACTAAAGTAAAACCATGGCAAAATGTATTGCAAGGGCACACAAAACATATTGTGAGGGAAAGCAAATTACTGTGAAGACATTGGCTGTAGAACATTTGTGTGCACCACAGTTCGGAACAATCTCTATCATGTTCTCTGCGAGGAGACTGTGAGTTCCTGTGCGCAACATAGGCACATCCCAAACCGGGCCATAGATGACCGAACGCCATAGCAAGATAACGGGTGCGTCGGCTCGCTCGCTAGATGAGATGGATCACCGCTCGCCACCAGGAACTGGTTGTGCACAAAGTGTGTGGGTAAAAGAAGCGTGACGGGCTTCTTTGAGTGTGTGCACCTCGTGCAGTGCACTAAGCGCTTTTCTCTTATGAGAACATCCTTTATTTAAATACAACACACAGAAGCAACAGTCTGCGTAATATCCCAGTCCCAATGAACTCCAGCAGGGAAGGGGAGAGAAATGAGTAGGTTTGTGTCTTGTGAAGGCATCACAAGTGCTTTTCTCTTTTTTATAAGAATCATTCTTTATTTAACACATCACACTGAAACATTTTGTGTAACATCCTGGCAAACTCTGGCGGGGAGTGAACAGCGTGTGATGTGTGTGCATCTCATACAGTGAATGCTCTCTTTTATGTGAGAACATTCTTATGTGAACATCACACTCAGAAACTCATTCCTTGTCTCGCAACAAGCTCTACTTTTGTTTGAGAACATTGGTTGTGTGAACACAACACACAGAAACACATTTGTGTATCATCCCAGCGACAGCGGGGAATGAGCAGCATATGAATGTATGCGTCTAAATATAAGAAAACATTGTTTATGTGTACACAATACACAGAGAGAGTCTGCATGAAGCCTCCCGGCGAATACCAGCAGGTTGGGGAAGTGAACAGCATGTAAATGTGCTTGTGTCAAGCATGTGCAGTGAGAGCAGACCCAACAGGCACTTTCTCTATTGTGTGAGAAGATTGTTTGTGAAATTCATCACACAGAAGCAACAGATGCAATCTTCCAGCAAACTCCGGCGAGGAAGGGAAGTGAACAGCATGTAAATGCATGCATCTCGAGCACAGACACAACCAGTGCATTCTCTATTGTGTGATAACATTGTTTATGTAAAAACCAAAAGAAACACACTTGACTATCATCCCGGCATCCCAGCATACCCGGCAAGGATGAGCAGCGTATGAATGTGGCGTCTCACAGCGAGCGTCTCTTGAGAGAACATTCTCTTTTTGAACACAACACAGAAACTATTCAATGGCACAACTGTCTTTGGCAAATCAGCAGTGGAGGGGTTCTCCGCCTGGTGCTGATCTAAAATAGAGCTGCGAGTCTTCAAACTGAGTCACCGGTGACTTTTTGTGACTCGCAGCGGCATCTTGAGGAAACCATGAAATTTTGTGTCACATCCAGGACTCTTGTCATGGCACGTATCAGCTTGAGTCGACGTCTGGTTTTGGCCAACACTTAATGAGGTGAGTTAACATGCAAGCTGGATCTCTGGAAAATATGGCTCTGCCCTAGTGCCCTTTGAGATGCAGTCTTTTGATGGCAGCCAGACTGCAGGGCCACTCATCCAGGCAAGATATTTCCAGCTTGACTGGAGGGGACCAATGTAAACCGAGCTCCTCAACCACCCGCAAGGGGACGTGAATCAGCTCTTATCAGTGGCATGCGCATACTCCTCACCCTCACTGGGGGAAGGGATCTCATATTTGAGATCATATTTGATGCTGCAAGGGAAACAACTTCATCCCCCATCATCAGAACCGGCAACGGAGCTCATCATGCGTATACTGTACTAGTGGGGACGCTACTTTGGGTTATCGAAGGGATCGTGCTTACGTGGGATATTCCTCGACTTCATCCAACTAAACCTCGGGATCTTACGCAGAAGAGGCATGCGGGGGAGCCGGGATCGTCCCTCAGAATGAGGGAGATCCTTGAGTGGAGCATCCAGAGATTCATGCCCTCGCAGTGAAGGCAGTCTATCTCTATGAGAGACGCTTCGGCATGGCCCAGGCAGCGAACGCAGCTCTCATGTACATCTGATAGCTGAATGTGCCGCTCGCATGTGGAGCACTTGCGGAACGACATCTTGAAAAAGTTACATTGCACGCAAGGGTGGAGGGTGTCCGTCAATGGTGAAGAGTAGGCTATTCAAGATGAGATGATTGTCGTAGTCAAGGTGAGACAATGTTGGTCTTGAAGGAAAAAAATTCTGAAGAAATGGTGTTCGCGAACCCGCTTATATAGCTAGGCCAACTGCACTTCTAAAGGGGCGGGATTCAAATAAAATTCAACTTCAATTAGGTCACTGGAGTAATTCCCCAAAAAGCATTTACCGTATTGTCAAGTGAACTGAATCGATAGGGAACTGTAGTATATACTGCAGATTCATTGAAGTATGAAAACCAATATAAGCAGCACTCCACTCCAGTCATGTCATGTTTTTTTGCAGGTATCTTGTCTTTCTATCATTATTTCTCTGCTAGAACCACTGTTGTGATGATTTTTATGATTGATTTAGTCTTAAATCTGTTCTGATGTCTCTCAAACACACAAAACCACAAGCAGCATATGGTCGACTGAAGCTGCAGTGCTCTTCTTTCAGCTTCTATTTGTGTCAGTGTCAAAAAAACAGTTCTGGGTTTTTTTAGCTTTGTAAAAAACTACACAAAACAGCTTTTCGTCATGTTTTTCTTTGTTAAAGTAGCCAAATCTATTGGATATTTCTCCCCGTTTATCTCATATGGATGAATGAGTAACTGACTATGGTAACGGGGCTTTGCTTTCCCCCTCACTAAACCACTGTATCTATGCTGATTATTTAAAAGAAATAGCAAATATCAGATGATTTATTAGCCTCAGTGATATATCGGTCGACCACTACTAATAAAAACTTTTTTAGGGTGCTTTCACACTTGGTTCCATTGCTTGGACCGAACCAGAGTTCGTTTCCTCCCCCTGCCGCAGGTGTCTGTTCACATCATTTTATTTGAGTCTGAACCACGGTCCGATTGCGTCATCAATGTGAGAACAAGCGGTAACAACTCGAGAAGACATCACTGTGTGAAGTATTAAAGTTTGTCTCTTTGGATTTACCACGAAAACTTGCCATGCACAGAACAACACTTGTGTTTGTCTCACGTGGATGCATTGAATGTGCAATGATGTGATGAATATTAGTGTTTCTCTGCCGCAAGCATGCGGATGCATTGCAAGAGATGTGAAGAATGTGAGTTGCTCTCTGAAGGCGATGTATTTGGACACAAGCAGTTATGAGAAATGTATTACACTATAATAATTGTGATCACAAGACTGTAAAGATGCGAATTATATGTCATCACAAGCGGTTCAGTTCTAATGAACCGTACCCCAGACCACCTTTTCAACCGGACTTGGGTGTGGATCCCGAGCGCGCACCGGATTTTGGAAAACAGCGTTCACATTATCCAAATAAACCGAACTTGACGTCATTTGACCTCAGGTGCACACTTGTAGATCGGTTCTCTTGGTCCGGACCAAAAAAGAAATGATACATTTAGTCCTGGTTCGCTTAGTATTCACACTGGCATTTATAACACCAAATCTAAAGATCCGAAACAAAAGGCATCAGGAAAAAGTAACAACCTGAGTGGACAGCTTTTATGATGTATATTTTTTGACGGAACTTGGCGATCATCCAAAACAATGCTGGCTGCTGGGCGAAATGCGCTCGTTATATTTATATATGGATATATGGTGGTATTTTTACAAACGAAGAGCTAATAAAATGTGTAAAGGAGTCAAAACTGCACCAGGAATTCCTCCGTTCTACACACAAATGAAGATAAGCTGCAAGGACTGCTGACGGCGGTTCCAACGCCTGTACTGAACTGTAATGAGAAACATAGCTCCTATGATGAGAACAACCAGGTATGCTTGAGGTCAGTATTAGGTAAATTACTTCCTGTTTTTGGTCCGTTTAGAAGTCTTTGGTCCATGTTACGTTAATATATCAATCGAACCTCACCACTGTTCATTTGGAAGTGGACCGAGACCCACTATTCAGGCGGTCTCGGTCTGCTTGTTGGTGCGCACCAAGGTTCAGATGCAGCGTTCACACTTGTTCAAATGAACCGCACTAACAGAGCAATCGCACCAGAGTTCATTTTAATCTAACCAAACCTGCCAAGTGTGAACACACCCTTAATATCCAAAGGTTCAGCACTAGGACAAATCTTGCTATATTGCAAAAGGAAGAGTGTAGTTGACAGAAAGGATTACGTGTTGACTTAATGTTTTCTTATTCCCCATAGTGCACATTGGAAAATGATTGTAGTTCACAAAAAAAATATTTATAGGCAAGCTAATAAAGATTAAAAGTATATGTGATGTATAGTAGCTGTTCTGGAAGCCAAAACGTCATCTGTCTCAAAACCAAGTGAGCTGCCTGGCCAGAGAGCAACGGAATCTTTGAAGCACATATGATGAGTAAAATGTTGCCTAGATAGGCGGCGCAAAAGGTTTTGTATGGGATGAATATAGTATCAAAATTACTAACACATGCATAAACACATAAATTCAATTAAAGTCATGCATGCAATTTACTATACACACACAAATGCCTTTCAACTTGTGTCTGCGAAATTCCAAATGTCCCAGGTCAGATTTAGAGTCTGCTACTTCAATCTTAATTAAGTTTCTAGACTGAAATTCTTGTCTGCACAATAGGAAATATATGTTTGTGTTGTCATAGCAGCAGTACAGTTCTTAATGTTGTAGTATCCAATAGGGCTGGGCGGAATGACGATATATATATCGTGGCGATGGAATAAAATGTCAATCAGTACAAATGTTTCTATATCATGATATGCAAATATCTGTGCTTGCAATGCTCCACTTGGCTGAAGGTGAGACTGATAGTGAAAGAGACAAACAAACAGGATGCAGGACGACTCTGAAACAAGTCAGATGCAGGAGGAATATATTTTTGCATTAAAAGATGCTGTCTCACATCATAGGATGAGAGCCCTGTTTATGACGCACATGCAGCAGATCTTTTACAAACTTTAATATAAAGATATTTATGGTATGTTTTTTATCATGATTCTTGTTTAGTAAAGGCACTTCTAGATGTGCTAATATTCTTCTGCATTAATGCTTTTTATTTCTCTCAATAAAAAAATTCTAAATAATGCAGTAAAGTTTGGATACCCTTATTGTGTTATATGAGCCCAAGAAATAACTGACTGAGACAGGATGCAACAGTGCAGGTGTTTGGGTATGGGTGGGTAATATGACCAAAATTCTATATCACAGTAACAGTATCTATCACAATATAAAAACATTTTTTACTGGAAAATAAAAAGGGTAAATAACCATGTGATATGGGTGGGTGATATAAGCAATAAAGTATGTGGTAATAGTATTTAAATGAATATAAGCATTTGCTTTGATTCTGAAGCAAAGCCCTCAATCATGGATTTGTTTTGGATTTTGTCTTCCATTAGACAAAGGAAACCATTATGGTATAGTCTACTTGATATAAATACACTGTTGACAAAGGTGTTATTTATTAATTCCTGATGTAATTGCGATTTCTTCTGTCTCCGTGCTTGTGGAGGAACAATTGGTAGGAAAGCTTGAAGGAGTCAATAGCCTAGTTTACATCCAACTTTAGCGCTATTTTGTTATCGACAATGTTAAAATGCGGCATTTGCCGTCTTCTGCTGCTTCCATTCAAATGGACTTTTACTGATAAAAATGGTGTGCGTGATGGCCTCATGCATAAAAAAACACTTTGTCGCATAAGTTTTGGTTTATCACAAAAGAAATCTGCCCTTAAGCCGTTTCTATTCAGAAATGTGTTTATCGCCAATTCGTCTCCCAGATGTTGCTACGGAGAATATTGAGACAATTTGTTGAAATTAGTCAGTTTTCTATCATTTTAATTTCACAAAAAAAGCAACTAGAAGAGGAGGAATTGCATTCAATAGGGAACAGTTGCCCTGATAGGACTGTAATATTGGTCCTGATGTTGCACCGGTTACCACCGGTTCCGACCCGAAAGCAAATCATCATGCCATGTTCAAGCTGGCAACCTGCACCAAGTATTGGGGGAAACCTTCGGTCTTAATATAAGGACCATCCATCGATGTGTACAGCCGTGGCCAAAAGTATTAACAGTAACATAAATTGTGTTTTGCAAAGTTTGCTGCTTCAGTATTTGTAGATTATTTTTTCACATGTTTCTACTGTATACTGGAAAACAATGATAAGCATTTCATATGTTTTAAAGGATTTTATTGGCAAAAACATTCAATATATGCAGAGTCAATGTTTACAGTGTTGACCCTTGTTCTTCATAACCTCTGCAATTTGCTCTGGCCTGCTGGATATCAGCTTCTGGGTCAAATTCTGAATGATGGCGATCTATTCTTGCCTTATTAGTGCTCGGAGTTCACAATTTGTGGGCTTCTGTTTAAGATCCGGGGAGTTGCCTGGCCACGGATCCAAAATGTCAATGTAATGTTCTCCGAGCCACATCATTATTACTCTTGCTTATTAGAGGTAACCATTGCTAACAAGAACACAATGATTGGAAGCACTTCTTCCCTCCTTTTATACATAAAATTAATTTAAGATAATGTTAATTTTTTTTGGCCTATGAAGCTTTTTGCAATGATTTAAAATGCATCTGATCACTCTGCACAATAATCTAAAAACAATGTGAATCAACACCACAACAACTGAAGCAGAAAACTTTGCAAAACACAAAATGTATTTCACTGCCAATACTTCTGCCTACGGCTGTACAGTATATGCTGTGCTGTGTATATACAGCTATTAAAGAAAAACTGATGCGGTGTAATATCAGTGTTTATATAAGATACATTCCTGATATTCAGTGGGCTATTTTGAACAATCATTCACAAGCATTGCCATCACAACTGCATTATGTAGTTGTGCAATCCACAATTATTCTCCTGGTATTTATTATTTTTAATTTAAAACATCTTTGTGCACAGAAATTATATGTTTTTTGTACTGTGGGCTAATTCTGTGACTGCCGATTTTGAATGGTGTGTAAAAGCAACTTTAATAAATAAACAGATGTCTATCACGATTAAATTAATCACAAACAGTGGTCATTAATTTGTTCTCTGTGCACTTGTCGATGTGCATGATATGAGACATTTGTGATGGCACTCCAGGAAGTGTCATGTTTGCAGCATGGGATCTATATGCTGTTAATGTCAATCCATAATCATGTACAATAAATTGGCTTTCAAGAAAGAATACCTCGTCGTCATGATTAACACAGGCTAACGATTGGGGCAAACTCTGTCACGTGTCACTACATTTTTGTGTTAATGCCAATTTTATCGGCAAAAAATGCTTCCAAACCAGATTTTTACTCCATTTGAAGTATCGACATGAGTATATGTGCTAGAGTTAAACAGAAACATATTGTGTTGACACTTGTGAAATTTTAGCGATAATTTGCCTTTACATCAGCTTTATTTTGATGCGCTAAAACTTTTTTGCAAAAAAGTCGCAAATTTAAGAACATGTGACTTGCTTCACCAAATGAAGAAAATTACTTGGACTTTGATTTAAGAACCAGTGACTCAAGACTTGACTTGAACTGCATGACTCAACAATGACTAAAGTGTTTTTGTTATTATTATTATTATTTTCAATAACTTATAAACTTTAATGAAATGTTTTTAAAGCCGCCAGCACCACTGATCTACATCTGTGCAGTTAACGCTGCGCTCACAACGTGCCAAAATGACAGATGATTGTCGAGTTCCCAAAATAATCTCCTTTGGATATAAAGATTTCGAATTGGACCGTGTGAATATAAAAAAGGATGAAAATGTGCAATGCAATAATATCTGATACCAACACCACAACCTCGAATTTCATCAGACATTTCAAAAACCACAAGGAAAGCGAAGTAAATCATTTCATTATCCAGAAAGATTCTTATGTAAAATGACTGTTCAAATGTTTGAGGTTGTCAGTAAATGAATGATTCACGATTAATCTCATGTTTTGTAGCGCGACAAGTTAGAAATGACCCGACATTGCCTCTAAATGTGTGTGTGCCGTTTCTAAAGCTTCTCAACAGTCACTAAACATAACCATTTGTTGGCAATATAAAAACATAAGCTGCAGATTTGCAGTCACAACACAAGTAGTATAAAATACACAGAATGACTCGTGATGTTAAATGATGAGAATTTTCATTTATGGGTGAAATGCCCTATCCCTTTAAGGCAAAACTATAATTTCTTAGTACAGGGAGTTTTGATCTTAACAGAATCAGGGACCACCCATGCAGCTCTCAGCCAACGAGGGACCACCAATATAAAAGTGAGATTTTCTTGGTAAGACATAATAATTACTTTATATTAAAACAATTCTAATTATTATGACATTATATAATGCTAATCAAATCATTAGTTATTGTTCATTCAAATGATTTGACGTCATTCACATTTTTATTTAAAAAATGCTCTGTGGCGCCCTGCAGTACTGTCATCCATGTTCTTTAAGTGCATTTAGTTTTATATCTTTATTTTCTTGTTGACGCTAAGGAGTTAAGAATCCAATTACAATTATATCTATAATTTAAATGCATTTCAGTTTTATTTCTGATGAGTCTACATGGATATTCTACTGGCACACTCCTGATTTCAAGTTTCCATAAACATTTTCCCCAGCTCACATTAAGTTTCTCCAGCGGCTGGCCCAGTGAGTTGATGACGTAGAACTGCAGGTGTTCTGTGTACTTCTGCTTGGCTTCCTTTCTCTCTTCCTCCAAGCAGGAGATCTTCAGGCTAGACAATGTTGAGAAAATATGGTGGAAGTTCTCCATCATCACCACATCACGTGGAGTCTTCTGGCTTTCGTTGGCCACCTTTTCCACTAAAAAATACACAAATGGACAGAGAATCCAATCATTATTGGGTCAATATGAACAGGAGCAATGAAGAGAAGATTTCATTCTGCTTAAATCACTTCACTATTATTTAAAAAGATTTCTAGAGAATTGAGGGTGTCCGTTTCATGTTGTCTTATGCATCCGGAATGTATTCGCAGCGCTTCACTTTTTCCACATTTTGTTGTGTTACAGCCTTATTCCAAAATGGAATAAATTCATTATTTTCCTCAAAATTCTACAAACAATACCCCATAATGACAACGTGAAAGAACTTTGTTTATTTATATTTATAAAATAAATAAATAAATCACATGTACATAAGTATTCACAGCCTCCAAAATGTGGGAAAAGTGAAGCGCTGTGAATACTTTCCAGATGCACTGTATATATATATGAGCAACAGCCTCAAATGCAGAATTAAAACTTATGACTTTCCATAAATAACCAGTCAAAGTTTTTCATGTCATCAAAAGTCAAGTGGCCCAGCAAGAGCACAGATTTCTGCTGATAGCCATTAGTTCCAAAAAGCAACTATCGGCACGGATTAATCAATAAAACCGATATATCGGTCTACCTTTACTCACCATTATTGAAAACTGCTCTGATGAGTTTAATGTAGGCCTTGTCCAGATCACCCCGTCGCTTTGCATTCCGGAAAATAGCCTCTGCCAGCTTAGCAAACTCCTCAAAGCTAGTGACAAAAGGCAGGAGTCCCACCTTACTCTTCTTTGAAATCTTTACCTCTTCCATCTGATGAATTTGACCAGACTGAGAAAAAAGAAAATCAGGAGATACAAATGCTAAGCTCTTGTTGGTTTCAAGAAAATACAGCATTGCCTAGCATCTGCTTTGCCTGCATTCACCGTAAATAAAAAAAATAAAACTAGACTCACAATGCATTTATCAAAGTTTCTTTTAACAGTGACCAGCACATTGCCAAGTGTTGTGCATAGATAGGAGGCAGGATCGACATTTTCGGCTGTCCAGACATGGTGACTCATCTTTACCAGCATGTACAGAGAGTTGAAGCTGTCTATCTTATCACCTAAAGCTATAAGACTGTTCAGCTCCATCTCTATGCTCTGAAATATCTTATTCATCATCATTCGAACCATGTCCTTCCTAGAAGAGAAAAGAGCATATGTCCATTTTCATTGGTTTGAACCAAGTTAACTTCATAGCTTTTGACTGCTGATGGATGATTGCTATAGTGAAATGAATGAGCTGAGAAGACAACCGTCACTCACTCAGATATGGAATGTCTACATTCACTGACTGGTCTGGTGTGCACTGCTCCATCTGCATCATCCACATTCTCTCCCTAATGAAAGTGTTTGTAATATCACTAGGACAACACAAACACCAAGACTTGTATGGTTTTTGGCTGATCCTTACCTGAGCTAGTGTTAAAATTTGCTGCAGCTTGAAGAACTTGCTGATAAAGTCCTGTTCAGCTAGACACAGTGGTTCCAGTTCACTCAAAACCTGCTCAAATATCTAGACACAACATGCAGAAGAGCCATAAACATTTCAGTCTGTACAACATATTTCAGTATTTAACCACATTTAAAGGAATAGTTCACCCAAAAATTAACATCATCTCATAATTTTCTCACCCTCATGCTATCCCAGATGTGAATGACTTTCTTTCTGCTGAACACAAATAAAGATTTTTAGAAGAATATCTCAGCTCCGTAGGTCCATACAATGCAAGTGAATGGTGACCAGTCCTTTTCATCTCCAAAAATCACAAAGGCAGCATAAAAGTGATCCATAAGACTCCAGTGGTTAAATCGATATCTTCAAAAGCTATATGATAGGTGTGGGTAAAAAAACAGATCAATATTTCAATCCTTTTCCACTATCAATCTCCACTTTCACAATCTGAAAGTGAAAGTGGAGATTTATAGTAAAAAAAGATTGAAATACTGATCTTTTTCTCACCCAAAGTGATTGCATAAATCACTGGAGTCTGTATGGATTACTTTCATGCTGCCTTTATTTGACTTTTAGAGCTTGAAAGTTCTGTTCATCATTCACTTGCATTGTGAGGACCTAAAGAGCTGAAATATTCTTCTGAAAATCTTAATTTGTGTTCAGCAGAAGAAATAAAGTCATACACATCTGGGATGGCATGAAGATGAGTAGATCTATCTCTAACTATCCCTTCAAATACAGCAATAAGATACAAGAGGTCATGCAGTTCACTGTTTTTAACTCAGGTAACGGTTGTTTATTGGCATGACATGAAGGGAAGTATTAAAATTACTGTAACGCCATTTGCTTTTGTTCATGGGCATACACTATAAACATTTCTATTTGGAACTCTGTGCATCTATTATGTGAACATTACATTTACTGTAAATCTATAAAGTTTTAGTGGTGGCACACCTTATCAAACCTGGTCCTGTCTGCTACATCCAGGTCAGAGGCGGACATGTTGCCCATATCAAGCAGAGAAGAGGACTGAGAGCGCCTGCTGTTGGAACTGCTCACAGCCAGTTTATTCAGACTGGAGGTGGAGCCTGTCAGCTTCCCCGAGCTCCCGTGCAGGCTGAGAGAGTCAGGAGAACCCATCAGAGCAAGAACTCACCACACTGAAATTACTACAGACAATTCTGATATTAAATACATACTAGGTATACTTGTTTCAAAGAAAAGTATTTTTTCAATTTAACTTACCTTCACAATGTAGTGAAAAGCAGCTTTTACCAACTTTAATTGCTAAATTAAAAACTTTGCTCTCATTTAAAGACTTGGCAATCATTATCCATGCTTTTATCTCATCCAGGCTTGATAACTGTAATATTTTGTATACAGGTCTTAGTCAATCATCTTTACATCACCTACAGTTAGTTTCACCAGCCGCGAGGCTACTGACTGGAAATAGGAAGAAAGTACAACACAGCCTCTCTTCACTGGTTACCTGTCAAATACAGGATTGTATATTTTTAAAGCTATAAATGGCTTGGCCCCACTTTATCTCTCGGACCTCCTTATCCATCATCATTCCTCTCAGATCGTCTGACAAACTTCTCCTACATATACCATGCTCTCGCATGAAGTCCAGAGGAGATTGTGCTTTTTTTTCTTTCGGCCCACAATTATGGAATAAATTCCCTTTGGACATAAGGTCAGCTCTTTCTATTGATATTTTTAAATCACTTCTTAACACTTATCTGTATTCCTTGGCTTTTGAGTGATAGCAATTTGTTTTTTTTGCTTGTCCTTTTTTTTCTGCTGGACAAAAACAAAGATTTTTTTGAAAAATATCTCAGAACAGCTGGTCCTTAGAATGCAAGTAAATGGTGATCAGAATATTTAAGTAAAATATAAAATCACAAAGTCAGCATAAAAGTAATCCATAAAACTCCAGTGGTTTAATCCATGTATTCAGAAGTAATGTGATAGGTGTGGGTGTACTTTTTCACCATAAATCTTTCACTTTCAAAATGAAAAGAAATTGAAAGTAAAAAAGAACTTAAATATTGAACTGTTTTACACCATCACTTATATCACTTCTGAAGATATGGATTTAACCACTGAAGTCGTAAGGATTAGTTTTATGCTGCTTTTATGTGCTTATTGGACCTTCAATTTTGGTACCCATTCACTTGCATTGTATGGTCCTTCAGAGCTGAAATATTTTTAGAAAAATTTGTGTTCAGCAGAAGAAAGTCATACACATCTGGGATGGTGAGATAGAACATTTTTCTATATTTTAATATACAAAGATATTTGGTTTTATAATGCAAAGCCATTTATACATTTTTGAGAGTGGTTTAAGTGTCCAAATACTTTTTTTGCAGGATAGAATAATCAAACTCCCCTTTAATCTCTGATATATTAACATAAGTCATTGTAATATCTGATAAATCAGCAGACATTTTTAAGGTTAGTGTGACTATCACAAATATTGAGAAAGGGTGCACAAGGTGAGATGGTGTGCAACAATGGTACAAGTACCTGAATCTTAGCAAATAAAATGAAGAAAAAACATGTTTGGTGCAGTCATGAAACATTTAAACTAAAGTTACAAAAGTAGATTATTGCACCAGTGAGGCAAAATAGATTTCTCTTTTACTAAGAAATAGCAAGGCATTATGGGATAGGCGTGGCATATGGGGCTGATACTCACTCTCTTGCTGCGTCCCAATTCGCATACTATCCGTCCTAAATAGTATTCGAAAATAGAATTAGTACGTCCCAAATCGTAGTATGTTGAAATGAGTGTTCCAAAGATACCCGGATGGTCTACTATTTCCGGTCAGAATCCGAAGTGCAGATCGATGCACACTCTAACAGCTAATATTGCCCACAACCCATTGCGTGCGGGAGGGAGGAGCTTTGAGATGATGCAAACATGGCGGCCGGATGCGGCAGCGGAGATGCGCCCTCAGTTTTTAAGTGTAAGAACTTAAACGTTTAGCGCTAATTAAAGTTATATTTTATTGTCTCATAATATTAATGGATTTGTGTTGTGCAAAAAAAGTACCGTGTTTATCTTGTAGGGTCCGATGAAGACACTGAGCGCCTCATTAACTGGCGCATTACCAACGACGATGTTTGTTTAACTGTCGCGGTGTGCGTAACTAGGCAACCACGTTCTCTTCCATTGCATGACGTCTTCGTGGTATGTCCCAGAACGTGCATACTCTTTTGCTACACACTCAAAAGTATGTACTTTTTCTTCAAAAAAAAAAAGAGTACATACTTTTAGGTCGTAGTATAAGTAGGCGAATTGGGACGCAGCCTCTGTCTCCTGTTTGAGAGCACTCTCTTCCGTGGAAGCGTGGCTGGAGGCCGGCATGAGAGACAGACAAACGTTAGGCTCACAACATGCAGCATGGTGCCAGAGTTAGGGGTTAAAGGTCAAGATTTTAATAATGACATGCACTGCAGTGGAGTTAAGACTTTGGGCTCAGTGGTAAAATTGGAAACAAAAAGCTAAATTTCTTTCAACACAGGAAGAAAAGTGCACACATTTATGCCACAAATGCTGTCAATTGAGCTCAACTTGTATTGAACCCTGAAAATTCCTTTAATAAACATTCTAAAGTCCCATCCATTCATTATTTCTTTTCACAGAACAAAGTGAGTGTCATGCCTCTAGCATATGTTTAACACCAACCTGGCACATGCAATGGTGAGCACGCTGTGGGCCATGAAGCACATGTCAGGACATTACTATGAAAACAGAACATGTGAAGTTACACACCATCATATATCAAATGACAGGTATCAAGAGGCAAGCGATGGCTGAAATCTCAATGATTCTATTTTGGAATGCATCTATACAAGCCATTAAATTCAACACTGAACTGATAATTGGTGCAAGAAAAGACAAAGCACATGTACATTGCAAACAACACACACAATGACAAATACAAAACATGGCATACACAAGACATACACTGATTTAAGTTATAGCATAGACAACAAAAAAATCCTTCTCAAGACTTCCAAATATCTCATGAAACAAGCTCACATAAATAATCAAAAAGAAAAAAGTGTGATCTTACCAAACTTTCCTTTCACATCCTTACTAGTTCCTGTCATTTTGATCTTTGCCACTTCAAAAAAGTCTTTAATTTCCCGCTCATACAGTCGGGTCATGTAATCCACATACGTCTGTAAAAACATCAGGGAGGAATTTAAACACATTTGGATTATTACAAGAAGTTTAAGTTACTGATGATCAGGAAAGCTTTCTGGTTAAAACTTAAAAATGTGCACTGTCTTTGAGTTTATCGGGTTTAACATCTCTAAAATACCATTAACAGTATTATTAGGTCTGACCAGAGCTGAAATTATAGGATGCTGAGGTGTTGCCATTTTAAAAATGAAAAGTTCTCAGAAGACATAAGGATGAGACCCCATATCTTCCCAAATTGTTCAGCTTCCTGTGGGGAAAGAAGTGTATCTTGAAGAAACACTATATCATATTTCTTACGCTTGTGAAAATAAATAACCTTCCTTCTTTTTATGGTGTGCCCCAACCCATTCACATTCCATGTGGTTAAAGATAACCCACTCATATTAACATTTTCCGAGCGAATTAGCGCATTATTCCCTTTCAGATGACTCCAGATATTCAATCTACTTCTCAACATCTGCCACTCTCGTAACCAACTCAGAGAATTTTGTTTCCATCGCCATAATTGATCGGCATATTACAGCGAGATCCTCCAATTCGGCAACAACCTTCATCAGCATCACAAAAATGTTGGACAGTTGACATTGAATTTCCCCGGCTGTGCCATCCAAATCGAGTCCCCAGTATTTTTGAAGACATCCTCAATATGCAACAATTTACACAAGTGCCTAAAACTTTTGCACAGTACTGTATATTTAGTTTAGTATTGACTTGGTGCTGAAGTACCGGTACTTTATACATCACTACATTATAGCTATGTAACAATGTTTTTTTTTTGTCCTTGATTATTATGAAGTTTAAAAATACTCAATCCAATATATCTTCAATTCACTTTGATTTAATCAAGATGGAACAATGCTCAATTTTGCATGTAACCTAATGCATTCAAACATCAATTGTATTGTGACATGAATCATAATGATGATAATGACTGATAATCAGAACAGTGATCACATGGCACTCACTCTGGAGATACCCTCATATTTCTCTCTCTGGGTGTTCTTCATGGCATATCGGAGCAGGTCTCTGTGCAGAGGGCTGTGTTTTGGTAAAGTAAAGTTTGGTAAAGTTGTTGCTGACTTAGAGGATCTTGCTGTAATACGTTGATTGATTACTGTGAGGGAAATTAAATTCTCTTGAGTTGGTTACAAGAACTGGGGACATCGAGAGATGGATCGATTATCTGGAGTCATCGGAGAGGAAATTAGCTGATAACTTGCTAGCGACCAAGATAGACTTGGAACGTGTTTTCAAAAAGTTGGAGGATTTGCAGGATCATAATCAGAGAAACAGCATCAGAATTGTTGGAATTCCTGAGCATGAAGAAAGCAGATATATGGTGAACTTCCTAGATAAGCTCTTCCTGTGTCTGCTTGACATAACAGGCCATAAGCTGGAAATCGAGCGAGCTCACAGAGTCCTGGCTTGGAGATTGGCTGAGGGAGACAGGCCCCAATCAATTCTGGACAAATTTCTGAGATCATCCGATAAAGATCTTGTGTTGCGCGAGGTGATGAGCAAAGGAAAGCTCTCTTGGAAGAATCACAAAATTTTCTTGTTCCCTGATTTTTACGAATTCGACAAGAGAGAAACGTGATCGATTCAAGGAATGCAAAAAAAAACGCTTACATCAACAGAAGATCGCTTTTGGTCTGATGTTTCCAACCAAATTGAGAATAGATACTAAGGATGGATGCAAAATGTAATGTTTCTCATGTGGCCCCCAAGTGAGCTTGACTTGACTTGCTGTACATAAACTTGACTGTCTGAGGAAGCTGGGCACCTTTTTTTGTTTCTTTTTGTGCTGGTTCTGCCTAGCGGCAGGAGGTTGTTTAGTGGAATAACACTCCTTCGGGACAGTTATGGATGAATCTGCTCGTTCTTTGTGCTTATGCCTCCTACTGGATGGAGTTTGTTTTGTGGAGTATATTTTGCAGAACATTGGAATGATTAGGTAATATTATTTGCTTTCATAGAATTGCCCAATTTGGACATTTTCACTTAGGGGTGTACTCACTTTTGTTGCCAGCGGTTTAGACATTAATGGATGTGTGTTGAGTTATTTTGAGGGGACAGTAAAGTTACACTGTTATACAAGCTGTACACTCACTCCTTTACATTGTACAAAGTGTCATTTCTTCAGTGTTGTCACATGAAAAGATATAATCAAATATTTACAAAAATGTGAGGGGTGTACTCACTTTTGTGAGATACTGCGTGTGTGTGTATATATATATATGTCCCTCATTTCATCTGTTGTTGATTGTTCATTTGGAAACATCTTAGTCTCAGATCACGGCCTGGTGAGCTTAGAGGTTTTGCCACATTTGGAGAAAAAGAAATCAAATAGTTTGCACTTTAATGTATCCCTTTTGTAAAATCCTGATTTCTGACAAATGTTAAAGACTGAAATCTATGTTTATAAGGAGACCAACTGGTCCTCAGTATCCTCTGTGCGCGTGGCTTGGGAGGCACTTAAGGTGGTTCTTAGTGTTCGGATCATACAGTACACATCATTCATCAAAAAATCCAAAGCATGAGAACTCGTGGAGTTGGAAGGGAATATTAAAAGTACTGAGACAGAACTGAAGCATCAAATGTCATCTGATGGCCTCAGAGAATTGACCCAATTGAAAGACAGATATAATACTATTTGGTCATGGAAGGTGGAGTTTTGGCAATTCAGGGCAAAACAGTGGTGAAGCTTTTGGCTAGATATATAAAGCGGAGAGAGTCTTTTTCTACCAATCCCTCAGTGAAGTCTGCTGGTGGTAAAATTTTTACCTCGGCCATTAATATTAATCTTGATCTCTATAGTTCCACGTCTTCGTCTACTGATGAAGATATTAGAAACTTTGTGGAACCATTAGAACTTACTAAACTGATGAATGTGTCCCAAACAGGGTATTAAGTATTTGGGCATTTTATTCCCATCAAATTTGTCTCATTTTGTTTCCCTAATAAAAAGGTTTTCCAGCAATGTAGGTAGGTGAGCTTAATTACATTTATCTATGATTGGGAAGGTTAATGTTATTAAAATTGTATTCCAAAATGTAACTACCTGCTGCAATCTCTCCCTGTAGAGGTTCCCCTCTCTTATTTCAAGTAAATTGATATCATAGCAAAGTCCTTCATTTGGAATGGTAAACGTCCCAGATTACATTTCAGTAAGTTGCATAGGCTGATTGACAAAGGTGGGCTAGGCCTTCCCAAGATTGAATTTTATTATTATGCGTTCGGTCTCAGACATTTGGCTCATTGGTCACTTCCACCTGAGAGAGCCACTCCCTGGTTTGGATTGAACAGGAAGTTCTTGCCCCTATTTCGCCATTGCAAAGCCTCTCTATCAAACGAATCGGAGAAGTTAAGTTAAACCTCGTTATTTAGTGGAAGGGGGAGGGTGGCAGATTTTGAAGTGGTGTCATTGGGAAGACAGGGTAACTTAGATTTGTTTGTCCGGAAATGGGGCAATTATTTTGAGTTTTTAGAGTGCTCTCAGGGTGGGACGTGGAGAGAGTAGTGTAGTTTTGGTTGAGTATGATTGATATATATATATATATATATATATATATATATATATATATATATATATATATATATATTCCCAATCATGACCACAGGGATGTTTGTTTGGGGCGGGGTTTAAATGTTTAATATATTTGTATATAAATGTATATTTAAATGTGTTTAAATGTACAGTATATATATATATATATATATATATATATATATATATATATATATATATATATATATATATATACACATACATATATATATATATATATATATATATATATATACACATACAGGTGCTGGTCATATAATTAGAATATCATCAAAAAGTTGATTTATTTCAGTAATTCCATTCAAAAAGTGAAACTTGTATAATGTATACATTCATTCCACACAGACTGATATATTTCAAGTGTTCATTCCTTTTAATTTTGATGATTATAACTGACAACTAATGAAACCCCCAAAATCAGTATCTCAGAAAATTAGAATATTGTGAAAAGGTTCAGTATCGAAGACACCTGGTGCCACACTCTAATCAGCTAATTAACTCAAAACACATGCAAAGGCCTTTAAATGGTCTCTCAGTCTAGTTCTGTAGGCTACACAATCATGGGGAAGACTGCTGACTTGACAGCTGTCCAAAAGATGACCGTTGACATCTTGCACAATGAGGGCAAGACACAAAAGGTCATTGCTAAAGAGGCTGGCTGTTCACAGAGCTCTGTGTCCAAGCATATTAATAGAGAGGCAAAGGGAAGAAAAAGATGTGGTAGAAAAAAGTGAACAAGCAATATGGATAACCGCACCCTGGAGAGGATTGTGAAACAAAACCCATTCAAAAATGTGGGGGAGATTCACAAAGAGTGGACTGCAGCTGGAGTCAGTGCTTCAAGAACCACCACGCACAGACGTATGCAAGACATGGGTTTCAGCTGTCGCATTCCTTGTGTCAAGCCACTCTTGAACAAGACACAGCGTCAGAAGCGTCTCGCCTGGGCTAAAGACAAAAAGGACTGGACTGCTGCTGAGTGGTCCAAAGTTATGTTCTCTGATGAAAGTAAATTTTGCATTTCCTTTGGAAATCAAGGTCCCAGAGTCTGGAGGAAGAGAGGAGAGGCACAGAATCCACGTTGCTTGAAGTCCAGTGTAAAGTTTCCACAGTCAGTGATGGTTTGGGGTGCCATGTCATCTGCTGGTGTTGGTCCACTGTGTTTTCTGAGGTCCAAGGTCAACGCAGCCGTCTACCAGGAAGTGTTAGAGCACTTCATGCTTCCTGCTGCTGACCAATTTTATGGAGATGCAGATTTCATTTTCCAACAGGACTTGGAACCTGCACACAGTGCCAAAGCTACCAGTACCTGGTTTAAGGACCATGGTATCCCTGTTCTTAATTGGCCAGCAAACTCGCCTGACCTTAACCCTATAGAAAATCTATGGGGTATTGTGAAGAGGAAGATGCGATACGCCAGACCAAACAATGCAGAAGAGCTGAAGGCCACTATCAGAGCAACCTGGGCTCTCATAACACCTGAGCAGTGCCACAGACTGATCGACTCCATGCCACGCCGCATTGCTGCAGTAATTCAGGCAAAAGGAGCCCCAACTATGTATTGAGTGCTGTACATGCTCATACTTTTCATGTTCATACTTTTCAGTTGGCCAACATTTCTAAAAATCCTTTTTTTGTATTGGTCTTAAGTAATATTCTAATTTTCAGAGATACTGAATTTGGGATTTTCATTAGTTGTCAGTTTTAATCATCACAATTAAATAAAATAAACATTTGAAATATATCAGTCTGTGTGTAATGAATGAATATAATATCCAAGTTTCACTTTTTGAATGGAATTACTGAAATAAATCAACTTTTTGATGATATTCTAATTATATGACCAGCACCTGTATATATATATATGTTTTTGCTTTTCTTTATTATTGGAAGATTTAATTTAAAAAAAAAAATTACAAAAAGAATATCTCAGCTCTGTAGGTCCATACAATGCAAGTAAATGGTGACCAAAATTTTGATGCTCCAAAAAGCACATAAAAGGCAGCATAAATTTATTTATAAGACTCCAGACTTTATGAATCCATGTCTTTTCAAACAATCAAATCGGTTTTGTCACCATTCACTTGCATTGTATGGACCTAAAGAGCAGAGATATTCTCCTAAAAATCTTTGTGTTCTATAATAAAGACATACACATTTGGGATGGCATGAGGTTGAATAAATGAGAACATTTTCATTTTTTAGTGAACTAAGGTCAAAAAGCTTAAAGCTTTTTTATGAGAGAGCATTCCAACGGATTCAGACAAACTCTACCTGGTCTGAGTACAACATTCATGCACTGTGACAGAGCTTCAGACTCGTTGATGCAGGCCTCGATACCCTTTGGAGAAGACAGATCTCCTTCCTGCAAAGCCTTGATGTGTCCTTTTGAAAGATCCATGTAGTTCTACCAGGTATGGTAAAAAAAAGAAAAAAAAAAGTTAAATGACAGTGCAAGTGGGCATGGTGAGATTAACTTAAAAACAGAGAGCATATAGACATATCAGAGATGATAAAAACATAAGAGGACAGTTAGTATATGCTTTGTTGACATCACACACTCAACATCCCAACATGTGTCCTCAAACCAAGTAAAAAAAAGAAAAAACATTTAACACATACACTATATGGCCAAAAGTATGAGAACACCCAAACACAATTAATAGGGAGTTAGTCCATCATATCATTAGTTTTGCACTAACATGGTTAAGGGGATTGTCTCCCATTCAGACACAAGAGCATCAGTGTGGTCAGGCAATGGCGTTTGGCTTACAGTCAACATTCCAGTTCATCCCAAAGTTGTTCAGTGGGGTTCAGGCCTGGGCTTTGTGAAGGCCAGACACATTCTTCTACACAAGATTTAGCAAACCATTCCTTTTCCACTTCCTAAGGAGTGTCAACATACTGTCAACCTTAAACCGATAACATACCCCTGCTCCTGTTCTCCCATCCTGGGTTCAATCTCTACTGTCCCCTAACGTACCACAAGGAACTGTGTCTCATCCAGTAGTTTGCCATTATTGGTGTTGCTGATCTGGATGAGACGGTTACTCTGAAAGATCTGGTCCATCTGCTCCTTTACACTCTGCAGCATCTCCTCGTAGCTGAACAACTTTCCCTCAATGTTGTCCACCTCTGCCAGCGCCTGATCCAGCAGCTGCATGAGTATGTTCACCTGCTTCTCAGAGGCCATGATGGACTGGATGTTAGCCTGACCAAAGAACAGACATACACATGAGTAATGACTAAAATATTCACAGTACCAAAATTGTATTCACAATACAAAACAAACCAGTTACTAAAATGAATATATATATATATATATATATATATATATATATAGCCACAAGAAGCAATTACAGGACCAAGCAGACTAACAGCATGTAAATAATTGGAAGAAGTGATTGGATATCACTGATTATGATTTCAAGGAAAGTAGTGTAAAAACAAATGTAAGTACAACTGCTTATATTACAATATAATTAATTATAACTTTTGACCAATAGGTGGCGCTATCAACAAATTTATATGGTGTGAATACGGTTAAAAATTAAAAGGCTGAAACCTAAGTGAAACTTTGAACTGTTGGTGGCGCTAGAGGGTTTGAGTTAGAGACCCCAAATATTGTATGCGCTACTCATAACCACCCCTACCAGTGTGCCAAATTTCAGCATTTTTCAATGTATGATTCTATGGGCTGCCACAGACTTCAAGAAAGAAAGAATAATAGCAAGGAAACTAACAGAAACAATATTTTGTGAAATTGTTTTCGCTTTAATGTGATGACAAAAAAAATTACAAAAATAAAATAAAAAGTTATTTCATCAATGATGTGATGCTTAATCAATAATATGATTACCTATTAAGTAACATTGACCTTTGGATTATTATTGCACACAGCTCATTGTATAAAAGCTTAATCATAACATAAACCTTTTACACATGTTATGTTTCGAGTGAATTGAGTCGAAAGGGAACATCTCCGGTTACACATTTAACCTCAGTTCCCTGAGATGAAGGGAATGAGATGTTGCTGTAAGCAATATGGGGAGTGTTCTTCTACACGACCTTGCTGAAATCCTTATCAATCACTGCAATCCTCTGATTGGCAATGGTGTCTGAGCCCTTAAGGTGCGCAGACGGCCTATATAAGTGGGCGCTCAGTCACCATTTCATCAGAATTTTCTGACTGAGTGACAAGAGTGAGTCACTCGTTTTATGAAACTCTGAAGTAGTAGTGCGGCCAACATTCGCAATGTCTTGTTCCATTCATCTCAGGGAACCAAGGTTACATGTGTAACCGGAGATATTCCCTTTCAATTCAGTTCACTCAACATTGCTGTAAGCACTATGGGGAACAATGAGCTATGAGCATCTGAAGCGAAGAACCGGTTGTGGAGAATGTGGAGAACTCTTCAACGGAACACACAGGGGAGCGGTAAGTCTCTCGGTGCAGGTGCTGAGCACAGGTGACGAGTCGTTATGTTTGCATCTTTCCGAGAAGTTCCGCCTGCTGTAAGTGTATCTTGACAGCGAAGCAGAGAGGGTTTCAAGATGAAGACAAAGTTTGCAGTCTTGAAGGTAGAAAATTCTGAAGAAATGGTGACTGAGCGCCCACTTACATAGGCCAAATGCGCACCTAAAGGGCCAGGGAACAGATACCATTGCCAATCAGAGGACTGGCGTGATTGTAGAAGGGTTTCAGCAAAATCGAGCAGAAGGTCAATCCCCATAGTGCTTATAGCAATGTTGAGTGAACTGAATTGAAATGGAAACTTTTTTACTCACCCCGTCTAGTACCTGTAGCTCCCGGGACAGTTTCTCAGCAAAGGCCTCGGCGTTGGAGATGGCATACTCGCATACCTCCATCATGCTCTCAATGTCCTGCTCCTCACGAATGTTCAGCTCCTGGTAATCATCCAGAGCATCCTCGTCTCCCCCAGCAACAATCTGACTCTCTCCACTAGGGACTGACTCTGGGGAGATCAATGCAGTTAATTCAAACTACAATTTTATAACTTATGCATGCAAATATATGTATTCTCAGACATTTCCACCACAACAATTTAATGTTTGCAAGAAACATTCATTATTAACAAACACAAACACAATCCAGATAACAATAAAATGTGATTACACAAATTAAATAATGGTAGGAAAAGAAAGACAATTAAGGAAGGGCACAACAAATATAGGTGGAAACTGGAAATGGGGAAATTAAGATGGAGAACGGAAATGGATGATAGATGGAAGAGAAAACAAACAGTACAAACCTTCAGCTTTAGGAAGCTCTGGCCAGTGAGAGATTTTGAGAGAACAGTACAGATCAGTTTAAAGCATTAAGGGACATTCAAAAAGACATTGCAGAATGCCAAAGAGCTCAGAAAAAGAGAGAAACAGCAAAATTGAGAGTCCACAAGAAGCATGAAAACAGAAACTAGTTTCAGTTCCTACTGCAGCAAAGTTCTACATAGATACTTTAGGATTTTTATTCTATCACAAGGCTAGGGCTGGGCGATATGGCAAAAAAATGAAATCTCTCTTTTTTTCTTTTTTTTCCCAAACTTAAGGATGATTTATGATTTTCAATTAGATTGTCCTACATTTAAAGTTATTTTTCAAAAAAGTATCATCAACATGATTCAAATAACATGTTCCTTATTAGAATGCAAGGCAACCTGGTTCGAAAAATCTAAGTTTTTTCATTATAGAAAACAAAGGTAACAGAAATGCACAAAAAAGTGCAACACACAGAAAGTTGAACAGCGTAAAAGTAAAATAAATCAAAATCGAATTTTTTAAAATAACACTGATGTTCAGAAATAAAATTATACAATTGGAAAACTACAAAATACCTAAAAGCCCATTTAGGTATTATTTTTTATCTAAATCAAGTCCACCTAAAGTTCAATCAAAAGTTCAATCAAGAAATCAATATCTAGAATTAGTCATGCTTATCTAGAAATTATTTTTAGAACATCTATCAATTTGTATGTATAACCATGAACACCTGCGGATAAAATCCATATATCAGAAGAATTTCAGTGTTGCAATGCAAGAAGCAAAAAGCTCTTTAAAATAATGACGTCAGTCAGTGCTGTGTGCACGCGGCACCCTCTAGCGGTACACGCTGAGCAGAGCAGCAAAATCAAATAATATCGCTGTTTGTCAAAATGATCGGTTCGCTTCCTAAATGTTGGCTTTAATGCAGTACATTTGTACGGAAGCTAAAAGAGGCCTTGCGTTATTATTATTTTTCTGTCTCGTTTTCTCGTGATCTCGACATAACTAAGGTTGTTTTCTCGTAATCACGACTTAATTTTCTCGTGATCTCGACATAACAAAAAGTTGTTTTCTCGTGATCTCGACATAACAAAAAGTTGTTTTCCCCTTTAATTTTCTATACAGTTTTTAATTGACCTACAAGGTAGGCTATGAAGGACAATGAGAGATCCTTGGCAGAAAAGTAGGCCCTACAATTTATTATATATAAATGTAAAGTTAGGCACCTTTCACATAGGCTAAATCAAACATATTACTAAACGCCAGGCAGCACATCACAAACACTTAATAAACGCGTTTTCATCAATATAGCAAGACTCGCTTTCTTCTGCACTCAACAGGCGTCAAGAACTGCAATATGCGCGCACTCGGATCTAAATCGCGGCTGGCTTGACCGCAGTCATGCAGACGTCCTGGTCCATCAAGTTGGCTTGCAATGAAATTGACCAAACGTTCAGGGTCACTTTATTGTCTACGACAAAGTTGTAGACGTGATAGTCTTCTTCTAAGGTGTCTGACACTAATCTGGAAGTTGTCAATGACAACCAGATATCCTTGAAAACAACTTTTTGTTATGTCGAGATCTCGAGAAAATTAAGTCGTGATCACGTGAAAACAACTTTTTGTTATGTCGAGATCTCGAGAAAATTAAGTCGTGATCACGTGAAAACAACTTTTTGTTTTGTCGAGATCTCGAGAAAATTAAGTCGTGATCACGTGAAAACAACCTTAGTTATGTCGAGATCATGAGAAAACGAGACAGAAAAAAATAATAATAACGCAAGGCCTCTTTTAGCTTCCGTACATTTGAAACACATCACAGAACAAAGTAATAATTATCGAATAATTATCTGAATCATCATGGTAAAAGGGGATGTGTATGATTCTCCCATTTATAGCCTATCCATTTTAGGATTTGATATGAAGTGCCCATAACGTCACTTATGTTCTAACACTTTATTATACATTTCTGTTGATATCTCAGTAAATGTAGCTTAGTGCTTCATGACTTACACAGAACATAGTTATTGTTTGATTAAGCCAGTGTAAACATGCATGATGTACAAAGAAATCACACTGTACAATCATAGCCTACTGGAAACTTGCAGTAGCCTATTAACCGGCTTTTATATCGGTCTCCATGTTGTTAACCTATGTTACATTGGAACACGCAGTCGTGCCTATCTCCACATATGTTCAGTTTATCAGATTGAGGGTGGCATAAAGCCAAGTGCTGTTAACTTTTGTTTTTCTCTTTTATATTCAGCCATAGGTGGATTGACAGTGTATCCATCTACAGCATCTGCTAATATTTTATGCAAAACCTCGATTCCAAGATTTTAAAAAACAAAAATTGTGCCAAAAACGTAAATTCAAATTAATGGAAAAAAAAAACAATCGGAAAAAAAAATAAAATCGCCCAGCTCTACACAAGGCTATAAGCTAATTGAATTTTAGAAACTGGCTGGTAGTTTAATAAAATGCTATTACACTCCTTCAGCACAAGGGACGGTAACTAGCCACACCTTCTAGCAGCTGTGGACTGACATTTACAAACTCCACTTTTTTCCGAAGGTAGCGCTGGTTAAGCTTCCAAATACAGGAGATGAACGAATTCTTCTCTGCTGTGCTGCTCGCCACCCATCGATAAACCTTCTCGAAGTGCAGGTCAAACTCTGGGTTCTCCTGCAGGATGATATAAATGTTAAGATGAATGGGGTTTAGGGTAAAGTTGGAGGATTAGAGTACAGTTGAGAACAAGATTTACTAAGGAACACCAGAACAAAATATGATAATCACCCTGAATAGTGACATCAGATTTACTGCACATCATGTTTTTTAAACTGTACACACTTTTCGATGTTAAAGTACATTCTCCTACCCAGCTTAACATGCAAAGGGTAATGGTAAGTAAGCTATAAGTAGGCTGATCTGGCTCTGTTGTGCATTTAAAAAATTGCTCTATTTGTGTGATGCAAACTGATGACCTCTGACCTTATTGGCATCTTTGGCATCAACCTCTGTTAGGTCGAGCAGCTCCCAGGACATCTGCCTCTTATAGAAATCTCCTTTATCTGACTTCTTCACTTTCACCACCTTTACCTGCACCGGGCGCTCTGTTGTCACTAGAAAAGAAACATTTAAAATTTATTTAGTTTGAATTGCTACAGGTAAAAGTAAAAATGTATACATTTTTTTACAAACATTTTACTCTGTGAACTGTCTGTGCCCTACCTGTGGCACAAAGAAAACAATTCTTTTTCTTTTTTCCTGCCTTGCAGACATTAACGATACTCAGCAGACGCTCATCATTGGGGGTGAAAATATCCCTTTGAAGGGCATGCTTGATGGCAGTCATTTTCTTTCCTGGAATTTAAATCACAATTCGCTCATGGTAGAACATGATATTTTCACAGAGCAAGCGAAAGACTGCTATAACAAAGAAGAGCTTGAAATGAGTGAGGACTGCTATACTAATAGCAAGTTAACCTCGTGCGACCCCCATACATATGCGTGGACATTGTATTTTGGCTTCCCTATAAGTAACCCATAATTTAAATTCACTTAAACCATCTGATTTCAGTTCAGAAGACACTGTGCTGTCATTAAAGGGTTAAAGTTTGGACTTGTGGTGCATGGTGCCAACCACAGCAGAGTTTGTCTTTGGGAGAAAAGATAACAAAACTACATCTAGTAAGAAACCTAATTAAGTTTTTACAATGAAACCTGTTTGAATCAAAAGATTAGAGTCTCTAGTTTCATCCGATAGAGGCTTTATATTGAGTTAGGATGAAAATAAGGTGCATTTATAACTTAGTCCTGCTATCCACATAAACTGGTGGCCAAAAGTTTGGAATAATGTACAGATTTTGCTGTTATAGAAAGAAATTGGTACTTTAATTCCCCAAAGTGGCATTCAACTGATCATAAAGTATAGTCAGGACATTACTGATGTAAAAAAAAAAACACCATCACTATTTGAAAAAGTCATTTTTGATCAAATCTACACAGGCCCATTTCCAGCAGCCATCACTCCAACACCTTATCCTTGAGTAATCATGCTAATTTGCTAATTTGGTACTAAAAAAATCACTTGCCATTATATCAAACAGCTGAAAGCTATTTGGTTTGTTAAATGAAGCTTAACATTGTCATTGTGTTTGTTTATCAGTTGCCAGTTGTTAATCGATGTTGTGCCACACATACTGACGATTGAGCTTAACTTCTATTAAAGCTTCAATATTCCTTTAATACAATAGATGTAAAGTGTACAGAAAAAGTACATTTGAATTCATGATAAACAATGAGATATTTCAGATCTCTAAGCTTATATTACCCATAGCAGTTTATCAGTTCCATCCTTTTCTCTTATTGTGAGAATTAGAAAAACCCTCTCATGGCCTATACTGTCAACATGCCCTGAAAAAGCACATGATCAGGTCAAATATTGTAGGTTTTTTTTTTTTAGAATAGATAAAGTACAGATGTTTTTTTTTTTATCTTAGAGTCCAGTTGCTCTAAGAACAATTGACTTTGAAACAGAGAGAACAGAATTATGTATACAGCGTTTCAAGATTGTCTAATCAGTTTGCTGATAATGCTTATAAAACCAAGATCAGTCTTTGCTGAATTTCATTCTGCTTGACAGTGTACCGAAGATGAAGTCAGAACTTCTGCTAGTGGCGGTGTTGTCTCTCTGTGTGAGCAGCAAACCACTGTCCAGAAGTAGAACATTGCACAACAAATTGCTGCTTATATCTTTTGATGGTTTCAGGTGGGACTATGACCAAGATTCACACACACCAAATTTAGACAAGCTTGTTGAAGAAGGAGTGAAGGCAAAGTACATCAATCCCCCAGCAATCACCATGACATCCCCATCACATTTCACAACTATTACTGGTAAGTAAATCGACTTCTGACTCGAAATTTGTCAATAGGCTTTATGTTATTAGTACATTTTGAAACACTGAGTATAAGTTTCTGTTCCAGCAATTACCCACAGATTTAAGGCTCAACGCTTCTGATTTATTTTTATGTGTAACTAATTGGTTTAGTGAGTAAACAGACTTACAATTACACAGGCTGCATACATGGTAAAAAAATGTAATCTGCAATTGTTACCAAAGAAACTAAATTTACATGTTCTAACCCTTATAAATTAGTTATGTTAGTGTAAATGTATTTAGGTTGATTCAGTCATTTTAATTAATATTTATGACCAGGGTAAAACCAGTTAATTTAGATATGAAGCACATTTTTTAGGTTGACATATACAGTATAGGCCTAATTCATCCAAACAATAACTAGTGTAATGCATGCTGAATTGTTTGCCATTTAAACTCAGTGATTGTCAAATATCTTGCATATTTGATTTGTTTGATCAATTGAGTGTGTGTGTGTGTGTGTGTGTATCACTGCATATTTTGCATCACTCAAATCTTAATACAAAATTGCGTTGGCATTTTGCTGAACTAATTTCATACATTAGCTCAAGCATTATTTATTAACTGTACATCAAACTCTTGATGTTTTCACAAAATTTGATTTCAAATCCACCTGGTTCATATTTAACTGGGGTGTGTTTTACTTCATCGTAGCTAAATTTGTACTAGTCCACATAACCTTTTCCAGACTGGATTATCTTTTGTGTCCTGATGTTCAAAGTCTCAAGCTTTCTGCTCAGAGCTGCTGAGCACACACTTACCAATAACCTCAAAGTTTGTCAGTGCTCAAACTTCAAAGGATATTACATAGGCAGTATTCCTTGTTCATAAACCAATGGCCGGTTTACAGTTTTTGATTAGGTTTATCATCATTTTATTATTATTTTTATTGTTCTTATCATAAAATGCTGATCATATGCTGAACAGTTCATAAAGAATACAAATATGGCACCAATTAAACACTGCTGACACGTGAAGAATATTTTAAGTAATCTACAAGGTTAGGGAGTAACAGAATACATGTTACATGTGAACATTTATCTCTATGCGAAGCTAAAATGTTTTTTTTTTTTTTTTTGCCATTTTACGTGACTTTGAGTAATCTAATGAAATACATTAAAAATTACATTTTACGTAATGTATGCTGTAATCTGTAGTGGAATACATTTTAAAAGTAACCCTCCAAACCCTGGGAATCTTAGATTACTCGCAGTTTTCCACATTATGTTAAACGAAGTTTATACCTACAATACATATTTACTGTCATAGGTCACAGTTTATAACAGTATGAGTGTTTTTACTTCTAATCCAGGAAGATGGATAGAGGATCATGGTGTTGTCCATAACCTGATGTTTAACGCGTCAACTGGCTTAAGACTTACCCATAAGGCAACACTGAAAAAATCTGAATGGTGGGATAATGGTGCTTTGCCTCTGTGGATAACAGCCCAGAATCAGGTGAGGCAAAGTCTTTGTCATAACTGGCTCCTTTGACAAGCTTTTTGTCCCCAAATTTGAATGAATACAAATTGACCTCAGAAAATATGACCGTCATTCATGGCAAATTATTTTTGCATTCAGTGTTTTATAACTCTTGTGATGATTATATATAGGCAAATATTTCCAGTAAAATTGTCCTTCATGGTTAATAAGTTATTTAATAAATACCACAGTGGTCTTAACCAATGTGTTCTATGTATTTCATAGGGTCTGAAAACAGCATCTTTTTTCTATCCTGGTGGAGGAGTTAATTATAGTGGGAAAGCTGTGGATCGTTCCCTGATTGAAGAACACGGGCACATCGATGACAATGAAACAGAGTGGCAGCAGAACATTGACACTGTGATGGGATGGTACTCCAAAGAGGATTTCGACTTGGTTACTCTCTACTATGGAGAACCAGACAATGTAGGCCATGCTGCAGGCCCTGAAACCCCAGAGAGAATAAAGATAATTGAACAGATCGACCGTATTATTGGCTACCTTAGAGAGGCGATTCACAAAAATGGTTTGACTGATAATCTGAATGTTATCATTACTTCAGACCATGGCATGACCACTGTTAAAAAGGCCCAAGAGGTTAATGAGATACAACTTTCAAATTACATGAAATTTTTGAATCTATCCAAATTTGATTTGCTCGACTATGGTGGGTTTGGGATGATAACACCCAAGGAGGGCAAAGAACAGGACATTTATGATGCCTTGAAGAATGCACATCCAAATCTTACTGTCTATAAGAAAGAGGAGATTCCAAAACACTTTCACATTGCCAAAAATGACAGAATTCAACCTATTCTCCTTTTTGCAGACCTGGGTTTCAATCTGAACTCGGTAAGTTTCTTTAGACATAGATTTATGTCACTAAAGTGAATTATTAAACATTCACATTCACTTTTCACATTCAAATCAACTGCATGCCAATTAAAATTGTAAATAATATTTCAAAACAGTTTACTCAAACATTCTGTCATCATTTACTTACCCTCATGTTGTTCCAAACCCATATGACATTCTTTCTACTGTGGAATATAAAAGGAGGCGTTTGGCAGGATGTTAGGTGCTGAAAGCTTTAGTCACCATTCACTTTCATTGTATTTCTTTTTACATACAATAAAAGTGAATGGTTTGCAGTGACATGAGAGTGAGTATATGATCACATAACTTTCATTTGTGGATGAACTAACCCTTAAATTACTTTCTACCCTAACCAATTTTGTTTGTTGTTTGATCAGAGGGTCATTTTATATATCAACAAAGGGGATCATGGATTTAGCAACGAGGAAATGGACATGAAAATGATCTTTCGAGCATTTGGCCCAGATTTCAAGAAACAGTTCTTGGCTGAGCCTTTTGACAGTGTCAGCATCTATCCATTGATGTGCAAGCTGCTGGGAGTAGTTCCAGAACCAAACAATGGAAGTCTCAGTGACACCAAAGGGATGCTAGTGGAAAACATTGATGTTGGTAAGAATTTGAGGAAGAATCTCATTTGAATCTTAAATCTCAAAACCAACTAAATGTAATATTGCTGGTGTTTCTTCCATATTTTACTTGAGGAAAGATATTTAGTTGTTGAACACAAAATTATACAATTATTATTTATTTTACTATAATAATTTAATTATATAAATTATTAACTATGAAACACAAATCACTGTGTTTAAAGATGCACTCAGTTATGTTTTGTTTATGTTGTCTTGGATCCACACTGACACTTATGGGCATGGATGCAGTATCATTCAAACGCAATAGAGTGCAACAGTCAGGTTCCAGAAGTAAAAATCCTGTAAAGTTTTTCCAGGCACATTGATTTTTAACAATAGCTTATAAACCTTTAAAGACAGACCTACTATGAGCTACTTGTTAATCCATGGTATCCACGTTTAATAGCGGAATTCCTGTTAAACAACTACACTTTCCATGGTACAGCAGTTCCACCAATCAGAGAACTGCAGCCAATCAAGCCCATGAAAAAAGCCCAGAAGAGACCGCCCACCTCATGACACACTTTGAGTGATGCATTAGTCTGTCTTTGTCACCCTCAAACTACTTATTTATTTATATACTGTATATATTACTATATATACTGTATTGCTTTACTTACAATTAACAACCTAAAATCAGTAGTTTTATATAATTCCATACGATTACGTCATTCACAGTGCTTCATAGGATTGTATTTTGTGCCTTTGGGAAAGATGAAGTGCACAGTGTTGTGCCTTTGATTAGAACTCTTTTATGAAGGATTTTTTAGAAGTCAATAGAAAACTTGAATGGGAAAAATACTTCCAGAACCAATGTGGCTGAAAGATTGGGTGGGCACTGTTGCACTCTATAGTTTCTATTCACTATGCACAGTCAGCCATGAACAATTTAATTAATTAAAAAGGGGGCAGAAGTCTTCATCTTATGTGAGTGTGCATGATTTTATTCATGTTTTAAAATTACTTTCATTTCTTTTGTAGCAAAATTTTTTTAATGACGAAACCATTACTGAGTACACCTTTAAGGAAGTGGTGTCTCCTTTCATGCTTACAATTTATTAAAAATTATATATAAAAATGATGTGCAGTATATTTTTATACTGTAGATATGTAATTTTATATATTATTTTAAATATAAAATTAAATAATATTTAACAAATATGTATTATTTGTGTAGATTTTGGAATCAGCCTACCTAACTTGAGTGGTCTCTTAACAAGTCTAAATTGTATGAATTCTTCTTATTTGCAGGTGGGAACAGTGGAAGGATCACAGTGTCGTTTACCCTTCTGATACTGATGACTGTTATCTTAACCCTCATTTGAAGAAATTTGTAAAGACTTCTGGTTTATCATGTTTTGTGGCAATCAGCAAACCGTAGTTGGAATCAGTTCTGAATATACACTATGTATAACTACTATACTAAATGAACATTAATGATAAAGAATATAGTTTAAGTCATAGTTTTGTAAGATGTCATGTTATGAGTGAACTTTTTAATTTAATATTTATTACATTCTTGGAAATAATACAAGTTTAGATTAAGTTTATTTTTATTGGGCATACATTTTATGCAATGTCTGTAAAAAAAAAATACAAATAAAGCAAACCAAATCTCAGATTTTTTTTTTTATTAATATGTGGAAAAGAATTGGTTTGTTGTGATTTACTAAACTTTTATTTACATAGATTTATAAAAATCCCTAAATCCCAATCCCCATATTCCACTCTACTTTAAGTACATTCAAAGCATAAATACACATTCTTTTACATTTAGATTGCTGAAAACCTAGCACACGCATCAGGGCAGTGTTGTACATAATAGAATATACACAGAAGTTAACATATATATTTTTCTGCACTATATACACATTACATACATAAGAAATATTACATTGAAAATATCCATAGATATATGAAAGAATTTTTGGTTTGTGTTCTTGATTACATATATGTATGAAATAACAATAAAAAAAAATAAAAAAAATGTAAAAACGAGATCTTACTGGGCATACAAAACGGCATACAAAATCAATTCTTGAACTTTGATCAAAATCACACTGGAAGGCTGAATCTGAAAGAATCTGTACATTTCTAGAAAAGCTCAACACAACAATCAACTCAACAAACATGTTTACGTTTGCTGGTAAAAGTAAAGGTAAATCTTGGAGGCAAGTAAGAAATATAATTTCAATTGATGTTTTAGTAAGCTGTTCCTTTAAAGCTCCTTTAAAAATGATTTTAAATATTTTTTCAGTTTTAAACACATTTCAAATAGACGGAATAACAGCACCTTTGCCTATTACCATTTAATAAGTGTGGCTTTCATGATGCTAAATTGGCATGCATCACTATTTGAAAATACAATTGGAAAGGTCTCATAACATTTTGGTTAAAAAAAAAATGCTAAGGCATTTCATACATCCCACACATGCTCTTTAGTGTAACAGGAATGCAAGTTTCAAAGGAGATTTGGCACCAAAAAAATAAAGACTGCTTTCTCAATGCCAGTCATCATCGTGCTCATCCTCCGGCTCTATTGAGTTTTCCTCAGCTCCACTACTCTCTTCTTGTTCTTCTCTCTGTGCCTCCTTCCTCCTTGCTGAATCGAGTACCTCCTGCCTTGCCTTAGCCGCTGCCAGTTCCTCCTCTTCTTTTAGGCGCAACGCTGCAGCCTTCTTCTCCTGTTCAGCGTGGCTCTTCATGTGGGCACTGCGGCTCTTAACTTTAGAGAACACCCTATATGCAAACATTAGAGCCACAAAATATGGATTAAATGAAGACCCTGCTTTACTTATATATATATATATATATATATAAGGTGCATGCAGTAGAATTGGTGTATCACTCCCTCACCTACTGCACTTTTTGCAAGGGAAAACACCCTCTGGCTCTCCCTGACTTTTGTTGCCAGTTGAGGTTTGTTGCCTGTTTTTCTTTCCAGCATTGTCAGAGCGAGGTTTCTGAGGTGCAGGAGATTTGAAGGAGGGTTGAGTCACTGGCCTCAGGCCAAAACCCTCTTCCACTGCACCATTTTTCTGCTCCTCATGAGCCAAGTCTGGCCTCTTCTGGACAGAGAAATAAAAACAACGATTTGAACAGATTTAGCGCTTCATCTGATTATGATGTAGTAACTACACCACTTATAATTCCACTTATTCCGCTTGGTAAGGACCCAGAGAAACACGATGGTGGGCTTCTCCCACCTTAAAAAGACTACAGTGCAGTATTGACTTATGAAGATTGCATTTAAATTTCATTTATGCACTAAGATACATCTTTTTACACTCTCAATACTGACATTCTGATTGTCCTGAAGATCTTTGACAGTAGCATCTTTATTGGCATGTGTTCCCACTTCTGGTCTACTATCAATTCCTCTCTGCACATGTTTTTGTGTCACATTGATCTGTATTAGAGAAAATAAAAATGAACAAAAAATGTACTGCATTTCTGACTTGTCTATAAGTCTTGTCTACAAATACATTTGCAAATTTAGTGACCTCAGTAGGGCCATAAAGACAATAGACACTGAAGAGAACACATCCCACTCATTAGTCCTTGTAGACCCTTCAGGGTTTTTAAATGGTTTTTACATTTTTAACTTTTGTTAATTGAAACAACTCAACTTAACAACTTAAGTTTACTTGTTTACATGTATTTTTTGAGTAATATAAACAAGGGAGGATTCAGTAAACTTAACAATAGTGAAAGTTCCTTTTTTCTGAGTACAGCATAACACATTTGAAGTAAAAAGTATATAAACAGTTAGCAATAATAACCTGTACCACAGGAATGCTCTCCTCTGAGTCTAAAGGTCCATATATAAGAGTGCCATTATGACCAACCTTCACTTGTTTCTTATAGGTGTAGTAAAACTCCACACATTGCGCCACTGTTTTACTCCTCACCTGCAAAAACAGACAGATAAATGGGCACAAAATGTCACTTATTTGAAGCAAAAATCATTTAGGTTAAACATTTCGTTGACGATTCTTCAAACATTTGTTTTATTTTTGTGTTTCACAGCAAAAATTAACGACATGACATGAGGTTGAGTAAATAACGACAGAATTGTCATATTTAGATTAAATATTCCTTTAAGAAGTAAACAAAACAATATAAAAAAAACTGCATACCAGTTTTTGTACCAAGAAGAAATCTTTCCTGTAAGCAGAAATTCCTTTGTTGAAGTATCGTTTTTCATCCACGGACCAATAATCTGACCCTGGTGATATTTAAGAGACATGAATCCCTTTCTATCCATCACAAAACATTACAGATCATATGTACCATTGCAATTATTAAATGAAGCAATCATGACTAAAAAAATAAATATATATATATATATATATATATATATATAATTTATTTTAATCCTTTCTACTAAAATGCAATTCTACCTGCATAGTGGTAGTTGGCCAGATGGTGGTTCCTGGAGAAAATAGGATTCTTCGTAAACATAATTTCTAGAGCCCCCTAAAAAGAATCAAGGATATTTGTTGTTTTTCCAGGAAAGGTATGCATCAAATACATTAAAATACATAATGACCCTGTTTACACCAGGGTCACATCTAAACTCAAGGATCACCCTAAATGCAGGTGTAAATGAGGTCAAAGACACTTCACAAAACAGTCAAATCAATCACACTTTTAACCAATGATCATGAAACCAAACAATGTAATGACATTTATACACTGACCATCATGTAACACAATACCGTAACATGACTGAACAGTGCTTACCATGACATCACCTCTACATTCATGCAGGCAGTGCATTGCTAGCTCTGTATTGGTTCCTCCTCCACATAGGACACTGGAGCAGGCTAGAGTCATCAGGTCATCAACTGGGAAATTATGATTATTTGGTGAGTATGTCTGTGATAAATTCTGTGAACACATGCAATTTTAAATCCATGCAGTCTAAAAAAAATGTACCTCTTGTATTCTGGATGGGTGTAGAATCAGTCTCCGACATAGGGAACCAGACTAAAGTGGCTTTATGTTGGTCTTTTAGGACCAATGACTGATCCTGTAGATCTGGAATCTCTGCCTGGTACTGAAATCCAATGTTGATGCGACTAAAAGGTACAAGGGAGGGAGAATATTTTGGATAGGAAAATTAGAATAGTGGACTTCTATGCAATTGTTATGTATAACTATTTAAAAAAAAAAGTCACTGCTTACGGTTCAAGGCTGACAGGCGCTGCCTCTCCAATCAGTGGGAGTGTGGGAGGAGTGATATCAGAACTGACTGAATTACAGCAGTGAAGTCAGGAAATTACAGAGAAAGAGAGATGCAAAAGAGTTTAAACACAATAATCATAAAAATACAGTTATTTAATATTAAAGTGGTCATGACATGAAGAAATACATTTTTCCATAATCTTTTGACATATACAGTAAGTAGGGCTGGGCATTGCTACAGATTTCCCGATTCAATTAGATTCCGATTCACAAGCTCACGATTTGATTCCGATTCATTTGTTTGCATAACCGAATCCCCCCCCGAAACTCAGTTTCCTCTGCATCTGAGATCATCAATCCATGCATCTTATCACATGGCTTGTTGAGCGCATTACCGCGGAGACATAGCACGCAAGGAGGCTTCACGCTATTATCTGCATAATCCATGCACAACACACCACGTGCCCCACCGAGAGCCAGAACCACATTTTAGTGACCGCGAAGAGGTCACCCCATGTGACTCTACCCTCCCTAGCAACCGGGCCAATTTGGTTGCTTAAGAAACCTGGCTGGAGTCACTCAGCACACCCTGGACTCCAGGGGTGGTAGTCAGCGTCAATACTCGCTAGGCTACCCAGTCCCCCAGCTTATGCTCTTCATTATAAAGGAACCTTCTAGGCAACCCTTCGAGGTGCAATTCGTAAATATTAATTTTACAAATTATATTTTATCATTAGTTTTTCATCAAACTGGTCACATTTTAGCTTTCAAATGTTTTCAAATTCAGTCTATTGCATCAGTTAATGTCTTGAAATTGCATATATTATGTTGCATGTATATATTTGTTAAATTTGTATTGATTACTTGCATAATTTGTACTATTTAGAAATATTATCATTGATAAGTAGAACATAAGTAGGTGCTTACTCGGTATTGTCTCATTAAGAATAACAGCATCAGCCAGTAAGTGCATGTAACGAGAGAAGACGTGCGTAATTTCTTTAGCACATCCAAGTGTGATCCAAATGTTATTTTTGTTGTTGTTTTTAATCAACGACTGTAAAAAACAGAAAGAGTATTGAAAGAGAGATTACTCAATGACAAATGGATCCGTGGATCTCGTCTTTGGACACAGAATTGGTTAAACCAAAGTTTTACTCTCAACACGCAGTGAAAGGACCTCTGCGCTAATAACTCCACTATACTACACAATTACGGGTGATTGAAATCTGAACATTTAATAGCAAGTGGCGAAGAAATTTTTTGTCTCATTGTGTGAGATTTGGTTGCACATACAAATGATTTACTTGCATTATAGAGGGTTGCCACATAGAGTGAAAGTTTGATCTTGTGATTTAAGAATCAGTACAGAGATTGCTCGAACGAAGATCGCGATGCATCGGAAAATCGATACTTTTACTCAGCCCAACATATAAGTTACAAATAGAGTTCATTGTATTATAAATTAAAATGCAAGTTTCAGAACTCAAAACTTCCTCCCCAAAGCAAAAAAAAAGCAAATTTGTTTTGGATGCAGCATCACACAAACGCAGTGGTTTTACAATTGTAGAAATGTGCTTTTCATAATCTATGATTAATTTATTCCATGAGTAAGTTGTCCGTTTTTTTATAAGGTTTGTAATAAGAGTGGAGTCTGAGTACTCATGAGTTTAAACATATTTGTGCCATTCATTTCTTTAAGTGTATTACTCAAGGACAAAATTACTTATTAAACCTTTAAGTTCCATAAATAAATAAGAAAGAAAGAACAAGTGTTGGTAGCACTTTACAATAAGGTTCTACCTGTTAAAATTGATAAATGCATTAGGTATCATGACTAACAATGAACAATATATTTTACAGGATTTCACTTGCTTAATGTTCAAGATACAATTGTTTATTGTTAATTCATGTTATTTCATATTGCATTAACAAATGTAAACATATACAACTTTTGATTTTAAAAATGTATTACTATATGATGAAACTAACATTGACCAAGATTAATAAGTGTTGAAAAAGAATTGTTCATTGTTAATCCTGTTAACGGATATAGATACCTAATGTTAACATATACAACCTTATTGTAAATTGTTATCAAATTGTCTGTAAAAATAAAAAGCAATTAAATAAGAAACTCACTTGAATGCAGCAAGCTTCGTGTGGCAGTCCGAGGTGTCAGTGGGGGTGGCAGGACCTGGCTGCCTGCTGCCATAGAAGAGAGGACAGCAGAAAAGTAGAGCCCAGAGCCTTCACGCACAGGTGAAAGAATGGGCGGAGGAGTGTATGGGGGGATAATGCTTGCATTCTCCGGCAGGCGCACTGGGGATCGCAAGTTGCTTTGGTAGGAGGTGATGCTGGAGTAGACAGAAGGGGCGATGAAAGTGCATGGTGTGGGTGGTGGTATGACCAGGGGTTCGGGCCGTGGGCGACGCCTGAATTTATCAGGGGACGTTTCCTCTTGCCCCTTAACCTGATTTCAGTAAAAATGCCAGAAAGGGACATAAACAGTAGTTAAATCACCAAAATTATCAACAACTATTTTTAAAAGCCCTTTAAAAGAATTTTAGAAAATCAAATGAAAAGCTTTATGAACATTATTGAACTTCTGTACCTGGCTGAAGCTCTCAGATGTCGAGTTCTTTAAAGAGTGCCGGCGTGCTACAATAACCGAGGGTTTGCGTTCAGGCTGGTTTTGTTGTTGAGGAATTTCAGAGGGATGCCGGACACCTTGTGTCCAGTTACCAGTGGCTTCCAGCTGGACTTGACATCTCCGAACTGGCACTGAGACTGGGATGACTAGAGGGACCATTCCACGTGGCCTTCCAGACATATTCTCCTCAAGCTATTTATAGAAGATTAAACAGAAATATGTATGGTTATAAAATGGAATGAAAAATGTCAGAAAAAAAAATTAACAAATTGCTAATGCTACAAAAACACTCCCACAGTGTTCCCACACTTTTCTCCAATTAATTTCCATGACTTTACCAGTCACTTATAATTACTGGATAAGGATTTATAAAATATATAATTTTTTAGCTAATAAAATATTTTAGATCTAATCATGGGTGTCACTTTGTTTTAAAAAGTGGTGGGGACAGTTTGGAGGGTGGTGGGGAATGTTTCACAAACATTGTTGGCTGTAATCCAATTACAATGTAATTAGTTACTGTAATATAATTACATTTAGTTAAAAAAAAAGTAGTGTTATGCATTACATTTTAAAATTATTGTAATCAGATTACAGTTAATGTAATAAAATTAATTCCTTTTAAATACTTTATGCTTATTTATAACATATTTATGTAGAATGTCCTATAACGAGTTGTGTAGGAGAAATGTGAAGTGCTGTGTGACTTGTGGGTAACAATCAACAAGGAAGAAATATAAATATTATATTTAATTTGTTACGTAGAAAAGTTTTTTAGAAAGTAACTTATATGTAAAGTAATGTGATTACATTTGAATTAAGTAATTAGCAAAGTAATCTGAATTTCAATTTATTTAAATTATTAATAATATGTAGCGGTAGGGATGTAACGATTCACTGATCTCATGATTGGGTTCAGTTCACGATACTGAACTCACAGTTCAGTTTATTTCACAAAAGGAAGCCAACTGTATTGCATATGTCTATAAAGTACTGTTCCTAAAAATCCTAAATGATCGATCAGAGATGTACCAGGACTAAAAATCTGCCCAGAACATGGCAATGGTGACACCAAATGGAGATGTTAACCAATAATTCTGCTTACTGAAAATACAGAATTATGTTAGATACCTGTACATATGCTGCTTACACACAGTTACATTTAAAATATTTTAAATTTAAATTAAATTTTTCTAAAATAGTTTTGTCTTTGATAAGATAATTATTATTTAGAAAAATACATGTAAAAAGGTGCATCTCACTAATGCTCCTGGTTTCAATTGTGCAGTTTCAGCCAAACTCAATGTACAAAACCTGTGGCTACAGTAGTATGCAATCAAATTTTAGAGCTCCTAGGCTGCAGTGAAGCGGCTTCTATTTGTATGCACGTGGACGTCACATATATTGGATAGAAAAGATGCTAAAATATATATATCTATATATTATATATTTTTTTTAAGTCCCATCTTCACAATGCACATCGTCACATTTTTTTAACGAGATGTATCATGCCACGATAAACAATTACACCCCTATGTATTGGATTACTATTTTTAAGTAACTTACCAAACACTGGTCATGAAGTAGCAAAACTAATCAATATTAATTAGGCCAGGTGGAGGGTTTTAACCCACTCTTATTTAATTTTTTAATTTATAAACAATATTGCATCTGTATATCAGTGAATGTATATTTCATATGTGTGACTGCAACTGTTTGCATTTTACTTTGGGATATAACTGAAAATGAGCTCGAGCTGGGCAGCGAGCAAGTAACGCATGTGTCTGTGTGCACTAGTGCGCATTACTGCCTGATGTCATTAACGCTACTGATAACAGCCTCAACAAGCACTCATTATAAAACAAATGGTTCCAGTCCTCAATGCTGATTGGTCAACAGATGTGCTTTGTTCGTGATAAAATTACTAAAGGCAAAAAGTGACCCGTAAATAACACCTATAATCTGTCTACAATTATAAATATTTATATTCACAATAGAAATTTACAAGAATTTTTAAGACTATCAATTCTGCACTGCAAATAAATATCTGTTAAATGTCTTAAATGTAAATATAATTTATGTGAATACTGCCTATCTTCTATGCTTTGCCATTATCAATGCATTACAATCCCATCTACAGGTACACTACGAGTGACAACTCGAAAGAACTAGAATCAGCCACTGCAAGTTTCCACTGCAAGTGACAGCGTAGACAGCTTGGTTGAATATAATGGTAGAGTTCTAGTTTGTTATGTTGCTTGCAGCGTCGATGGGATGTCGATGTCATACAAACATAATTATGTGCTTAAACCTACAGAGTTAAAGTGGTAAATAAACCACAGTGATCTGAAGCGATTAAACTAGATGGCTTACTTAGTCCTTAAAATACCTTTACATTCCATTGTTTTTACATTCTTTTCTTTCATAACTGTCCCATATAAACAGACATCTCTGTCCTGTCACATTGGGATATTTTAAAGAATTAATTAATTCAATACAGTTCTTGTTGTGTGAGAGTTGGATCTGATACATGTTAGCAAACAGGGCTTGGTGAATGAGCCCATCCCTAGTTCAACTGAATGAATTTTTAGAAAGTTTGGAATGTGTAGGTGTGTGGACATGCAGCTGTACACGCACTTAAACTGCTGTTCACTGTCAGCTCACAGAGTCATGCTTACCAGCTAATGCTTACTAAACCATTTCACAAACTCTCCTCATCTTTCAGTATATAGTTGGGGTAGTCCTATACAGCAATCACTAACAAAACAGTGAGCTATATGCTAATGTGTACTTTATAAAGGTTTGCTGCATTTTTTGACCAATCAATTTCCACATTCTCTCCAGCTGACATGATTATTAATGATTCAGTTATAAATCATTCAGACTGATTTGTGAACCAGTTAGACTAATTCAATGAACAGAACTAACAGGGGACTAGTGAGATACACTGATGTTTTTTGTCCTAAACTTTATTCTACGCCTGCTACTTCTACTGATTGGACAGTTATGAAGTCAAAAATGATCATTCACATTGCAAATATACATATAAAAATAAAAGTCTTTTGTAATTGAATGTGTACATGTCACTCATTAATCTATGACCAGGTTGTGAATGTCAATGGGGGAGAAATATGACAGTCGTCAGAGAGTAAAAAAGCGACTTAACAAACCAATCGAATTTAGCAACATCCTCTCTCACAAAATCTTTTAGCTTGGAAAAAGTAAATTTTTTCTTTTTTAATACTTAGCAAAATTGAATGTGAATATTTTTTTACTTTCACTCAAGTACGCTTTTGGTTAATGTGGCAGGGCGGAGGGCGGGGCCGGGTCGTGATTCTACACACCCGGTCCCTTATCAGGCTAATCAAGCCTCAAGAGTGATAAGGGCTGACTGCGGAGGATGGTGCAGGAATATAGAGATCGTTTCTGCACCATCCTCCGCAGTCGGCCCTTATCCCTCTCGGAGGCTTGATTAGTCTAATAAGGGACCGGGTGTGTAGAATCACGACTTGGCCCCGCCCTCCATCCTGCCACAGTTAGATACGTTTCATTTAGTATGCATACTTTCACTTAAGTATCATTTCTGAGTACTTTTTACACCCCTGCCAACTTCCAAGAGCAAGTCTCTCACAAATCACACAAAATGTAACTACACAAAAGCAATATCCAATTGATGCAATATTGCATAACTACGTAACAAATATTTACTCACTTAATATCCATGACTTTTTTAATGTGATTAAATTCCCTGACTTTTTACGTTTTCCAAGACCATGTTGGTGAGACAGCAACTGCTTGTTATTAGAGCCAGGAGAGGAAATTTTAGATTTCTGAATGATTGGATTCAAAAGCTGCTGTAAACATCAAAAACAACTTAAGACCATCCAAACGGCTGAAAATCCTTTGCTAATTCATGTATTTAAGAACAGAATTCCTGCCCAATGTGACTGGAATATAGCATATTTCCATTCTAATATATGTTCCATTGGATATTAAAATATATTTCTACCACTGTTGTAAAAAGCATATCCTTATCCTTGTGTGCTCACCTTTGCTGGCAAAAATTCCATCTCTGAAGCCTTTTGAGCAAGAGTCTCTAGGTTAATCTCTTTTGAAGCCCTCCGTCGTCTCTGAGTGCTTTGGATAACCCCCACTAAGGGTACACAAACGCCTCCATTTTGGGTAGAAACCTTGTCCTTGAAGGCCTGGTTGCCTTGAGAAGAGACACCATCTTTGGATAGCCGACGAGAGCGGCGAGGGAGGACCCGTGGTTTGGTTTGGGTCTCCTGCTGTTCTGAAGATGTCTTTGCAGGACTAGGGTCCTGGTAATTTGATCCCTGAGGGACTGGTTCCTGTGGCTGAGTCTGAGGGAAAGTGAGCTGAATCTGATGGGATAATGGGCTTGATTCTGTTTTCACCTGAACACCATCAAGCTGCTGTGCACCTGTCTCTTGTTTGAATCGCTGCTTTCCTTGCGACGGCATAGACTCTGGTTGAACACCTTGTGTGTGCTGCTGTAGTTGCTGCTGCATCTGTTGTAGATGTGTCTGCATTTTCTGCTGCTTGTGGTATTGCTGTTGCATTTGCTGCAGCCGTTGCTGCTGCTGCTGCATTTGATGCTGTTGTTGTTGCTGCAACTGACGCATTTGCTGCATCTGTTGCATCTGGTGCTGGCGATGCAGCTGCTGCTGTTGTAACAGCAGTTGCTGTTGTGATTTTGGCTGCTCACTATAATTCATATTTAAAGATGCATTGTTGCCTTGGAAAACCTGATGGAAGCCAGGTGCCTGGGGTTGCTTGGTAGGTCCAAATGCCACCTGAAAGGGTTGGAGAGTGGAATCTGGCATATTGGGATGCATGCCTTGAGGCTGATATTGCAGGTCTGCAGGCCTGTGACCCTGTTGGAGGGCCTGACATTGGGCATGGTGCATGGCTGCCATCGCATGATGATCCCAGTCTGCTCCAGGACCTTGAGAAATATCTGGGTAGGCCTGCGAGGAACCTGGGGAAAGCTTCTCTATCTTTATAGCATCCATCTCAAGACTCGCCTTGTTAAAGGCCCTTGGGTCCTCCACACCACTAGGAGAAGGGCCAAAGTTCTGTGTCCACTTGTTCACGTTTGGAAGGCCCTGAAACCAGGTTGAGGTCTGCACTGGATCCTGATGCATCCACTTCACTGACCCGGATTGCTGAAAATGTCCATGGACCTGATAACCTTTTTCAGATTTGAAAACACCAGAGCCCTGGACTTCAGGGATAGAATCAACCACTAATCCAGGACTGCTGTGAGTTTGCTCCAAGGAAGGAGCTCCTACACTGTAGAACAGTTCCCCTGAATGTTGCATTGTTTGATCAATGGCTTCAACATTCTGCTTACTTACACTGTTTATGGTTCCTCTCTGATGTGGAGAGAGACTCATAGCAATTCCATTAAACTACAAAACAAGCAAAAAACCAGCGTAAATCTGTCCACTTCAGTTTCAAGTAAGCCTGATCAGGTCTGCATGTGGCTTGATGTAAAAAGATGGTTTACAGAGCAGAGCACATACAGGATTTTATGGAGTCTAGGTTCCCCACCTCCCCTCTTGCTTCTTAACTGCAGTATGAAAGTGGTGTAAATATTTAAAAACCCAGTCATTCCTCAGTCACATTCTGAAAAGGAGAGAAAGAGGAACATTTTGGTTTTGATATCTAATTATTATGAGTTTAAACTATGGTAATCTCAACAAAGACTGAAATATACATAAACCATTACAATATATATTGTGTAAAAATAATTTCTATCAATTTTTCAAAAATGATATTGCATAGTTGAGGCATCATTTTTACCAAACAATTTTGCCCCTATTAAAGTTTTTTCAAAGGTTAGTGTACGCCAGGAACAGAAATTAACCAGGGCTTGTGGTATAATGCAACAAGAAGTTCAAAAAATTTAATAATTATTTAAAACACATATTTCTTAATATCCTATTCTAGGCCTAGTTATACACATTATCTCATTAATTGAGTATGAGATTGAGAATTTATGTTAATGAACTTAAAATAGACGTATTAGACAAAAATTTTGAAACTACGTATAATTTTTCTATGGTTAGATAACCCACAAACAAAGGAGTCAGACGTTTTATTTCAAAAATGTAAACAAATGTCACTTCCATTATGTGGACATCTGGAAATGACATTTTTGTGGGGAATTTTGACTTTCAGAAAGAAAGACAAAAAATGACATACATCTCCTGTGGTGCATGTAAATACATTGTTAGAAACTGTTACTAGGCTAATTAAATAAAGTGAGAGTGTTAAAAAAAATGTTTTTACTTAACTTTCTATAAGTCCATAAGTGTTAAAAGTGGCAGAAGTTTAATAAACATCCACAAATCAAATCTCTACAGCAGCAGAAAAGTCTAAATGCACTTTAAATAAAGTATAGATACTAATCTTAAAGTGTCAAAACTGCCTTACATATGACAGTACACTAAATTAAGTCTCGGTATTGATCCCATTTATAAACGGCGACACGTTAAGATATGTGCATAGAGAAGGGATATAGAAGACTGAAACCAGGAAACTTGACAAACACAAATGCAGAAGGCAACAGCAAACACACGGGAGGGGCATGAAAAGTGCAGTGCGTGACAACAAGAATTACAGGAAGTGAAGAGGGAAAGGGAGAGAATGCAGGAGAGAGAGCAGAACAAGCAGAACTACTTTTGTACCCATTGATGACCCCTCCCAAACCAGAAACTTTAACGATTAATTTACAGCATATAAAATAGGCAATATTGCACAGCACGACAAACCACCACACTTCCCCATTAGAAAGCAAAATAACAGTAGCCTATCTGTTGCTTCAAGTCTTGCATCTCAGTGCACTTTGCTCCGCGTCTTTGCTAATTGAACTGTCTCTATCGCTGACCATGTATGAAAGCAGTTCGAGACTGTAGAGTACTTACACTGTTGCTGTGTGGCATCGACGTCTTCCTTCCTTACTTTTCAAGTTCGGATGACAGCAGTCTTACTGCAGCTCCTTGTAACAGTTCCAACCCTGGGCAAAGTCAACTGCGTGCATGCCCATGTACACACTACGAACGTAAACGCCTATGTAGGTGCGCACATTTGATACATCGAAGTATACGCGAAAAATGTCATATTGCATCACCGAGAGGCCTTTCTACAATGCAGACTGACAGACTCAACAACTTTTGTAACCAGACAGAATAGAACTCCACAATCGTACTCAACCAAACTGTTTCCCGTTTACATTCAGCGCAAACTGACCGAACCCGTTTGCAAGATCTGGAAGGATCGATGATCCTCTCGACAAATAATCAATTCATCAACGTTATTTATCAACAAAACAGCTCGCACAACAGCGCCCAATCAGCGTTTTTCAGACTGAAGGCGAGGCGAAACCAGGCGCAAAAGCGCAAACTGTGATTGGGCGGAACGCGCACTGCTGGAATGGAATGTGTAATATTTCATTAGTGATACCAACTGATAGAGGGGGCACTTATATTTTCATATCAGTTTCACTTTTACGGAGATTTATGACAGGATGTGTTGACTGTGCAGTTAATACGTTCATGCTGAAATGTATGTCGCCATGTAAAGAAAAATCTACCAGTAAACACAGAACGTTCCCTTAACGTTAGTGTATGGTTCGCATTTGTTTTTTTTGTTGTTGTTTTTTTTCGAGGAACCATCTCCTAACGTTCTAGGGCTTATCTATAACCATAAACTAACTTATCCAGAATATATATAATATTGCATGGAGGTTTTGTGTGACAACCTAATAAGAACGTTATCTAATTGGTATTTTTTAGTGTTTCATTTTTACTTATTATTCATCAGCATTATAATTAGGCCTATAGTTATTTTTCATATTTGGAATATATTTAATGGTCATATTTTCATTATTTTCCATAAAAGTTGCAGAGCTGTTTAGTAGACAACGACTGACATTAGTGTAATAGCCCACAGCATATCACGAAATGTAGAAAAGATTTGCTGCCAAAACGCATTATATTGATCATATGAACGTTATAAAGTGTACTTTTCACAGCTGATCATTTTAAAACCAGGGTTAAGCGTGGTGTGAAAGGGGTAATTCTACAGGGAACTTGTTGTCAAGGTCCCTGTTACCACAGTGTAAACTCCAACAAACCCAAGGCAATGAAAAAGAAAATTCAGGTAGAAAGTTCTGTCTGCATTGCAACCTTTGAAAACAAAGCCACACACAGTGCTGGGCGGATTACTTGTGAATTGTTATCAATTACTGGTTACAATTTACATGACAAAAAACGCAATCTCATAGATTAAGTATTTGGGGTAATCTAATCCGATTACCTTTGGATTACTTATCTAATTCTGTTTAATTTTGTGTCACATGCATTTGAGTAGGTAAATCATTTTAACATACAGTACAAAGATAAAAAAAAAAATACATTCCATTCTTTATTACTAAAATAAAGAGTCTCACAAAAATAACTCCTTATGATATTTTAAAAAGTGCATTAAATATATCATGAATGAAATAATCTATCTATTGCCTACTCCAAAGCTGAGGTGCAAGATATTGTGTTTTGAACAGATTATTAAAATGGCTGAGTTTCACTGACTCACACAAGGAACAATTGTGTCAAGTTTTATGTCAAATTTCATGCAGTGGCCTGCACTGCATCAGCAGCAGCAGTAGAGCAATGGGCTTTGTTCTATATTGCTGCACATTTTGCAGTTGAACTATTGGACCCTTAGAGATGGCATTCACTAGATCCTTTGAAGCAATTAAATTCAACGTGTGAGCTGGATACCATCAGTGAGGTGGTAAGAAATATATATATATATATATATATATATATATATATATATATATATATATATATATATATATATATATATATATATATATTATTATTATTATTATTATTATTATTTTTAAATATATCTAGATAATTTTAAGCACATAAAACAATATAAACATTACATGAAGAGTGTTCAAAGTGAATCAAACGTAAAAACGAATAGCTCAAAACTGACACACTTACTTTTAACCCTTACTACTTAGTAACAGTCCATCACCTATTCCTTAGCTGAGGTGCATAACTTGCTGTTGCGGCATAAAATATGCACAAGCTCAAAATGTTCATCTATGAGACTATTGCGCTACGATGGGGTATGAATATGATGAAATTGATATGAAAATGACCAATAAATTATGTACATATATTATATATTACATGGCTAAGTGCATAATGATATTATAAGTGCATAGTGTAAAGTGCAAAATTTGGGATACAGGTATTGTTTTCAAACAGGTTTCTGAATACACACTTCATCTGCAATCAGTCAGACTAACAGATAGTCCTGCCTCAAACTCACACCATTGGTTGAGCCAATGTTGTTGGACTGGACAGGTCGCTCAAAACTAACAGTGTAAATGTATAAAAAGTGCCACAGATCCAAAGTTTTTTTTTTTTTGGTGGCCTAAGGTTATTATGAAATTATTACAATTTATTAATTTGAACACACTGAAACTATCATGTCTAATTTATTTCAATAATCCACGGTCGCACCCATTGTAATTACTCATTATCTGACTACCATATTGCAAATTCTATGCTTGGCTGCTCATTTTAAATACACTGCAGATTGGATTTAAATTAGCAGATACTTAATAGCCTTTGATTGAATCATTATTGCAGTGATTCATATGTTTCAGCTGACAACAATACTTTTTATATATACAACATAATATACAATATATACAACAATATTTTTAGCCTAACTGATGCAGTGTGTAGCTTCTCATTTCTTAAAAAACATATCAGAAGATGTATCCCATGGTCGTGGAAAAGATGTTACTGTGTTTCAGAAGGGGCAGATTAGTGTCCCGCATCAAGCAAAGAAAACAACTGAGGAGATTGCTAAAATCACTGGAATTGGGTTAAGAACTGTCCAACGCATTAATAAAACCTGGAAGGGTCAGTTTCATGGAAGAAATGTGGTTGGAAAAAAATCTTGAATGATAGTGATTGGAGATCACTTAAACCAGGGGTGGGGAACGTCAGGCCTCGGGGCCGTATAAGGCCCAATTTGAAAAGCCAAAAAATGGCCATGATTCACTTAACTGTAAAAATGTTTTATGTTATATGATTCTAAATGAGAACGCCCCCAATGTTTTTGACCATGTGCCACCACGTCAAAGATGTTGACCGGGGATGGGGTGGCATGTTGCCGTCACCTTGTGCCGCCCAGCAGCAAGATCATGGGCGACTGCCCATGTCGCCATGCCTAAATCCACCCCTGCATGAAGCGATGCACCTGTCATGCATAGTGCATACTGTACAAGCCTCTGGAGGCATGTTATAAATACTTTACATTTCTGCATTTGGCAGACACTTTTATCCAAAGCAATTTACAGTGCACTTATTACAGGGACAATCCCCCTGGAGCAACCAGGAGTTAAGTGCCTTGCTCAAGGACACAATGGTGGTGGCTGTGGGGATCGAACTTTTTACCAGTTATGTGCTTTAGCCCACTACACCACCACTCCCAATGTTATGATCTGGGGTTGCTTTAATCTAGGTTCTAGATTAGGTCTAAGCTCAGCAACTATGCGTTGAAGTCAGCTGACTGCCTGAATGTACTGAATGACCAGGTTATCCCATCAATGGATTTTTCTTCCCTGATGGCACAGGCATATTCCAGTACGACTATGCCAATATTCATCAGGCTTAAATTGTGAAAGAGTAGTTCAGGGAGCATGAGGAATTATTTTCACTCATTAATTCCTGATCTTAACCCCATTGAAAGTCTTTGGGATGTGCTGGAGTAAAACTTTACGGAATGGATTGACTCTCCCGTCATCAATACAAGATCTCGGCCAAACATTAACGCAACTCACGCGCACCGTAATCAACGGTAAAGCCGGTCCAACTAAATATTAGAGTATGCGACTTTTTTGGTTGTTGTTGGCCAGGCAGGCTGAGTAGATGTGCGCACTTCTTCAGCGATGAAGATCTCCGGAAATAATACGTCAGCTGATGTGTCACATGATAGCTGTCATATGATTTGCAGACATGCGAACGACCTGTGTTGTTAAGATGATTAGCTGTTGTCAACAGTGAGAGAGACGAAACTCAAGACATCTGAAGTGGCAGTCCCAGACTCACCATGGCTTGGACAAAATATCAGCTTTTTCTCGCCGGTCTGATGCTCACCACAGGCTCGATTAACACATTATCCGCAAAGTAAGTTGCAGATTCGGTGTTTGTTTACATGTCCTTTCCGCGTTGTTAATCTGTTTTGTTGAGCCTACTTTTCACGCATTAAAGAGGGCAGACAATGGTCATTTAATTAATTTTCACGTCGTCCTTAACAAAATTGTACACTGTTTCATTATTTTGCGATGACAGGGCAACTATTTGCAAAACATCTGCAAGGGGCAATTTAGGCATTACCCATAGAACAGAGAGAGAGAGAGAGAGAGAGAGAGAGAGAAAGAGAGAGAAAGAAAAAGAAAAAGAAAGGACATCGTTTATTATTTATTTTTCCCCTTTCAGTAAATTGAATGCATTTAATCTACAAGAGAAATAAATCACACATTTTGGGACAAGATGTTATGATGTCTCACGTGCAACTGTCATTATCAGACGTGTCGTGACATGCTGATCGTGCACTATCTTTGCAAAACTCCATGGGACAAGTAGTCAATCCTATTACAATCGCACATTTAGTATTTTTAATCGAATTGGGTATATGTAAGTTGCTATGTCCACTGACTACTGTAATTTGATGTTTAACCTCATACACTTCATGTCTAAATTCAAAACTTGATGTTTCAGCGCAGCAGTTATTGGATACTTCACTTGACGCTCTGTCTGCTAAAACATCTGACACTGATTGTGATACAAATTTAGATTTTACTAAATCTGGACAAGGCATTTGTTACATAAGATAAACATGTACACTCATTTTTGTGGTCATACATATAATTACTTAAATGAACAATTACCTTAAAGGGATAGTTCCCCCCCAAAATGAAAATTCTCTCATCATTTACTCACCCTCATGCCATCCCAGATGTGTCTGACTTCTTTATTCTGCTGAACACAAACAAAGATTTTTAGAAGAATATCTCAGCTCTGTAGGTCCATATGATGCAAGTGAATGGTGGTCAGAACTTTGAATCTCCAATAGCATATAAAGACAGCATAAAAATATTCCATATGACTCCAGGAGTTAAATCCATATATTCAAAAGCAATAAGTTTGGGTGAGAAACAGAAGTGTGTGTGTGTGTGTGTGTGTGTGTGTGTGTGTGTGTGTGTGTGTAAGAAACAGATCAATATTTAAGTCCTTTTTCACTATAAATTATCCAGTAGGTGGCGATATGCACAAAGAAGACTGAACCCACTCTCGTCCCCATTGTTCCATCCCAAACTCACACATTTGGTTGCTCCAGTGTTGCTGTGTCAGGCTGGTTGGGATGCTCAAACAAACAGATCAGTGTTTTGATTGCGACATAGTGTTTACACTTTTGGCTTCTCTCTGCTAGGTTGTCTATGCATATTAAGCTGGGTTAGGAAAAAGTAGTTTAACACCAAAAACATCACATCACCTTTAGCTAAATCTATTCACCTTCTAGATGGGCTGATATGTTCTCTGCACCTGGATGTCACGGTGCCCCAAACCACACCTTCTCCCACCCCTTTGTGCAGGTAACTATCTTAATCTTCTTCATCTGTTCTTACCAAGACAGAAGTGTGTTACAAATGTATTGTTATACATCATTCAAACTTCCTTCTCAGCACAATTTTGTCAGTAGTTTTAAGGAAACTGAGAGTATGTCAATTTCTATGTTTTGGCAAAGTGAGAACTGGTTTTGACTCCAGATTCTTCCCTCTCTATCACTTTTTCTCTTTTCTGTCACTTTTCACCCTTACACTTAAAAAATATCCTCTTTGTTTTTCTCTTGTTTACTCTGTTTTTTCTTTCAAACTCCCTCTTTTACAACCCCCATCTTTCTCTCTCCCACCCAGGCTGTGGGAATGTTTTTGGGAGAGCTGTCCTGCCTTGTGGTGTTCTACATCCTCCTTTGTTATGATCGGCGCAAACCTGAGCCCACCATGGATCCTGGCGAAAGTTTCAACCCCCTTGTTTTCCTCCCTCCTGCTCTTTGTGACATGACGGGAACCTCCATCATGTATGTTGGTGAGTAAGCGAAAAACATTAGTTTCTTAACCTCTATATGTTCGAAAGGGCTAGTGATGGGTTAATTTGTTAATTTGTAGCTCAGAAGAATGAGTAATCTCAGAGAGTGATTCGTTCATTTTGTGTTGGCCTCGCGTGCTCGACCTCCATTCGTTTGTTATGTGATAACTGCATAGGCGCTGTACAGAAATTATTAGTCTTTTGTTTTAACTCTTTTGTTCCGAGTCATTCATTCTTTTGTCACGTGACAGTCGTATACGCTATGCATTGCTCACACAGGAAACCTCCTGTGTCATCTGGTCCGAGTCATTCGTTCTTTTGTTACGTGACAAAATAACTTATGAGTCGGACCACAAGATCCAATCCAGAGGTGAACTAATCTTTCTGTTTCTCATAATTTGTCCTTGGTTGCATTATCCTCTTTTCCTTATTGTGACTATAATAAAAGATTGCATAAGTAGACGTGCATAGATTCACTTTTATACAGTTTTAAAAAAAAATAATTTTCTTCCTTTTTCTTCACGTCTCTAGCGCTGAACATGACCAGCGCCTCCAGTTTCCAGATGCTGCGAGGAGCTGTAATCATCTTCACCGGACTGTTGTCTGTAGCATTCTTAGGACGACGACTGCAGCCAAGCCAATGGGTTGGAATCCTAGTCACCATCCTCGGGCTGGTGGTGGTTGGCCTGGCTGACTTTGTGAGCCGCCATGGGGATGACTCTCATAAACTCAGTGAGGTTATCACAGGTAATGTGCTGGAGAATTATTTGAATAATCCAGAGTGACTGATTATTTCAAAATAGTCCTTGGGAAGACAACTATAGGCACTCACACTAATAATGTGTAAGTACTGATGTGTGGTTCTGATTTACAAATCAGGAAATTCTGTTATCACAGACATGGATTGATAATCTGGGAATTGTTGATCCTTTTTTCTTGATTTTTTTCTAGGAGTATTATCTTAAAAGGCTTTTGTACTGACTAGCTTTTGATCTTTGCCTTATAGGGGACCTTTTGATCATCATGGCACAGATTATTGTTGCAGTCCAAATGGTCATGGAGGAGAAGTTTGTTTACAAACACAATGTACATCCTTTAAAAGCTGTTGGGATTGAGGGTAATTTTTTTTGTAAATATTTGTAATGAGTTTGAGTTGTTTTTAACCTTTTTGAACTCTTTTACCATGTTTGATCCAAGGATATCGATGTTGAATAATAGCAGTGTCGGCATGTTTACAGACTTTGTGTTTTTCTTTTTAGCACAGAGTCCAAGTACCTGCTTACTGTGTGTTACACAGATTATGCTTAAAGGAATATTCTGGGATCAATACAAGTTAAACTCAATGGACAGCATTTGTTGCATAACAGTTATTACCATAAAACGTAATTTTGAATTGTCCCTTATTTTCTTTCAAAAACAAAACAAAAAGCACACAAATCTGGTTTTTAGTGAGTGATCCATTGTAAGTGCCTCACAGTAACCTTGATTGTTTTTTTCTTCTATTTTTAAAGAAAAGTTGGGACGAGTCAAAATGAATTTTTGTTGTAGACAACATAATGCTACAAATGCTGTTGGTTGAACGTTAACTTGTATTGACCTCAGAATATTGCTTTGATAATCCAACAATGTGTAAGGTCATGTAAATGCCTAAAGCCAAGCACATACTTCAAGACTTATGCACTCTGCGCACACACAAAAACTACTTGCAGCCTTTTGTTTTCGGTTGTGTTGGTATGCACACTACACAACTGATTGCACACTGTAGTGATACAACGTGTAGTGTGCGCTAGGCTTTAAATGGTTTTCTTTTATTTGGGGAAAGGGTACAAGTGGTTTAAGAAAGAACTGATCAGCACACATATATATATATTTGCCCTTTACCATAATTTCGCTTGGCATATAAACATATTTTTTGTTTTGTTTTTGCCAGTTTATAAAAAAAAAAATTGTTTTGTCTTTCAAACCAGATAATAACACACTGCTTTTAAATCTCATGTGAACATGATTTTCTTGCACAAATGATATAGATGAATAAATCTTAAAATATTGACTGGCTTGCATTCAAATCTTGTCATTACAGTGTAGTTAATAGTGATTGGCCAGGATGATTATTCTGTCGATAATTGGCCATTTTTGGCAGATAACTGCGCCTAATTAGCCAATTAACAGAAGTTGTCATTTACATTTGGTAGACGCTTTTATACAAAGAGACATACGGTGCTCTTATTATAGGGACAATCCCCCCGGAGCAACCTGGAGTTAAGTGCCTTGCTCAAGGACACAATGGTGGTGGCTGCGGGGATCGAACCATCAACCATCTGTTTATCAGTTCAGTTCAGTGCTTTAGCCCACTACGCCACCACCAGATTTCACCTAGTGTCAGTTCCAATATCTACCGACAGCAGTGAATTTTGAGTAAATATTGTATGAAGTGATCATTTCAGTTTGGTAATTTTGTATATATCTCATTTGCTGTCATTCAGTTGTATTATACTATTCGCCAATCTGCCACCATGCTCTCCAAATATCGGCATTGTACAATTAAAAATCACTAGTATGTACTGCAGACTTGGTCTACTTTGAGTCTGTTTCTCAGTGGCTTAGTTGTCCTCTCTCTCTCTCTCTCTCAGGCATTTTTGGATTTTTCATCCTGTCTGTCCTCCTCATCCCGATGTTCTACATCCATGTTGGCAGTTTTGCAGATAACCCACGACAGGTCCTTGAGGACGCACTGGACGCCTTCTGTCAAATAGGCCATAAGCCTCTCATCTTGCTGGCATTGCTGGGCAACACTGTGAGCATAGCCTTCTTTAACTTTGCGGGCATCAGTGTCACTAAGGAGATAAGTGCCACCACCCGCATGGTACTTGACAGTCTGCGTACTCTAGTCATCTGGGCTGTGAGTTTGGCACTGGGTTGGGAGGTATTCCGTGGCCTACAGATTCTGGGCTTCATTATCCTCCTTGTGGGTACAGCGCTGTACAATGGACTCCACAAGCCTTTGATCGCTAAGCTGCCCTGCTGCTCTGGAGAGCAGATAGCAGAAGAGGGAGATGCCCCCGAAAGAGAGAGACTGCTTGGTGGGGAAAAAGCTGCACAAGAGAGCTAATATTGGACAAAATGCTGCCTGCAATGCCTTGCTCTCGTGTGTGTGTTTAGGCATTTGCTTTGTTTTTAACAGTTATTTCTATTTTATGCACAGAACTGAAATGAATGAGTGAGTACTTGTATCGCAATCTCGGTCAAAATCAGATAAGAGATGGAGATTGCGGCAAAAGAGAATCACATTTTAGTATTGTTTTAGAAGAGTTTGAGTCACACCTTTGACCTCATCACTTTTTTTTTAAGCCATTTTTTTCTCTCACAAAAAATCTGATTTTTTAAAATGGTTTTGTATTACTTTTAAAAAGGGATGGAAACAACAGTTTAAAACAAATATAATTGTAATGTTAAACTCAATATTTGAAAATATGTTTTTTATTCTGATTTGATAGGTTTTAAATTAAAAGCAATTATCTTTTTGCACATTTGTAATATGCTGTGTGACTACATGTCTTATTGTTTTACTTTACAACGACTTGTTAATGATTTTAGGTACTATTAATTACATGTAATGCAAGATATTGAGACTTTTTTTTTCAATGATTTCAGCTTCACTTTATACTTGCATATATTTACTGTACTGTCCGCACTACAAAACAATACCTGTAAAACACCAAACAGTAGATATGAACTCTGTATGGGCTGAACATCCCAATGCAAAGTTTAAAATATAAGCTGCATTTTAATATGACTAATTAAAAACGATATTTAGAAATTGTTTTTTCCTTTTGGTATTTATTTATTTAATTTAATTATTTTCAATATTGTTATTATTTGTAATCAAAACGATTCGAGCACTTGTGACGTCACGGGTCGTTATGCTTGCTCAGTCATCTATCCGCCGCTGCTGCTGCCGCCGCCGAGAGATAGTGAGGCACAGCGTGCATTATTTTGCGTCTCAAACGGAATGGAATTATGGCCTGCGTTGTGTACCGTTATGGCCTGTAGAACGGAAAGCGACGTTTTAAAGTCTTCTGAAACAGCACGGACTGCCGCTGCAGAGAGAGGTAATGTATACACCGGGTACCTGCCCGCGAGCTAGTCCGCAGTATTAGCGGGATTACAACTGTCAAAACATTCCGTGGATACTTTGTTTTTGTAATAGAAACCTATCAAACGAAAGATCAATTAAATGTCTGTCCCGCGGCGCTGATATTCAGTTTGCCTAATTTGCGAGGTATCGTTTCAATGCGCTGGATTGTTCTGTGAATCTGGTCTGGCAGATGCTTTAGCTTTTTAGCTAGCTTGTGTCCTATGTCTCCCTCTGTATCGCTGGATGCGGAAAGGACATATAAACCTTCAACCAAGACGTACAAGACAGATGCGGTTTGCAGCATAGCTTGTGGATGTTAGCGTAAGCTAACATGAACATCAGTAATATAGACAAGTTAATAAAAACATATGACAGGCTAGCTGCAGCCATCTCTATTAAAACATAAACAGTGCTGCATGAAGTTATGGCAGCTGGTTTTAGACGAATATATAATTTATGATTAGTTCTACCAGTCAGACTTGTGATACCACAGCAAAAATATGACTGTGCTATTGAACGCCCTCCATCAAGCTAAATAATAACACAAAACAAATGCATGTTTCCTTCAAGTGTCTCTCAATTAGGTATGCATTGCCAAGTGTTTTTAAGTAGGGTACAGAATGTTTAATTTTTCTCTCTCTCAAAATTCCATGTTTTAAAGTTTAATTTCACTATATAAATGGTATCTAATCAAATTAAATCCTAAAACTTTTTAACAATTGAAAATAGAACAATTACTTTTCAACATACCATTGCATTTTTTAACAAACCTTGCACTCTTGCACATCTACATACTATGTTTATAAAAATATATATATATTGTGCAAAAATGGTTTATTACTTTAGTTATGTTTATACCTTTATCTATATGTATTAGTAAAAAACAATTCGCATATTTTTGTGTTTGGTCTGCAATGTTTACCTTAGCAAAATTGTTAATTGTAGCCTAAATGATTACATATTTTCCACTAGATGATATCAAACAGAGCAGAGCAGTTGTCTATCATAAAATTAAACATGCATATAGAACAATCAAGCTTTTTAAAGATTATGTTGGAGTAACTGTCTTACTGAAAAGGTGAATTTAGCTTTTTTCAGGCCTACAGGAAGCCTGTTCCTCAAGGATTTGACTGTATTTAGCCCCATCAATTTTGTAACAGTCAAAAGGAATCAGGACATGTTCTTATACAGATCTTGCTTATCCTGCTCAGAGGACAACCTCAGTACTGGTCAGATTCATGTAGTTTTGGCTGCCTTTACAGATTACACACTTTACAGTTTATGGTTGCAGCCAGTAAATGTTTTTGTCATTCTGATATTTATCATGTTCAGTAAGTTCTGCTGGCAGCCATTATAGGTGTGGATATCTCCCTGATACCTACAGACCTATCTAGAACCTCTCATTTCTATTTGAACAAAATGAACCCTTTTTAAACAGACCTGTGTTTGTTGATCTTACTCTGATTTTCAGTGAGGGACCGAGCTCACTGATGTGAGGTGTAGAGTGGCTTTGAGTGTGCTCAGTCCACTCTTGAGCATCAGGATGAGTGGACCAGGGGAGCAGTCCGATATCCTGGCTGTCGGGAGCATGGTCCGGGAGCGATGGAGAGTGGTGAGTTTATTTTTTAGGGGAATATTCTTCAAATTAAACGTCAAGATTCAACCTCTTCAAATATGCGGACCCACCGGTGGTTCCATAAGGGGGTGCTATGTCACGAAAAATATTTACATTAATTCAAGTCTCCGAATACATAAGTCAGGCGTATGTTGTATCGTTTAAAAGCTTAGAATCTAACATTTTCACAGATAATCTTAACTTCTGCATTTATGTTACATAAAATAACAAAATAAGGCCTAAAAACATTTGTGTAGCAAATCAGAGCCACCTAGAGGTAAGTTGCTAAAAATATTAATGTGAATATAGAAGTCTTTCAAATAGCACTTAAATAGAAAAATCATGTCTAAATGAAAGCTCTCATTCTCAGAAATGTGACTGTAAAGTTTATTTTGTTGCCCATATACCACAGTTTGAGAGATTTTCAACACAAAGTGATATATGATTTCTTAAGACATCAAATACAAATGTCTCTTTTATGTATTGACTGCTGCTGCTGTATGCCCCAAATAGCTAAAATCTTTATATCTGCTCTTACCTTAGGAATTTTCTATTAAATGAGCCGTTTTTTTCATTGTCTGTGAGCATGCTTGTGTGAATAATCCAATGTTATATCTTAGATGTCCAGAACAAAATATGCGGTCCAGTAGGAAAAGCATGTTAAACAAATCATTGAAAATATATGTTTTTTAATATATATATATATATATATATATATATACACACACGATTTTTTTTCATTTTTTATTTTTAATACATTTGCAAAGATTTCAAACAAACTTCTTTCCCGTTGTCGTTATGGGGTATTGTTTGTAGAATTTGATTATATTTTGTGAATTTAATCCATTTTGGAATAAGGCTGTAACATAACACAATGTGGAATATGTGAATTGCTGTGAATACTTTCCGGATGCACTGTATATATATATATATATATATATATATATATATATATATACATATATATATATATATATATACTGAAAAAATAGGCACATTTTTGGCAATGTGTCCGCACAGTAAGTGGTGAGCTTTTAAATTTGAATGTGAAAAGTTGCGGGCAGCAGCCCAAAAATGGCCCAGAGTTGAAGAGGTTAAGGATTAAAAGTTCGAGACGTGGATATCAGTGTACTGAAGTAAGATTTGTGGAAATATAATGATGGTTGTCAGCCTAATTTATGTAAAAGTTCACTCAGACAAGGAGATTTTAGCTCAGTCAACTGATACACTGCAGGTATTGAACAATGTTGACATCAAGAAAAAGTATACAGCATGCTGAGACAGAGTGAAAAAAATTATTTCATGATAATAATTGTTTTGTCAGGACATATTAAGGCATTATTTCATGCTGAAACATAACTGTCATGTAACATCTGTGCTCTGATAGTCTATTCAGGTATAGGAGAACTAATATTTAGTTTTTGTGTCAGAATTTCCTTGTCATTCATTCCAAGTTTTTCCTCTGCTCTCCAGTTGAAGAAGATTGGTGGTGGTGGTTTTGGTGAGATCTATGAAGTCCTGGACCAGGTCAACCAGGTGAATGTGGCTCTGAAGGTAGAGTCTTCCCAACAACCGAAACAGGTCCTGAAGATGGAAGTAGCAGTTCTGAAAAGACTTCAGGGTAAGCATGAACAACATGCACCACAACACAAACAATTAAGAAACAGATTTAAAAATTGCAGTATTTTTTGCTAAGTGCTAAACTTTCAATCAAAATAGTAAGCAGAATAGCTGCATTATTCTACATGGTGCTGGGCGACATTCATAAACGCTGCCATGTTGAGATCATATGTCGAGCTGAATATTACTAGTTCTATTTCGCTAATCTCCTAAAACGAGACACTTTCATTCATAAAATATATTATGCAAATAGCACATTTCTTCAAAGGCATTGGTAAATAAAAACTTCTGTTTTTGTGTAATGATGCATCTACGCTGCTAGTTGTCAGCAGAACATAAACACAATGATTGCTGAGTGAATTAAGATATAGATCTGAAATGCATGTCTCTTTTCATCAGATTGTGATTGATGAAGGGTTTAAACAAACATGAAGACAATATATGAAACATGCATAATGCTTTTAGATATTTCTAAAGATTCTATAAAAGTCATAATCTTACTAGAAGCATTTTGTACAATGTGCTACTCCAATTAGGATATTATTGGAAAAATATTGTTGGATTTGTTTACCACTCTCCAATTTTTGTTGATGATGTTGACCCATTTTGTAGGGAAAGACCACGTTTGCCGCTTTGTCGGCTGCGGACGCAATGACCGCTTCAACTATGTGGTCATGGAGCTTCAGGTGAGTCATCAAATCATACATTTTATTTCTCCCCTTTTCTCCCTAATATGGAATGCCCAATTCCCAATGCACTCTAAGTCCTCATGGTGGCGTAATGACTCGCCTCAATCCGGGTGGCGGAGGACGAACCTCAGTTGCCTCCGCGTCTGAGACCGCCAATCCACGTATCTTATCACGTGGCTTGTTGTGCACATTACTGCGTAGACATAGCGTGTGTGGAGGCTTCACGCTATTCTACGCGGCATCCACGCACAACTCACCACGTGCCCCACCGAGAGCGAGAACCACATTCTAGCAAGCATGAGGAGGTTACCCCACGTGACTCTACCCTCCCTAGCAACCGGGCCAATTTGGTTGCTTAGTAGACCTGGCTGGAGTCACTCAGCACATCATGGATTCAAACTCCAGGGGTGGTAGTCAGCGTGTTTACTCGCTGGCTACCCAGGCCCCCCCTGATTCATTATTTTATATTAATACAAGTCATACAACACAACAACCTTAACCTCAGTAACCTGATATTATTTGTCCATTGACATTAAATTGCAGGGAAGAAACTTGGCAGACCTTCGGCGCACCATGGCCCACGGCACATTCAGCTTCTCCACCACACTCAGGCTGGGCAGACAAATCTTAGAAGCCATTGAGAGCATCCACTCTGTGGGCTTCCTGCACAGAGACATCAAACCAGTAAGAGTGCTCTTTTGATGAGAGACAGAGTCTGCTCTTGAGACACATAGCCCCTGGCCTAAAAGCACTTAAACTATAATTCATGTGATAACAGCATCTATAAATAAAATAATAATCTTTGAATCAAACCTTTTCTTTTTCAAACAGTCCAACTTTGCCATGGGCCGATTAGCCAGTACATGCCGAACCTGTTATATGCTTGATTTTGGTTTGGCACGCCAGTTTACAAACTCTTGTCACGAAGTCCGTCCAGTGAGTAATCCAGTTTGTTTTATATTGCTATGTTTATGAAACATCACTTTAAGGCCCCATTTCCACCTGGTATTAAGATGTGTTTCGGGTGATCCGATTACATGTTGTCAGGTGAGGCATATCACTGTCTACACCTGGTCGTTTAAATGCATCTCCTGTGACCACTTGTGTTCAGATTTGGAGTGGAGGGATTCTGTTTCATGACGAGATACATCAATCACTATGTCAGTGTGTTACTGCATGATATTAAAGCACAACAAAGTCAGAAAAGCACAATCTAAGCACAAATGCAACATGCCAAGCAGAGTTATCCTTTATTTTAATGGTTTACCTGTATTAAAGGAGCTTCAGGTGTTCTTGTTTCCCATCTTTGTTGATATCAAACACACTAAAGAAGATCCGTGAAGCTCTCATGATTGTGCCTATACGTACTTTTAATTTTTTTGGGATCATACAGTTACTTCCTTTTAAAACTGTCCATAACTGGCAAAGTTAAAACTCTAGTTTTAGCACAGCGGTTGATTGACAGGTGAGGGGTGGAGCCTCACTGCTGCCAGGATGCATACAGAATGAATTAGCATTTACACCTCTAACACTATGTGGCCACATGCATTTTTGACCACATTCATATGTAGTTTTTGTGATTTGATAAAAAAAATATTTTAGACCATATTTAAGGCCGACCACATGTGATCCGATCACCCGAAATGCATCTTAATACCAGGTGGAAATGGGGTCTAAGTGTGCTGTCATTGCGTGTTGCTTAATATGTTTCTTTGTATTTACTTGCATGTTCTCTTTACTGTCCAAAGCCACGTCCAGTGGCTGGATTCAGAGGAACCGTCCGTTATGCTTCTATTAATGCCCACAAGAACAAGGTAATATCTTTTCACACACATTTTCAAGCCAACGAGTCAGGTGTCTTTTATACAGTTGATCATAATAATCATTCTCTTTTCACTAAAATGAATGTCCTGTTTCATCCCTTTGTCTATAAAGGAAATGGGTCGACATGATGATCTGTGGTCTTTATTTTATATGCTTGTGGAGTTCATGGTGGGTCAGCTACCCTGGAGAAAGGTCAAGGACAAAGTAAGCACTGGTCCTATTATAAATCGGATAAAAGGTTTACTAATAGTAGTGCATTTGTTTTAATCTACAAACCACTTCCTTGTCATTGCTCTAAATACAGGAACAGGTTGGAAATATGAAGGAGACGTATGACCATCGCCTCATGCTCAAGCACCTCCCAGCTGAGTTTAGCACTTTTCTTGACCATTTCTCCAATCTGGATTACTACACTAAACCAGATTACCAGGTACTGAAAACTGAGATTTTGCAAGTGATTTTTGTATGTGTGGACACCTTGTCTTCATTGGGTTGCTCTATTTTCGTTTCAGCTCCTGATGTCAGTTTTTGACAACAGTATGAAGAGCTATAATGTGGTGGAAAATGACCCTTACGACTGGGAGAGAACGGACTCTGAGGACACACTTAATGTTGGAAACCTGGCAACCACAGCCCAGCAGCTTACCCGCCTCACACCTGCATACCTGGGGTAGTTATCCATCGTCTATGATGCAACAATCATTAAAGGGATAGTTCACCCAAAAATGAAAATGATCTCATCATTTTCTCAGCCTCATGCCATCCAAGATGTGTATGACTTTCTTTCTTCTGCAGAACAAAATGGAAGATTTTTAGAAGAATATCTCAGCTCTGTAGGTCCATACAATGCAAGTGAATGGTGACCAAAATTTTGGCTGCATAAAAGTAATCCATAAGACTCTCATGCTTTAATCCATGTCTTCTGAAGTGATCCAAATGGTTTTGGGTGAGAACTGATCAAAATAGAACACATTTTTCACAATTCATTTTGACATCAGCAGTCTCTGTGGCGATCATGATTTCAAGCACGATTACATTTTCTAGTGCCATACAGTGCTCTCCGGAAGTGTAATCGAGATTGAAATCATGATCGCCACAGAGACTGCTGATGTGCCTGACTTGTGCCTACAATAGCAAGATGTACAGTGAAAAAGGAGTTACATCTGTTCTCACCCAAAATCAGTTAGATCGCTTCAGAATACATAGATTAAACCACTGAAGTCTTATGATTTTCTTTTATGCTAATTTTATGTGCTTTTTGGAACTTTACAATTTTGGTCACCTTTCACTTGCATTGTATGGATCTACATATCTGAGATATTCTTCTAAAAATCTTTGTTTGTGTTCTGCAGAAGAAAGAAAGTCACATCTGGGATGGCATGAGGGAGAGTAAAAGATTTTTGGGTGAACTATCCCTTTAATTATCTTAGAATATATGATACATTGATTCTCTGTATAAGCTGTTTGTTTAAGGTCTTGATTGTTAATTGATTAATGTTTGATTCCATCCAGCATGGCCAATGCCTCTGTGATCCCAGGCGATCTGCAGCGTGAGAACACCGAGGACGTTCTTCAGGGTGAGCGCCTCAGTGAGGCTGATAATTGTGCCCCCATCCCAACTCAACCTGCACAGGGAGCGGATGTGTGGGAAGATATTGAGCACAGCCGTGACCGAAACCTCAACCACGTCCAGCCACTAATCAGAAAGGTACTGATTATGGGTGCAAGGAAAGAATAAAAAAGACAATTTATGATTTTGAGTCCAGAAAATCGAAGTCAATTATAGATTTGGTTGTCACTCTTGTTCATAACAAACCAAACTGTGTGAACGGAACCGCATGTACAGTAGCAATGTACATGTACAAAAAGCAGAAACATTAAATTTGTCAAAACTGAGTTATGACCAAAATTGTCTCTTAGACTATGAGCTATAGTCTATAGCTCATAGTCTAACTCATATGACTGAGTGTCTCTTAGTCTATGAGCTATACTGTGACATATGGGTTTGGCTCAACTATGATCAGATTCAGAGAATACAGAGCGTGAAAATTGCAGTAACTGCAAAATCTACTTTAAAACCAAAATAAAAAATTAGCATATGTTGCTACTGTGTGAATGTAGCACATGTGATGTCAGTTGTTTTCAGCTTCCTTTTTCATGAGTTTTATATTTGTTTCTCATTCAGGTGGCTAGTGAGGAGGAGCGAAGCAAAGAGGGCAACCAGAGCCCCAACAGTGGCTCTATCCAAGGTTCTCCTAGACGGGTGCGCTCAGAGACCCTGCTCATTGACCGCGTGGCTCCTTTACTGAGAAGGATGCGCCACAGCCAGAGCATGGGGCTGGACAAGAGACTGACCCCCGAGCCTAAACCCACCATCGAACGCTTTCTGGAGGCCTAGTCAGTATTAAAATTCTTAAAAGTACTTGCTTCTAAATGTCAATTGGTCAGCTAGGTTCCAACATAGGCTTTGCTCTGAAATACACTCACTGAGCACTTTATTTGGTACACCTGTACTTATTCATGCAATTATCTAATCAGCCACACATGAGGAAGCAGTAATATGCATAAAATCATGGAGATATGGGTGAGGAGCTTCAGTTAATATTCACATCAACCATCAAAATGGGGAAAAATGTGATTGAGTGATTTCAAGAATGGCATGATTGTTGGTACCAGACGGGCTGGTTTGAGTATTTCTGTAACTGCTGATCTTCTGGGATTTTCACGCACAACAGTCTCTAGAGTTTACTCCAGAATGGTGCCAAAAACAAAAAAACATCCAGTGAGCGGCAGTTCTGCGGACGGAAACGCCTTGTTGATGAGAAAGGTCAACAGAGAATGTCCAGACAGGTCTGAGTTAAAAGAAAGGCTACGATTAACTCAGATAACCACTCTGTACAATTGTAGTGAGCAGAATAGCATCCCAGAACATGTCAAACCTTGAGGTGGATGGGCTACAACAGCAGAAGATCACGTCGGGCTCTTTATTAGGACCATAGTGTTCCTAATAAAGTGCTCAGTGAGTGTATATAATCAGCTAGATATTGCTCTTTGTAAGTGCTTGTGTAGAGTAAAACTTTCTATTTAACCAGAGCGATTACATCATTGGTCAGATGAGGGCCTTATTGGAGATATTTGTACACTAATATGTAGAGATGTCCCAGTACCAATATTGGAATCAGGTCTGATACAGTGCTAACGTACTCATGCTCTTAAAAATTATCCGATCGCAATAACCAATACCATTTGTACAAATGTCATTGCGTAAACATTGTGCTCAAATTAAATCCATGATTTGTCCTAGTGTGATTATTAAACAGCAAAGGCTGCAATTTAATGAAATACATATAACATATTTAGTTAATTAAATTGCAGCGATTTTGCAGTTTAAAATCACACTGGGTCATGCAGCAACCTATTTTTCCAAAGGTGTGAAGCCATCATCACAAACCGGCTTCATTCAGAAGCCCGCCAAAATAAAAGCTCCATTTAAATGGAGCTTTCATTTGATTAAAGTTTTATTTTAATAGTTTATTTAGATACCCTTTGATTATAAAATTAAATTAAACTGTTGAATAAGGAATTTGTTCCACTCAAATTTGCAAAAGAATCCATATTGATAGACAGCCTTTAGATCTTGTTTTTAATTTGTTACAGTTGCTGAAACCAATATAGTCAACAGGTCAGCTCTCTTGGTTTTGTTCATAGATTTTTTTTCTTTTAAATTTTATACAGTATTGTAATAGTACAGTTTGTATTTGAAAATTACAACATTACAAAAAAGAAGTATTGTATGCATACTAAAAAAATGGTATCAGGACATTCCTACTAATAAGTATACTAATTTAAATCTATTTAACAGTTGAAACCTGACATAAAAATGTAATTTATCCTTATCAGTAATCACAAAAGAATGGAAAGGTCATGGAAATTCAGAGGTCAAATTATGTGGGAATCCTGGAAAAACTGCCATAATTTGTGTTGATGCATTAGTGACTTCAGAACCCCTTCTACTGCTGCTATTCTGTCTTATTAGTTTAGGGAAGCAGCGGCCATGCCTGCCCCAGGACAGGTCTGTCTGCCGGGTTGAGCAGGGCTCCTTGGAGGATGAGGATGGTGCAGCCAGCAGTGGTTACGTCGCAGTCAACCTTAGCCCAGTCCCCCAAGAGGGTGACTCACAGGAGTGGGTCCTAGTGGAGCTTGAGGGTGGTAACGGATCAGCTGGCTCTAAGCCTGAGGAGGAGGAACGCTCAGGGATCTCGCCACACTCCTACAGCCCCCTCGCCCTCCCTCGAACCTGGTCCGACCCCCTCCCTCAGCGCACTAGCAGCCTAAGCGGTTTAGGAGAATTCCAAGCAGGGGTCTGCCACACTGGACCTCCTTTTATCCGCTTGCCTGGCATAACAGGCTTGTCTGGGCTGAGGAGACTGCCCACAATCCAGCCAGCATCAATGGTCCATCTCAGCAGAAACTATCTTGAACAGGTGGGTATGTCATGCTACCTTCTAAATTAGATTTTGCAACATAACAGTATACAGTAACCGAGCGATCAACAACAGGTCCTGTCTCTTTTTGTGGTCATAGCTGTCTAGAAGACAGTGTAAAATGTGAACTCTACAAGTTTAAGTCTGTCATGATGAAAACTGTTTAATTGTATAAGGACTACTAAGTCTGAAAATGTAGCTGTAAGCGGCGATTTTATATGGGTGCATTGCAGTGGTTTCACTGCTACTGCACTATGTCTTAAATTTGGCCAGTGACTAAGATTTAACCATTACTCTATTTCAAGGACACCTCTGCACAGTTTGAGCTGTTTGATAGAAAACAGAGTGAAGCTGAATAGAGAATATTTCACCAGAGCCCATATTTTGGCCAGGCAGAGGAAGGTGCACTATGAAAAACGGATCTAAAATGTGATTTTTTTTTCCTGCAGAGCTCCATCAATAATGCCCTGTCTCTTTGTCACTATTCCTTTCTCAGTCATCCAATGCAATGCTACAGTCTGTCCAGCCACAGCAAAAGACTGGAGACGATTCTCAGATTGACAATCCATCAGGCGATGCAGAAAAAGAGCACAATCATGTGCCAGCTTATTCACCCCCTAAAAGCCCCAATAAGCACTCTATTCCTGCAGACGAAAACATTATCCCTGTCAAAGCCTCTGAAATAGATGTGGAGAGTGACTCGGGCTGTCCTGATGCTGGACCTTGTACAACCCCCAACCAGGGTGAGATGACTGGGCACAGTGTTGATGCAGCTCCGGCATCACCTCGTGAACTCTCCCCTCGAGCCAGTCGCATCCCGATCCGTGACCCGGACTCGCCGACCCGCAGGGGTTTTCCTGCCCCGCTGTCTCCGTCTCTCTTGCTGTCCTGTGAGCACTTCCCATCTGCACTGCTCCGTGACAAGTTCACCTTCCCCACTGGCTTTCGAGGGTCTGACTGGCAGGGAGAGGATCCTCTCTCTCTGTCCTCCTCCTCAGGCCCTCTATCAAACAAGAGTAAAATACCCAGACACATAAGCCCCACACTAGTGCAGGACCAGCTGTCTGCAAGGCCACCAATGCTTATTCCTCGGCCGCCACCAGGCAAACCGCCCCTTCGTACAGGTGGTGAGAACAGGTAAGAGAAGGAAATACATTGTTGTTATCTTTATTTGTAAACTGATGTGCCTTTATTGTTTTGTTGACATACTGTAAATGGAAAACAACCAATCTAGTTTAACCTCTACGGCTGGTAATCGAGAACCAATTCTTATTCATAACTTGTTCCATAGGGTAAAATATCGAAAATAAATCATTTTAATGATATTTGTTTGGCCTGTCGCGATTCATCAAATAATAATCAGATTGTGGTTATTTGAACTAACCATGGGATTATTGTGCACATTAAATTCTATTCACATTCTACTCTCCAAATAAGGGAATTTTAAGATAATGTATTGTGGTGTGGTGAGCAAGAGACAGACACAATGAGTGTGGCATCAAGCTTAGGAGAGGCATTTACTGGCTATAGTAATAAACAAATGTCCATAAAAGGAGAAAATATAGTGTCCGGGGGAAATGATGTTCAAAATAAATGGGCAATCTGGCATCCTCGCAGTGAGAGGGGGCTCCGTGAAGGGCGGGGAAGTGTCTGAGGAGTGGCCCAGGCATGAACGGGGTCCGACGGCCACTCACGCTCCCCTCCTGGGTCCGCGAGATACACCTCAAGCATCCTCCGAATTCCTGTGAAAGATGGTCGCAGTCGAAGTGTCCTGCTCGCTTTTATGAAACGAGACAGCCTCGATGACGTACGCGGCCGACAAATGCGACCTCCGGAGGACGCATCCTTTCAAACGAGAAATATTTCCCTTATCACTCAAAGCTCTCATGCTTGTAAAAAAGTGTCGTGCTGTCATAGCAACAATGATAAGTTCCGTTTGTCCTAGGAAGGCTGTCTCATTTAAACGAGGCTTGTTTAAAGGAGGATACTCTATATATTGCAGCCTTCAAAGGACGTGTTCTACCTAGCACGCAGCTCAATAATTATGCTCCTCTTCTCGCTCTCTTTGCAAGGGAACCTCTTCCTGAGATATACAGTAAAAGCAGCTATTTTTATATATAAATACCAACTGATACTGCATGAGAAAAATAGTAAAATTGATATTATACAGACATGCTGTTTGCTAAATTATATAATTGACTTTTATATTGCCACTGTACTTGAGCCAAAACAAATTGTTTAAATATATATGGAAAATATTTTCTGTATATCAAGTTGACAATGTATCTTTTTTCTGCCCAGTGCCCATTATAGTATTAAATATAAACATAAAAAATATATTTTCAGTTCATTTTAAATGTATGTGTAGTCTTTAGAATGTAGAATGAAACACTAACAATGTCAAAACATTGACAAAAAATTATTTTTTACATTTAACACTTTTTATCTTTGAATTGTTCATGACCTCAGTTTAATCGTGAAAGCCCCAAAACAGACAGTTAATTGTCATAATCATGATTATTTAAAAAAAAAAAATGTACAGTTATTCAGCAACCAAATTTCAGAATCGTCACAGCCCAAATGTTCTTTTTATATATGGTTCTTTAACTTCTGCATTCTTCTGCAGATGGAACATTGAATTAAAACACTCTCACGGTGTTTTATTTTGCTTATTCTGATTTGTGAATGAATGACTAATGAGCCAGTCCATTTCAATGAATCAGTCGAAATAACTAACAAACCAAATCCTCTGTCTGAAACTGTCGGAGAAGTTATGCTTGACAAATTGATTGTTCTGTTCCTCATTTGTAAGTTAATTTGGATAAAAGCATCTGATAAATTACTAAATGTAAATTAATATCTCTCATTTTCAGTCATGTCTAACTCAATAACTCTAACTAACAATAACTGTTACTGAGACTTGTTTAAATTAGTGTAATTACTCACTGGTTGTTCATATGACAATGTGTAGTTAAAATGTTGCCAAAAATCAGGATTCCGACGGTCATGAAAAATCAGTGAATTTTAAAATTGTGATTTCAAGGCCTGGAAAAGTCATGGACATTGCTAAAATCTTAAAAGTCATGGAAATTTCCAGAGTAAATATGAATTGTCTAGTTTTCCTCTCCTCTAAAAATATCTCATCAGCTAGAAGATAATGCTCATGTGTAGAGTGAAACTTGCTTTCGAGCCATAGTTATTTAAAATATGTGTGCAAATCGTTCTTTCAGTCAGCTTTTGTCAATTAATAGGTCAAAATGGTTTACAAATGAATCTGAATGAGTGTCCAGAAACACAAATGCTTGGAAAGGCAATGGAAAAGTCATGGCATTTCATTGGTCAACAAGGATGGGAAACATGAAAAAAAAAACCTTTTGGTTTATAATATATGTAAACAAAATATTCTAAATATTATAATATAATTAGCATCAATTATTTAATGCCTCATCAAAACACTTAAGAGTCATTAATGGAATTGTTAAGGAAACAAATCGTTAAGCAGAATAAGAATAACTTAAATTCTTGTAAGTCCCTATTAACTGCTGGCTTTTACAGTGTACAACTGAATGATTGTGGTGTTGAATTTTATTCTCAATACCAGACGCAGACGCTACCGCATTCGTGCTAGCAGCACTGGTGACGCAGATCTCCTGGACAACCTCACTCAGCTTATGCAGGAGCGAGGCGGACTGGCCGTCAGCTCCTCCTCTCGTTACCAACGCACTACCACTTCCTCCCTGCAGCGCTCGCTAAGCTCCTCCCCTTCCCGGTTTGAGGGTGGCCACAGCCAGTCACCAAGTAGCTGTTCAGCCTCCCCGCCCCCTCGAATCAGTGATGTGCGGGGGAATACGTCCCAAGGCTTGGGCCTCAGAGCGGGAAGTTCTGAGAGCAAAACTACAACCAAAATGAGCAAATAGAAAAACATGCATAATGTATGTAACTGATGGTGTGAGTTGTCAGTAATGTGACAGCTGGTTTCAAAAATATTACAAGTAGCTTTTAACCCGGTATCATGTATGAAGCCTGATGAACTGTAGCCTTTTTACGAGGGGTATTTTGATAAATAAGTAGGGAAGAAAGACCAGATATTAGCCAGCTGGAACCAGAAACATCGGTTGTAATTACTTGAAAGCATCATGTCTTTGCCATTTAATGAAAACATGAAATATTATTAAGGGGTCATATCATAATCTTTTAGGTTCATATATAATGTTAATTTCTTGTGCCAAAACAGCCCCCCCAGTTATATAACTGCTTCTTTGCAATGCCTAGAAAACAATCTGTGTTGAAATGCAACACACAAACTGTCAAGATTGGACTGAAATGAGACTTCAGACACTCTTTCCTAACATCGGGATCCTTCAGATGGATAAGTAGAGCAACATGTTCTTTACACAGCCTGAAACAATAGCAGAACTAGTCATTTTCTGGTCAGAGGGTCAAGGTTTTGTAGGTTAGCATTGGCTGTCTGTGTTATATGTGTGACCAATCACCTGGTATTTATTGACTGGCTCTAAAAAAAAATTCTATGCTAATTGCCCACGAACCAAAGATGGCAGCATGTCATTGATGGGATGAATGGGAATGCTCCAAGTATATTAGACCAGCTCTTTTTGAGCTGGGAAGGAAGAACTTTTTCAGGAGTTGAAAAAGTTGTATGTTTTTATAGTACATCAAGCTCTTATCTCAAAGGAAGGACGTTTTTATTTCTCATGATATGACCCCTTTAACATGCTGAACATTGTGTAACTTGCTCTTAAAATGGTCATTGCATTTCATTGGGATCATTTTTATTTATTTTGTAGACCCCATAGAGTTTGTGCCAAATACTCCTGTGTTTTATATTCCTAATATTTTGTTTTTTAAATTGTAGTGATTAATGTATGTTTTTTTCTCCTTATTTTCTTTTCACCTTCTAGTTTACATGTGTCGGATTTGAGGTCACTAATGGTGAGAATGTTTGAAATTTGAAAACAATGGGGCTGTACTTAGAAACTCAATGTAATATATCCAACAGATTCATGAGAAGCCAACTGAGCTCCAGATACAAGCCTTACATTATCTGTCATCATTATATTCCTTAATCATTTGTCAAAAAGTTTAAACTAATCTTAGTGATAGTTCACCCAAAAATGAATATTCTTTCATCATCTACTCATCGTAATGCAAAATGTTGGTCACCATTCACTTGCCATGTTAGGACCTACAGAACTGAAACATTCTTCTAAAAATCTCTGTTTGTGTTCAGCAGAAGAAAGTCATACACATTTGGGATGTCATGAGGGTGAGTAAATGATGAGGGAATTTTCATTTTTGGGTGAACTGTCCCTTTAAGCACTTAGTTCAATCAATGGGTATCTATAAAGTTTAATATCATTAATGTATAGATACCTATGGTCCAAGCAAGCATGTGTATATATGCATTTCAGGGAATGTATGTACTGTAAACTGTATCATCTATAGAATGTATTTATTTATTTATTGGATGTGGTACCTGACAATGTAGCTTTATTACTTGCTACTGAGTAGACTTGCCATCACATTAAGGGTCAGTAACCCTGCAATTGCCAAGTATAATCCCTTCTATGCCTGCAATATCATACTAACACAGTTCCTGTAAAAGACACAACAACAAGAATCCTAAAGATATATTGCAGAGAAACACTATGGACCCTTAAACTGAATTATACAAGGAATTCTTGATTCAAAACACAGAACACTATAGCCCCATTTCTTTATTACTTGAATAGATTTGTCTTTTTGACAAAAGGGCTGACTATGTCAAGACGGTTCTTCAGTTTTTGGATTTAACTTTCCATTGTGGCATTTTTGGCTTTCATTGAAAGTTGTCAGAAGAGTACAAAAACCATGCAGATGTATAGGGAAAGGAACCGTAATAACGAATCAACAAAACAGCCATTCACACTACTATGACTTAGAATTAATTGTGTGCTGTGCATATAGAATAGTCGTTTTTTTCTGGACTTTCCAGTTTGTCCTCTGGAAGTACATGGACTTTAAATGAATCAGTATAGACCCACAACAGTAATATGACAGATGGTGTCACAATCTTAAGAATTGTACAGAATCTAAACTGTATATAGATATAAATATATTAAAAGGAAACTCCACCTCATGCTTCCTGTACTGTATTTTGCTAACAAATATGTTTCAGTCATGCAAAACATGTCACTGTGTTGGAATGTTTATGTATTCATATTAATGGATTAAATAAGTACTAGTACCTGAGGCCTTTGTGACAACATTGTAGTATTTTTTCATTTAGTATGGTTTCAAATGAATATATATATATATATATATATATATATATATATATATATATATATACACACACACACACACACACATATATTTACACACATATATAAACGCACACACAATGGAGCATTGTTTTACAGTTTATTTCGACAAAGCATACAAATAAAACGCCATCTACCATGTATACCATCTTTGAGCATGTTTCATCTGCCTAATTTAAATGTGTTCTTTATCCCCTTTTTTCACAATTGACAAATACAGTAGAAGTCTACCTGTGTTACAAACTGCGTCCATTCAAAGGGAGCTTCCACTAATTTAATTTAAAACATCTACTTGTTCATAGATAACTTTAAAATTGGAGAATTGCTTCTCAGACTCATGTACCTTTATGATTCAGAATAGTACTGTGTACCTACAGTAAGAGCCACATTTAGTAGAAACAAAGAACACAATGCATCCTGCGATATATTCTCCTGGAGTTATATATGACGATATGTATGCCATTCTCCAGAGCTAAGCATATGTGAAACACTGCATGTGTCATGGCTCCCTCAAAAAGTGTATAACCATGTTAAGAAGAGAATGTCCCATCTCTGGTTCTGTGCAAAATCTCTAGAAGAGAGGCGCTGTTTGCCTGGGATCATCTGGCAGAACACTGATGGAATCCTCGGCCTTTCCACACAACATACACAACATTGTGTATTCCTGAAAAATCAACCAACCCTTTAGTATTCATATATTTATTAAATTGTAAAGTGTTACACTTTGTGTCATATAGTCACATTAAAACTGACTTGGAAATGTTTTACCAGGCCTTTATAATTTATTCTTGGTACTTTTATGTATGGATTTTACTGTTTTTGTCCCAGACCAAGACTTTCAATACTAAAGCATAATAATCTAGGATAATCTGAACAATGAGTGAAATAAACAATCAATTTATTGTGTGAAAATGATTTACATTTTTTTTTTTTTTTTATAATTTTCAATTAAGTGTCCCACATTTTCACCACACCAAAAAAAAACAATTCCCCTAATAATTTTTCTTCTTCAAAAGTTAGTGAACTTGTTAACAAAGTCAACAAAAGTGTCGGTAAAGAGCATGCTTGAGATGAAATATGAGACTAAATATCACTTGTGAGCAGAATATTTGATGTGCGAAAACATCATTTGTATTTAGGAGGATATATAAAATGTTAACTATGAAATATGCCATAGCAAGACAAAGCCGCTGGCAATTATTTTATGTCATGTCCATCACTTAATTTCTACAGAGTTCTATTAAACACAATATAGAATTTGAGATATGATGGAAATGACACTGTGGTGGGATTTTCCATGACTTTTAACAAAAATCACAAATCTTCTGTGATTCATGTACATACAGTTACAGTACATAGTTGGACCTTGTTAGTTGACAATTCAAAAAGTATATTGTGAGAGTGAGACAATGGTTTTACAAGACTTTCTACAAGTCATAAGTTCCATAAATTGAAAGAAACACCTGTATAAGGTACTGTATATTGAATATTGTGTGCAATGTTAAATAATGATATGGCATATTTACTGTGCCCTTAGAGCAACCATCAAGTAAAATTCCTAATTGTCCATTGTAGAATTAAGGACACTGCTTACCTGATAGTCATCCACCACAGTGAAGGTGTACTCATGTCTGGCTATAACATGATCACAGTTCTTGCACATATCTTGGGAAAAAATAGAGGTTATCCATGAAGTTATTTGGACATGTTTGGCATTCATTGGATATTTTAAGTGCTGCTGTTATGACTCACGAGTGTAAGTGACAATCTCTTCCTCATCCTCTTTCACCAGAGTGCTGTCACTGATCAGTACAAAGTCCCGCTGATGACAATTGGCACAGCCAAGAAAGTTAATCAGATATGAACCATTCTCCAGACAGGTATTACCCTACGTTCAAAGTAAATAAATAAATAAAACATTTCAGATCTTGCGTTGCAGAGAAAACATATGAATATAACACGTTAATTTACATAATTCATGCTGAATTGACCATGGGTAAAATCTCTTGGTAGAATTTACATGGCAAATATGTTCAAAGTATAAGCAATACAAACAAGCTTAACCTAATAAACCTGTTTGCCTGGTAGCTTTAAAAATCAGGCAAATGAAAACTTTTAACACGACCACCTTGAGGATGCCTGGAGGACCACATCTAAATGAAGTAATGTAAAAAAGTGCTAATAAATGCTTTTAAAAAAGCATATACGGGGGCTAATGGGTTAAGCTTCAAAGAAAGAACAATGAAAAATAAATCAATAACAAAACATAGCCTTGAAGGACTTATAAAGTGTAATTATGAAGTTCCACATCTGCTGCGCCTGAACTATCAACAACAACCGATGCACTTGCAGTTATGCACAATTATTCTTCAATAATTTATACAAAATGTGGCGGTCACAAATGATAACGAACTCACCCTGTCGGGATATTGTTTCTGCACACAACCAGTACACATTTCTTATCAAACAGATAAGAAAATAAAAAGACACAGCACAGAAGAGCAATGCTTCCGTTTTCGACTTCCTCTCTGAAATCTCTGTACACGATTTGTCAGTGCTGGCGCCACCTATCGGTCAATTGTATAACATTCTAATCTAACGAGGGCGGCGATTTTTATAAAATCACACAACCTAAAACTGGCAGTTATAACAGAATGCACTGGGTGGCGCTGTTGAGTGTGGAAACAAGTTGATCACATTTGCTGAGCAAACAGTTCAGTCAGTATGTTCAGATGAACACCAAAAAAGCAGGTTATAGTGAGAAAGTGGCTTACTGTGAGAAAGCTGGATTCCTGTTTAAATGTACTGGATAAGAGGTGTACACTTTACTCTCATATATGTGCATCTCGTCAGAAAGCAGCGTCCCCGTAGCAATGTAATCCCTGTGACGCTCCTGTAAACAACAAACATAGCATCTGAGAAAGACTATAGCTGAAGTAAGGGACACTCCATCATTTAAACTGATGTGTATAAACGAGTATAGTTTACCGAGCTTGTTTTTCTCAACATAAACATGACATGAGTTACAATATTAACATGATAACTATTATATGCTGAGTTTATACTTTTCCTGTATGTTAACTGCATCAGTCTACTTCATTAGCGGTTTCTTTAACTTCGCTGTATGAAACAATTCATTCAAATCTGTTTATGTGTAGGGTCTAAATTTCCCTTAATGCCGATAGAGCGTTATTGTTGTGCATAAAACATGTTCAAACAATGCAAGGAATGCAAAAACAATCCTAAATAAGCAGGATCACTTGGCACATCATGTCATGCAGAATATAGAGCAGGCATGGGAAAAGTGGTTTGGTACAGGGGCTACATAACGCTTAAAAAGCATTCACCCAAAAATGAAAATTCTCTCATCATTTACTCACCCTCATGCCATCCCAGATGTGCATGACTTTCTTTCTTCTGCAGAACACAAATTAAGATTTTTAGAAGAATATCTCAGCTCTTTCGATCCATACAATGAAAGTGAATCAGTGCTAAAATAACGATGCTCATAAAATCAAATAAATCAGCATAAAATTTGTCTAATCCATGTGCCTCCAGAGGTTTATCCATGTCTTCAGAAGTGATATTATAGATGTGGTGAGAAACAGATCAATATTTAATTACTTTTTTACTATTAATTCTCCTCCCTGTTTAGTGAAACTCCACTTTAAATTTGACATTGTTCTTCTTGTGTTTTTGGTGATTCACTTTCTTCATGCATATCGACACCTACTAGGCAGTAAGAAGAATTTATATAAAAAAATGACTTAAATATTTCTCACCCACACTTATCATGTCACTTCTGAAGTCTTAATTAAGAATTAAAGGATTAAACCGCTGGAGTTGTATATTAACTTTTGTGCTGGTTTTATGTGCTTTTTGTAGCTTCAAAGTTCTGATCACCATTTATTTGCATTGTATGGTCCTACAGAGCTGAAATATTCTTCTAAAAATCTTAATTTGTGTTCTGAATAAAGAAAGTCATACAAATCAGGGATGGAATAAGAGTGAGTGAATGATGAGATAATGTTCTGCCTGAAGTATTGCTGCAGCTATTGGTCGCACTTAACCAAGTCGTAGAAGCCCCTATGAAGATCATTTTGGTGCAAATCAAATGAGCACCTGTGACAGTGTTATTTGTAGTTGTAGAGATATAGCCACACATCAGTAGAAAAATCAGTAAATTTGAAGTCACAGAGAAATTTATTTTAAGAGTTGCAAGCTTGTAGATTTTTTTTCTCTCCCACAAACACAACAGTTACACCTTCTCAAATTCTTCATTACAGGTGCACAAATCCTTTTCATCACAAATTAAGGAACTAGTACGCTCACATTTTTGCTAAAGTTGTTGCAGTAAATATGGTGCAAAACACATTCACACACAAAACATGTGAAGTCACGGACAAATTTTGCTCATCCCCAAATCAGTATGTGAATTCATCCAACGAGAGTTGCACACTTGTAGAATATTTTCACAAATAATTGTTTTTTTTCTTTGATATTTTTCCTCGCACTAACAAAAGTACAAAACTACAACTGCTTGAATCTGTTGCTCCGAGTCTCAAACACTGTTTTTCGCCCGCTCTCCCTTTTGAACCACATGTCTGTAAAATATGGAGCAAAAGTGATTTGTGCATCTGTGGAGGCCATGGTGGAGGCAGCAGGCGGGCACTAGAAGAGCTAGTTTGGGCGCCTCTCCATTGGCGGAACCTGACGCCCGAACACGGGAAAAAAAAAAAAAAAAAACTTCCATGAGGATCTTCCCGAGTTGGCAATGGCAAATACCAATAAAGTTTTTTTTCTTTCTTTTTCTGAAATCACTCACCGTTATACATTTGTTAATAGTTTATATGTGCGCTGGTCAAAGAAGCAACAAAGAGTAAAATATTTTAACAAGATTAAGGGGTTGGGCTGAATAAAACTTAAAAAATTATGAATAAACATCCAACAGGATTGTGTGAGCACTGTGGAATAGAGGAGTCAGTAGAGCATGTTATTTGTGTCTGCCAAAAGTATTCTAATGAACGAGAAACAATGAAAAGGGAACTTAGAAAGGTGGGAGTGGAAGAAATAAAGCTTAAAAATATACTTATTCGTGGATTAGAGAGTGTATTTCATTATCTCAAGAAAACAGAGCTGATTAAGAGAATTTCGGGTTTTTCTTCCTCACGAAATGGGTAAACTCTGGTCCACACTACAACACAGTAGGTGGCGATAATGCACCTTAACGTTGGTGCCACAGGTGCCACCCGCCATAAAACCGAGGAAGAAGAAGAAGAAGAAGAAGAAGAAGAAGAAGAAGTAAAAACGCCAATGGCGTTAGAGCAATCCCAGAAAGCACAAGCACTTAGCACACTACAGTCAACGTGGTCCGATTTCAGCCATTACGTGGAAAGGGATATTAATTCACTGAAAACTCCTTTTAAAAAGTTATTTTTGTCACCAATATCTCTGAAGTTCGACGGGTTTATTAATCTCTCATACTACCATTCACGAGAAGATATTTACATCTTGAGTATTTTGAAGAAATGTCGAGTATTATTCAAATATATATTCAAGCTATGTTTTGTAAATCCGGCTTATAATAGTACATATACTGAGTGTGTTTTTCCTCTTCGTTTTCTTCTTTGATAAAGACAGTCATGGAAAACAAAAAAATAAGAACGTTTGGATGAAAAAAATGTTTTCTCTGCCCCCAAAACTACGGACTACAGGTTGGTTTAACAAAGTAATGTTTTCATGCAAGAATGACAGGACAGAACTGCATTTCCCTTGAAACAATGAATAATTGACAGTATGGTTCCAGGTTGAGTAAATCTTTATTACTCAGGGGCATTAAAGGTATACAAAGACATCAAAACGACGTTGTTTAATACTGTACTTGCTTTATCATGGTTTAATGTAGTATTTTGATATGTTTCCTGTTTAAACCAATAATTAAAAATTCTGGCATTAACATTATTATGTTCCAAATCCATTTGACCATATATAATGAAAGTGAATGGGTGACAGGAGCTGACAAGCTTCAAGCAGAAATTAAGTCTTTTAAAATAGTTTTTACCCCAAAATGAAAATTTAAATGAATCATTTACTCACCCTCATGCCATCCCAGATGTGTATGACTTTCTTCTTCTGAACACAATCAAAGATTTTTAGAAAAATGTCTCTGCTCTGTTGGTCCATACAATGAAAGTGAATGGTGACCAGAAATTTGATGGTCCAAAAAGCACATACTTTTTTCCCCCACAGAATTTGGACAAACATATGCATAGTTATGCTCACCATCTGGCAGTTGAGCAACTAAAGGGCAGGTAAGGAACTCAAATGCATGGATTATAATATGGTTCTTTGGAATAAAAAGTAAACAATGAAACCCTTTCTTTCTTACAGTGAACACTTGCATAACTGTCAGGCATGTGATGCATCCATGGTTTGACTAAAGCTATACAATAAGCATATTGCCACTCTTGAGCACAAAAGTAATCTGCGCAAACTCCAGCAGAGAAGATGTGACAGAAAAGGTCTTCAAGTGGACTACAGTAGTGAACTTAATGATCTTAAAGCACTTTATGACAAAAAAGTGAAAAAGTAAGCACAATATCATATCACACATTTCAGAAATCCAGCTGTATGGTGAATAATACAGATTTTTTAGGTATAAGGTTTGAGTGGATAAATTACTTTTCTTTTTTTTTTTTTTTATCAAATTAAATATTTATTTTTGTCTTGGATACAAATAGCCATCCATTAAGGGACAAACAAAAAAGATCTGGAGAGGTGTTTTGTCTGCTGTCATCGTTTTCCTAAACAGGTTAGTAATTTGGTTTTTAAATGCTAAAGAGCAAAAGAAACAACTGTACCGCATTTCTTTTTAGAGTATAAATCTAAATAAGCTTTCAGTAAGTTAAAGCACACAAACAATAATAAATACCTGTTTTATGATTTAATTACAGGGCTGTGTGTCTAATAATTCTTTACATTAATTATTGCATTCTCAAATTGAACATTTTATGAAACTAAACACAATTTGGCTATGGATAGGCCCAAGATCTGTTCTTTCATAGTTACATTCCTCTTTGTTTTCACAGGAATTGGACAAACATATGCACAGTTTTGTCCATCATCAGACAATTAAGCAACTCAAGGGAAGGTACAGAAAATAAAAGCATTGATTCTCATGTCTTGCATAAAAAGTTAAACTTAATTGTATACTTTTTTTTTTTTTCTTTTTTTACAGTGAACAAGTGCATAAATGTTGGGCCTGTGATATGGTTGTGACAGAACTAGGGGAGTACAAGAAGCATATTGCCACTCATGAGCACAAAAACATGCTGTCAAAACTCCAAAAGAGAACGTCTAGTGGAAAAAATCCAGTGGACTACAGTGTTGAATTTGATGATGAGTTAAAAGCCCTTTGCGCAAAAAGAGACAAAGAAAAGTAAGCTTGTCGGCTCATACTCAAGACATGTTGTTATTTGTTTAACTGCATATTGTTGATTGACTAAACTGTGTTGGTCATGATTGAATGGCCTTTTTAAATGCATTTGTCAATGATTTTATCAATAGCCATAGGTGTTTGCTGTAAGACACTAAGTGCTACTTTTTTACTTTCTTGTAAGAATTCGGAAAAAGGAAGAGAGAAAAATGAAGTGGATAGTATCAAAAATGGCAACATTTAAGAATATCATGATGAGAACAAGCAGGGAGTAGTTCACAACTGACCATATGCCACCATCTTGCAACCTCTTCTCCTCTTGGGAAAAGTTAGAACAGAACATTTCATCATCCAGACAGCTGAACTGCAAATTACCAAAAAGGAGACTAGAAGTCATTCCTGATATGGAAGGTTCAAATTGCCCCCTTGTGAAAAGACCTTATGTTGAGGTTACATTTGAGAATCTGTCTCAAGAAATGTCTGCTTTTACCACATATCCCACTCTTGATGGAAATGTATCCAATGTGTGTACAGCTGAAAATGGACATTGTGCCTCTGCTGAGCCTGAACTGGTCCAAGGAAATGATTGTCACATATCTGCAATGCTTGGGACAAATCGTAAATCTTTGGACATTTAGGGTCATAAAGACAAGCATGTCAAGCAAAAAGGATGGCCAGTCAAACAATCCATGACCCATCTTGACCCTGAGAATAATAGAGGGGAAGTATGTTCAAATGATGTCATCTCTGCATTAAAAAGCCTTAAACAAGGACAGACATATTTGAAGTTACAAACTGCGGATATAAGCACATTAGCAGAAGCTGATGAAAATGAGACCATTCCTTCCGAAAATAAACAAGCTTCTCCTCCTGTTCTAAGCTGCTCCTCAAGCCAGACGGAGATCATTAAGACCAACTTGAGAACAGCAAGGGAGTTTTCTTCACTACAGAGGGGCAAGTGTCTTCAAACATCCAAGAGCAACTTGGAACAGGGCATTTTCAGGTAAATAAATTAGGAATTTCTTACTCGTTTACTAATGCAACCTGACCAGTTCCACACCAGCCTTTTTCAGTACTTCACTGGTTCACCCAAAATTGAAAATTCTCTCATTTACTCACCCTCTGAGTTCTGCAGAACACAAAGAGTTTTAAAAGAATATCTCAGCTCTTCAGGTCCATAAAATGCAAGTGAGTGTTGGCCTGAACTTTAATGCTCCAGAAAGCATAAAGTCAGCATTAAAGTAATCCAATGGCTCTAGTGGTTAAATCCATGACTTCAGAAGTGATATGATATGTGTGGGTGAGAAACAGATCAAAAGTTAAGTCTTTTTTTAACAATAAATTCTCCCTGCTTAGTTGTTGGCTATTTGCACAAAAAATGCAAATCGTCAAAAACAAAAGAATGTGAAAGTGGAGATTTATAGTAAAAAAATGAATTCAATATTGATCTGTTTCTCACCCACACTTGTCATATAACTTCTGAAGAAACTGATTAAACCATTGGAGTCTTATGAATTATTTTTGTGCTTAATGTGCTTTTTGGAGCTTCAAAGTTTTGGTCACCATTCATTTACATTGTATGGACCTGCAGATCTGAGATATTCTTCTAAAAATCTTTGTGTTCAATCTTTCTGTAGAAGAAACATAATTGTACACAACTGGGGGATAGCAATGAGACGATTACAATTTTTGGGTGAACTATCCTTTTGTGAGGTTTGAAGTTGGCCCCTCATGAAAATTCTTTCTCTGATGTGTCTGAGACTCATTATTTTGTAGTATGTATTAAACGAGTTTTTAAGGATAGAGATAAAGAGCTTGTTAGCATCTTTAGGTAGTCATTAAAATAAAAGAAGTGGCCTTCGATGAAGATCAGTGAGCGTTTTTACATGCACACCAATACGCTAATGCTACGAAAAATCATCTTATTGAAATAACCTGTTTTACGGATTTAAATGCAAACCAATAAACCAGCAATACAAAAAAAAAGTTTACATGAAGCTACATGAATAAACAAGCATGCGCATAACGTTTGCGCACATTGGATAAAGTGATAAGAATGACTGTAAATATTTTTACATGCAATGCAAAATAAGGGTGTTAATGGCCTTACCGATAAAGGAAAGCCATTTAATACATTTAAATGACCACACACGCTGTCGGCTTATTAAGCTTAATCAGTTTAAAAATGTGCATGTCAATGCACTAACTCTCTAGACCGGTGTTTCTCAATCCTTCCTGAAGTACCACTAACAATAAACATTTTGGAGGTCTCTTTTATTTAGTGCACCTGATTCTACTGATTAGCAAGTTGATCAAATTAAGTATGTCAAATGAGGGAGACATACAAAATGTGTAGTATTGTTGGAGCGAGTGCCGCAGATGGTAGCGCACTTTTCCAGGATACATATGCGAGCTGTTGGCTCACCGGGACCTGTGTTCGATTCCAGCTTGGGTCATTTTCCAGTCTCCTTTCCCTATCTCTATCCCCTGCTAACCTGTCTGTCTACACTGATCTATTAGAAAAACAATTATTAAAAATTACAAAAAAATTAATAAAAAATTTGTAGTGTTAGTGGTATTCCAGGAAAGGATTGGAAAACATTGCTTTAGATCAGTGGTTCCCAACCATGTTCCTGGAGGCTCCCAACTCTACACATATTGGATATCTTCCTAATCAAACACACCAGACCAGATTCAACTCATTAGCTCATATATAGAGACACCATGGGAATTGGGTGAAGATAAGAGAGATATACAAAATATGCAGTGTTGGCAGGCCTCCAGGAACAGGGTTGGGAACCACTGCTCTGGATCACCTCCTTAATTTCTCTTTCACAATTTCCTTTTAGAAAAAGCATTCATGGATAAGAACCATACGTTGCTCCTCTTCCATCTGTAACTTCACTGGCTGAGATGTTTGAGAGCAGAACTTCAGAAACCTACAATACAAATGATTGCCAAATATTAGAGAACTATGAAGAAGTTCAGCCCCATTATACATTGTGTGTTAAGAATGACACAGAACTGGAGAACCACAACACCTTTGAAACTGTCTCCAGCAATCTCTGGCAAACCAAGAGGAAAAAACGGGTATGTAAGCTGTAGAGAAAAGTTGTAACGTATTTTGTATTCTCCATTGAATGTATAGATTTTAATTATTCATTTTGATACAGGATATTTCGAATACTGCTCATCCGAGTCCGAAGACAAAAAACACAACCTCTAAAAAAAGTGAGTGTTCACTACTTACAGCTTTAATTTTTTGTAATTGTTTTTTTTTTTTTTTATCAAAATGTAGTTCTATCATCAATTAATGGGTGGAAAATGCAAAATCAAATCTGAGGTGAATGGGTACATGGTTAAATGTAGGACATTACACAATGTTATAGTCATGCGTGACGAAGAAGAGGGCGGGGCAGTTCCAGAGAGCCACATGCAGCTGCCATGTGTGTTGTTGCGTGTCTTATTATTTTGAACGTTCAGCCAGTTCCTGCTGCCTCCTGTCCCAACCTTTACCTTGTTACATTGGTGCCGAAACCCGGGAAGGAGGGATGCGCTGTCGTGGAGTTCTCGCCACTGCCATCCACCCAAAGGAGCAGCCGTGGCCAAACGCCTGGGGATGGAGGAGTTGCTGCCAACCGCCTGGACGCTGAGGAAAGCCGCCATCCGCGAGGGGAGGAAGGGCAGGCTGCCTGGAGCGGTGGAGCCGCTTCCGAAGACGGAGGAGTTCCCTACCGTCCGCCAAAACACGGAGGGGCATTCCATCCCATCCAGAGTGTGGAGTGAACGAGGACCAGGCGACTGCGTTTCTGGGAAACCTGCGAGCAAGTTTTTTTTTTTTTTTCCCACTGTCCTTGCCCTCTCCTCTTGTTTTTTTTCCCCTCCCCAGCCCTAGAGAGGTGGGGAAAAGCCTGATGGCAGGTGCAAACAAAAGGGAAGGGGGGAGGGGGTGTACGTCATGCCGGGGGTTCCCCGGACTGAGGCAAAGGAGGGAGGAGTGTGACGAGGAGGAGGGCTCCCCTAATTGAACTAATCACAACTAATTGAGCCACATGCAGTTGCCATGTGTGTTTGTGTCTTTTTGTTTAAGTTCTTAAATATTATTTTTACCGTTCAGCCAGTTCCCGCCACCTTCTTTCCCAACCTTTACCTTGTTACATCATGATTTATATGATAGATGTTAAACTGATAAAAGGATTGAGTGCTAATTTGATCTTTTAAGTCTCATGATATTGATTATTATGTGTATATGATTTTTAGAGCAACTGGATGAATTAATGACACTGTCTTTGAGAGAAGAGGAGCTGAATAGCTCTTTGGAGAATGTAGGTGAGCAGCTTCTCCAGGCATACTCCACCCTGCAGAATGCCTACACAGAAGTTCAGCATCTTCTAGCAGTTAAACAGCAGGTATATGACCGCTTCATTAATGTAAGCTGTTTCATCTTGAAATGTTTTAGAACCTGTATGTTTTCATTTAATTTCCAAATTCCTCAGTGGTTCTGATTGCAGCTTTGCTAAAAAATCTTTTCCCAAAAATCTTTTTTTAAGCCACAATCTTTTTTCTGTTTTCCCCACGATGTTTTGTGTAGCCATCAAGTATAAACAAATTAACCTAACAATCTCTGGTTGTCAGGTGTCCTCCGATATGACGGTTCTCAGGACAAAGCGCATAAAGATCCTAAAAGACTTGAAGAGTAAGAACTATTTCAGTAACTTGACAATACTTTGAGTGAGCTCATGTAGAGGGCACAACAGTTTTCCCATTAAAATTAATGTCACATGATATTTATAATCTTTCCTATTTATATGTGTGAATGTTTGTTTTGTCAGATACCAGCGATTCTGACACTTCCGTTGGTGATTGTTCCACTCACTCAGACCAGCAAGAGGCATTAAATGCCTCTTGACAACTTAGTGAACATCAGGAATGATTTCTCTTCCATGCCCAGTGCAGCTGTGCCACAGGACTCACTTCCTGTAGTAACCAGCATCTTGACTGTCCATGCCTTTCAATTTCCAGCACAAAATATACCTCTGCAAGCATCTCATCTGAGAGCATGGCCTTCATTGTAAAGCCAATGATGCACCAAGATGAGTGCAGTGCTCTACCTTAGATTAACCAACACTTGCCAAGAAATGTTTAAATGTTCCTTTCATAAAAACCTGTAGTTGTGCATGGTTATTAAGTCTCCAATTATTAGTTGTGCACCAATTATTGTTTTTCGTGGCACAGGAAAAAACTGTATATTTACACATTTTTGACAGTGTCACACCTTGTACTGTAGTATACAAGAGATCATTCCATTGACACCGGAGCAGGGCTGTGTTTCCCAAAAGCATCTTAAGCCTAAGCAGATCGTAGAAACCTTTGGTGCCAATGGTTTCTGTGAACAACTTAAATTTGCATTGCTTTTGGGAAACAGCCCTGCTTAGTAAAATCACAGATGAGATGCATCTTTGTACTTTGATCTGAAACATTCTTATGAACACTGGTACACATTGAATTATGAACTGGGTTGATCAAATTCTGAATAAAAGTATTTTTCAGTTCACTTTGTATTTTACTTCTGCCTTTTGGTCTTCTCTAATATGTGTGAAATAATGGAGACTTCAGTCAAGATGTCCATTAAAACTGCAAGTTAAGTTCTTTATTGGTTAAATATCTTCCCTACCTAGATTTTATTAAGATGGAATTGGTAGCAGTTATCTTTTCCTTGATGCATCACAGCATATTTAGATTTTTGATAGTTCTTTATTTGAGCATGCCAATAGCTTGAAGTGAATCTCACAAAACCTGAAAAGAACAAGCTGAGGACACATTTTTGACCAAAATCGTAATAATTAATGAAGAAAAGTCCTCCTACATGCATTTTGAAACAAGTGGAATAGAAAAATAGGCCTGTGATGTTTTTTGTGTTGTTGGGGGGTATGAGCTTGTGGTCAAAGAAATAAATAATCAGCCTTTTACCAAAATAACTCGTGTGTCACATACAACTGTCCTTCTAAAGGCAGAAACACTCAGAAAATGGAAAACCAACATTAGTAGGGATATTTATGGTCATATTAGAATGTGTTATTATGCCAGATCTTTTACAGCGGTAAGCGTACAGCGTCTGTACATAGAAATAAAGACCATTTCACCCTACTGAACTCTAGCTCTGCTGTTCTATTTATTTCAAAAGTACATACTGTACTGTACATACACACCTATACATAGCCATATTCTACTGCTCTTATAATGTTACCACACTGCACATAGCTGTACATACTGTACATGTCTGGCTATATGGTTCATACAGAATAACCATATTTACTCTTGTTTTTTTTTCTTATTATATATTCTGCTAATACACTGCATATATCTATATTATTCTTACTACTATTTTAATATCACTGCTACTACATTGCACATATCTGTACATGTTGTTCATTAACACTATTCATATTACATAGCCATATTTATTCTGCTCTTATAACACTGCAATATATTTCTTGTCCTGCCTTTGCACCACCTGTCTACACTTGAATATTACATTGCAATTTTCTGCTTTTTTTTTTTGCACTTCTGGTTGGATGCAAACTGCATTTCGTTGTCTTTGTACTTGTACTCTGCACAATGACAATAAAGTTGAATCTAATCTAATTATTGTCTGATTGTGAGACTAGTTGTGCCTATAAGCACTAACAAGCGGACACAATAAACATCGCTGTCTAGCTGTTGGTCACAACAATCTAGGTATTGAGCAGATCAATCCTAAATGTTTTCTGATACTGATGTATCGATATATCAATACTCACATAAAAATATCAACACTAAAGGTTTTTACTAAACTAGTGATTTTATTATGTCTTTACCATGAAAACTCCACACCTCTCCGTCCCGGGTGTCATTGTATCTACTCTGAAACAAACAAAAAACAAACAAACAAATAAACAAAAAAAAACAAAAAAACATTTTTAGAACAGCGGCCACACACAAACTACACATTGTTATTTTTTTCTTGCTGAAATGCTCATTGTTATACTTGCGCCTGATGGCCACTCACCTAAAATATATTTTTAAATAAAGTGCAAATAAATACACTTTTAAAAAATAAACAGAATTTTTTTTTCTAAAATATATTTTATAAATATATTATAAATTGGTAAAAGCATGATGCTAATATACTTTAAATATATTTAAAGATTGGTTAGTATATTTGCAATATACAATTGAAAAAAGATCATATATTTCAATATTTTTCACTATGGAATAGAGATGTTTGGTCTGCTTTCATGATTTCCAATTAAAGGCAATTTTTTAAAACATTATTTTTTAAATGCATGTAAAAAGTGACAGGAGAGCACACCAGTTGCTTTGAGAGTTCAAATCTTGTGTCTTGAGCTTAAAAACAATAAACTTTATAATTTGTCAGTGGGTTATATGCACAGAAAGAATAATAAGAAGAATGGCTGCAAGCAGCAGAACCAAGCATGGCCTTAGTTCACTTAGCAAAATGCAAAGAGTCAAGGTCAACAATCAAGCTCTAGCTTGGCTTTGCCATTTATATTTCACAATTTTTCACATTGATTTTTTCCATTGGGATATCATAAAATCCTTCATAATCCTTCTAAGACATGAACCAAACAGAGGTGAATTGCAATATTACAAACTTTTCAGACAAAAAGACAAAGGTACTGTGTATGTGACTAAAATCCTATGAAGCATTGCGAATAACGTAATCAAATAAAAAACTTTCTCAAGAAAAATGCTAATTTCAGTGATTTACAAAACCTGGACATAGGGTTATTAAACAAAGTAGCTTATAATTTACTAGAGGTTCTGACAAAATGTTCGCAAACAGAACAGCATGGCAAAGTTGTGTGGTTGGAACTTTGCCATGCTGTTCTGTTTGCGAATGTTTGAAACTATAGTTTTGAGAAACACCAAATCAGTGTTTGTGCAAGGTCCTTGAAGTGCTTAAGGTGCTTGAATTTAGCTTTTAGGAATTTAAGTACTGGAATACCTGGAAAATTGGCTCTTTTTTTATTTTTTTTGTGATGCGTTTGGGAAATGCACCCCAGATCAGCAGGTGGCACTTAATGCCTCTTGACAGCTTTGTGAACTTCCAACTATTCACTCCTTTAAGATTGTGAGTCTCACGAAGCAGCTGCACAGTGGTTCATCCATCTCATCTGTAACCAACATCTTCACAGTGAGCCTCACAGAGCAACAGCACCACAAGACCCATCTTAGAGGTAAGTTGCATCTTTTCTGGGCCTCTCAATGCACAAAATTTACCTCTGTGAGCATACACCTCATGTGAGACATACAGTACACGGATTTGCAAAGCCCATGATACATCTCAGTAGACCACCCTAGAAGAGACCCATTTAAGTCCAACTCTTAAATAAATATTCCGGTTCAATACAAGATGAGCTCAATCAACAGCATTTGTGGCATAATATTGATTACCACAAAAAATTGCCCCTTTTCTTTAAAAAAAGAAGAAAAAAAAATCATTTTAGGGTTTATTGACATCACATCGTCATGGAACAAAGTTGTAAAATTGGCTTTAACATTTTACTGAAAAGGCTAGTGAGTGATTTTATGACATTAAAATCATGTTAATTATCTTTTACATCTTGTGGCTAACGTAAAGGAGAAAGGAAAGGAGTGGCAAGTCAAAATGTATTTTGTCGTAATCAATATTATACAACCACAAATGCTTTTGATTGAGCTTGACTTTTATTGAACCCAGAATATTCCTGTAAGAGGTGGATACTTCCTTTAATAAAAGCCCAGATGAGTGATGATGGTGTAGGCTACTCCACATATATCAATATTTTCTCATCTAAATGTGCTACAATTATACTATTTTGATGGCTGAGGGATGACAGTCGACAATTTTTCACAGGTACACAACTTCCTGTTCTGTTGCATGCAACTGCAACTCATCACTTGGAGACCCATTTAGATGCTTCTCTAGCTCCACATATTCCTCTGTTATTGCAGATAGATTCTGAAGAAAAGGTATTATTTTATTATTTTTTGTTTTTGTTTGTTTGTTTAATTTTGCTATATCGAAATGTAAATATTTTTGATCGCCTGTGGTTTCCAAGCTAATGTACAAGGGCATGAAAGGAGACGCCACAGACTGAAGCAGAGGTTCCATCCATCTGATTGTCCAGTTGCATAATACCAACAGACATAAGTTCAATGTGTTCATCCACTGTCAGTGTTTAGATTATACTTTTACTAAGATGTTCAAATGAAACTGTGAAAGGAAATGTTCAATGGCTTAAATTTATACAATTTCCAAATATATTTATTTTCTTATTGATAGCATTTTTTTCTTGAACGTTATCATTTCCATATCATGTGTCACGTCACTAAATATTTAGATTTATGGCATACCAATGCATGTTAGTTAACCCCTGCACATGCAATTTGAAACATATACATTTAGCCACCAAGTAACGGTGCAACTGTATTCCTGGTACTTCAGAATATAATCTGAAATCATTTTGAAAGGTTTTATTTATATGCTAGATTATTCAATTACATGTTGTTTGTATGCAGTCATTAATAAATATATTTTTGTTCTATTTTGTGCTGTTTGTTTTGTGTTTTGCATATCATGGTTATGGAACAGAAAAAGTTGTATTTATTTAGTTTATTATATTTTTGCACAGTAGCACACATTTTACAACAGATATGGGATGAGTTCTCTGTAACCTGATGGTCTGTTTATGACGTGAAAACAGATAGTTCACCTTAAAAATAAAAATTCTGTAATAACTCACCCTAATTTTATTCCAAACCCAATGACTTTCTTTCTTCCATTACACTAAATGTTAGGCTTCGTCACCATTCACTCTTATTGTATGGAAAAAAGGTAGAATGAAACCGAATAGTGACTGAGGCTTACATTTTAAATAGTTTCTGTTTCTCACCTACACCTATCATATTACTTCTGCAGACATGGATATAACCAGTGGAGGCTTTTGGATTACTTTTATGCTGTCTGTTTTATCAGCTTTTTTGACCTTCAAAGTTCTGGTCACCATTCACTTGCATTGTGTGGACCTACAGAGCTGAAATATTCTTCCAAAAATCTTTGTTTGTGTTCAGCAGAAGAAAGAAAGTCATACACATCTGGAATGGCAAGAAAATGAATTTTCACTTTTGGGTGAACTATGCCTTTAAAATGATTGTTTCACATTAAGGTATGAAAAAGGTCAGGGTAGAGTTTGTAGAGTCAGACCAATAAGTTCAATGAGCTCATTGTCCATCCAATAGCTCGTCATCAACCCAATTTCCTCTGAAGATTTACCAGACCACAATCTTCTGAAGATTTTGAACTTTTCAGCACACTATAGTGTGCAATCTCATAAAGGAAGGTCACAGTCATGTACTATAATTGACTAAGAGCTCATCTTTCATCTGTGATGCTCCACTTAATAGAGGTTGAAAATGGGAAAGGTCCACTGACAATTTTCCTTAGGCATACATGGTCAGTTGAAGCCACTGTGGATATGATATAGAAAACAGGAGCATGTAAGAGAGGTCAAAAGCCTTCAGTGATCTGAACACATATGACCTTTATTTAAATGTATGCCGCTTACCTCAAAAACATTCAGCTTGATAAGGCCATCTCCATCCTTGTCAAAAGCCCTAAATGCCCCTGTAAGAGAATCCCCATTACTTAAATGATCTTACAGCTGTTAAAAAAAAGGAAAGACTGCCCATTCTAAGCATCTCAAAATTCTGGTCATCATAAAGCAACTTCAAGTCACTTTAGAAAAATAATGTTACTTAAAACACATAGCATCCACAGTTAAATGTACACGTACTGAACATCCCCTCGAGTCGCACTAAGCAGCTAATGTAGCTGTCGAAATCCAACTCCTGGTTTTCATTGGCATATCGCATAGCAATGATATCATAGAGCTGATTGTTGAGTTGAAATCCTGAAGGACAGAAACATATCTCTGGTTTCTGGGTACTAAAAGCTCAGTTTCCCAGAGCACATAAAAGCACACGATGAAAAAATGTATAGCAGCAAATGGCAAGTAACTGTAAGATGTGTGGTGGCTTCACCTGATTCATTAAGAGCATTCCTCATCTCAAAACTGCTGATTGTGCTGGATTTGTCTGTGTCGTAACGTATGAACACCAACTACACATAGTGGAAACAGTTTATGGCTTAAACTTGCACAGAGTAATAAAAAAATGAACATTCTGACATTAATGTTATAGTATGTAAAAATATTGGCATACCTTCCATTGCTTGATCTTGTTCCATAAGTGCTTGAACTCTTCCAGGTTTAAATGGCCTGTTCCATCAGTCTAATGTGTCATAGTTAAGATAAATGTGTAAATAAAATAAAAAAATGTCATGTCACCCAGGCCACCAGGGGGTGCTATCCACTCTAGAATGACATTAAGAACTACATTTTTTGTTTATGCTGACCAGGTGAATTATTTCATGTCATGGTTATATTGTTGGTAGACTATTTATAAATATCTTTTTTCCCCGCTTACTATGTTGCTGACTTTATGCTTACCCTGTGAACCTTATTGATCCTCTGAGAAGTTCATTTTTATATATATTTGATTATTTTGCTCTTCTTATCGTGCTTTTTGTCTGTACCTCTAAAGTCTTACAAATGAAAATTCTCTCATCATTTACTCACCCTCATGCCATTTAAGATGTGCATGACTTTCTTCTGCTGAACACAAACAAAGATTTTTAGAAGAATATCTCTCCTTTGTAGGTCCATACAATGCATGTAAATGAATATGTAAATTATGAAGCTTCAAGAGCATAAAAAGGCAGCATAAAAGTAATCAACAAGACTCCAGTGGTCATGTCTATATCTTGAGAAGCAATATGATAAGTGTGGGTGAGAATCAGATCAATGCTTAAAGGGACAGTTCACCCATAAATGACAATATTTAATCATTTACTCATTGTCGTGCCATCCCAGATGTGTATGACTTACTGTCTTCAGTAGAACACATTTGAAGAAAAATAGAAAAAGTATCTTAGCTCAGTTGGTCCTTAAAATGCGAGTGGATGGTGATCTGACCAATGAAGTTCCAACAGTCAGCATAAACATCATCCATACAACTCTACTGGTTAAATCAATGTCTTCTAAAGCTAAACAATTGCTTTTGGTGTGAAAAAGATAAATATTTAAGTACTTTCTAACTATAAATCATAGCTTTCGGTCAGCAGTAGTTCACGTGTGTGACGAAATTGCATTGGCATGTTTATGCGAGAACAGACGGACGTGCATATCGCCACCTACTGGGCAGGGAGGAGAATTTATAGTAAAGTAGAACTTCAATATTGATCTGTTTCTCACTCACACCTGTCATATCGATTCTGAAGATATAGATTTAACCATTGGAGCCTTATGGATTACCTTTATGCTGCCGTTATGTGCTTTTTGGAGCTTCAAAATTTTGGTTCCCATTCACTTACATTGTATGATCCTATAGAGCTGAAATATTCTTCTAAAAATCTTTGATTGTGTTCAACAGAAGAAAAAGTCATACACATCTGGGACGGTAAATAATGAGAGAATTTAATTTTTGAGGTGAATTATCCCTTTAAGTTTTTTACCCCTTGGAGTGCTTGAAATATTATGTGAGTCTCTGCACTGAGATTCACTTGGGCTCACCACCTAACGGACACAAAATATACAGTATCTTGGCCACTTGTAACAGTGTGTCTATCCATATCACGGTTGTTTACTGTCAATAAAAGCTGGTTGCTACTGTGATTTAGAAATTAAGGGGGGAGGGCAACAAAAATGCCCTCAAAATTCAAAATTTGGGGGCAAAAAATGCCCTTATAATGAATGATTTTGTTTAAGATGTGTAACAGCTAATATAGTTCTTAATATTCCATTACAGTCCTAGTTATACATATTTGGGGGAAAATATGAGTTGATATAATTATTAGGTTAAGAGGTAATCAATTCTAAATCTTGAGAATTTGTATTAAAGAATAGATTAAATGTAGGTATTTAACAAATTATTTTGCATATTTTTCTTTATGGTCTTTTTCTGTCTGATGGATTCAGTCACATTTTGCTTTATTAGGCCTGAGACATTTTGTTTTGTTAGGCCTGAAATGTACTCTACTCAAATACAAGAACACATGCATTTATAATAAGGATGCACCAATATGAAAATCTTTGGCCAAATAAAGGTAAAAACACCCCTAAAAATCTAATCCAAGGGGCAAATATCGCCCCTTAATGTAAAAGTTACTTTCTGACATTGCTCTGAAGTGCACAACATTCATACATTATTTGCCCATAATGCACAGCACATCTAGCAAGGATACATCCATGAGAGCAATCATGCTTCTGCAGCTCTCCAGACTGAAACCCTCTGTTTTAAGCTCTATATCTGGAAGAGGAAGAGATATATTATTGATATACAATGGATATTTACAGTACACTACACTCACTGACTTATATACTTATACTTATTCATGCAATTATCTAATCAGACAATCATGTGGCAGCAGTATAATGTATAAAATCATGGAGACATTTCTGTTGTTATTTGAATATGAGTTTAATTCTTAGGGTAAAATATAAAGCAGTAGCAGAACAGGAGATTCCACTCACGTTTGGCAACCACCCTGTTAAGGACAGTCCTGAGTTCATTGGCATTGATTTGCATGTCCTGCAAAGAGCAACAGAGTTGTAGTGATGGTATCACCATTAGTGTGGTTTAGAAAGGATGATGAAGTTCATAGATGAAGTTCAATTCTTGTACTCACTTCTCCAGCGATCTGCTGAAATATAGCCCTGAACTGTTTTTCCTCTTTGGTCTCCTCCTCAAGATGATTCAATGGCTGAATATGAGGAATTACTACAATTAATAACTTATTAATCATATTAAATAGAGCTGTACAGTCATAATGTCAATTTGCAGACCAACCAGAAAGGCTTATTCACCGTGGGTTCCACAAGGAATTTAAAATAATTTTTTAAAGTCAATGTTTTTATCTAAAATAAGAGTAGTATAAGATAAAAATTTAAATGTAATTACGAAACAGTTAAAACTTAGTCTATGGTAACTCAGATAACCGCTATGTACAACTGTGGTGAGAAGAACAGCATCTCGGAATGCTATTCTGAGATGTGGGTTGCTACTGTTTTGGCAGCATGAGGGGAACTACACAATTTTAGGCAGGTGGTTTTTATGTTGTGGCTGATTGGTGTACTGTACTGACCAAGACTTTGTTACCAAAGGCAGTTTTGCAATTTTACCTTGTGCATGCCTTATGATCCTATGTGTCGTTGTGGATTACATTTGGGACATATCAACTTGTGCATATGCTATTTGTCATTAATTAAGCAATATTAATTACATTTTTGGAAAAGAAGCTGTATAAAGCAGTACAGACAATTAATAGAGCATGATGATCAGGCTGTCTCACTTTTTCTTTTATCATCTGACATAGTGATAGTGGACAGGACTAGTGGGCTGATATGGAATGCTGTAAAGATGTTAAAAGAAATCTCATTTCATTTTTACTTTACCTTGATTTTCTTCTTGACATTATCGGTCTGCTGTTACAAGAAAGTGACATGTTAGAGATTAAAACTTTTTGAAAACCTTTTATTGTCTTTGTGCATAAAAAATAAATAAAGTATGATGTTGAAATATTGAGGTTCGTTACAGTTAGAATTTGATCCAAATATTTGAGTGTATGTTAAAAAATAAATATGTGTAATCAGGCTCTTATATACTGTAGGCTGCAATGTATTACAAAGTTCCAAATCATATTCAAGAGACAACCATTGAGACTGGGTGACATATTATGGGCTGCCACAGAAACAGGTATTCAGACAGACACAGGTGTTGACTCACCACAGACTCCGTCTCAATCTCTGCATCTACAATCCTGGGAAAAAAAGTGCAGATGTAAATCAAATGCATAGAAGCACATACGTACATGTCAACAGACCATTAAAAAATGCCTGAGTGGAACACTTACAACAAGAGCTTATATGGGAAACACTGTAATAACTTTCTTTACAAAGTCATTAACAGATTAGTGCACCTTAAAAAGTATTTGTGCACTAAAGCCACACTTAAATATGTATGATCATCTTTGCAATATGTAAACAAATGTTAACCAGTGCCTTTTTTTAAAAGAAAGATAGCACAAGCACACTTTAAGCAAAACATTTTATAAAAAGAAGGTTTCAAGTTATAAAAAAGTAGGCATATTGTTCTTAATTAAGAATAATGTATTTGAACACATTCTGGTTGTCAAACTTTTGTGGATTATGTTCATAGTTAATGTAATGGACTACATCTGTGGTTACTTTAGGGCAACTGACTCGTGTATGTGTATATATATATATATATATATATTTGGATTAGTAGATTTAGCTTGTTGTAATTTTGCACCTTGTATGATGTTAACTGATATATGAAAACTATATGGCATTATTTGTGAAGACATCCTCACTATGCAACAGTTTTCACAAGTGCCTAAAATTGTATAATACTTTTCCACAGCACTGTATATATATATATATATATATATATATATATATATATATATATATATATATATATATATACAGTGCTGTGGAAAAGTATTTTCCCCATCCTGATTTCTTCTGTTTTTGTGTATTTTTCATACTAAACTGTCTTTGATCTTCAAACGAGATATAACATAAAACAAAGGCAACCCGAGTAAACACAAAATACAGCTTTCAAATATATTTTCTTATTGAAGCAAAAAAGTTATCCAACACCTGTGTCACCCATGTGAAAAACGAACTGCCCCCTTGATCTTTACAGCTGGTTGTGCCACCTTTAGCAGCAGCAACTGCAACCAAACGCTTCCGATAACTGGAGATCAGTCTTTCACAACACTGTGGTGGAATTTTGGCCCACTCTTCTTTGCAGAAGTGCTTTAGTTCAACCACATTGGAGGGCTTTCAAGCAGGAACTGCCTGTTTAAGGTCCTGCCACAGCATCTCAATCGGGTTCAAGTCAGGACTTTGACTAGGCCACTCCAAAACTTTAATTTAGCTTCTTTTGATCCATTCAGGGATGGACTGACTCCTCTGCTTTGGATCATTGTCTTGTGCATAATCCAGTTGCTCTTGAGCTTCAGCTCATGGACTGATGACCGGACGTTCTCCTTTAGGACTTTCTGATAGAGAGCAGAATTCATGTTTCACTCAATCATTGCAAGTCACCTTGTCCCTGAAGCAGCAAAGCATCCCTACACCATCACAATACCACCACCATGCTTGATCGCAGACATGATGTGTTTATTTTGTTGTTGAATTCTGTGTTTGATTTATACCAGATGTAAAGGGACCCCTGTCTTCCAAACAGTTCCTCTTTTGACTCATCAGTCCACAGAACATTCTCCGAAAAGGTTTGAGGATCATCAATGTGAGTTCAGGCAAAATTCAGTCGAGCTTTAATGTTCTTCTGGGTTAGCAGTTGTTTTTGCCTCACCTCTGTTCCAAGGATGACATTTTTGACTTCATAAAATAACCATTTAAACATAAATGACACCAGATTTGTTCAAATCAACTGCAAATTATCTGAGAAAAGTTAGTAGGTAAAGTGCCTAACATTGTTTATCTCCAGATGAAACTTGATTTCATATTTTGTTCTGAGTAATTTCTGGGCCCACTGTACATTCAATTATGAATATATGAGAAAATATATAAATTAAAGTTTTAAGAAAATGTATAACCAACTATGTAAATACACATGAACTAATGATCTATTAAGCATTATATATATATTGTAAATATGTTAATTCATATCTTTAGTGAAAGCTACTGAATATTAATACAATAACTGAACATTAAACTTACGATAGTGTTACGAATTTTAACACTCACTCAGATGTGCTCCTGTTCTCAGAGAAGACTCTGAGAAGAAACTCGCTCTCCTTGTGAGGATCGAAGGTGGATGGAATGATGACATACTCGCCTGGACTCAGGCAGAAACGTTCCGATACCTCACGCATGTTGATGTAAGACTTGCAGCGAGCCTTGGAGGCATTATAAAGGAAGAAATCTTTTGCCAGCTGTTGCTGATTGCCCTTCATCTAAAATGAGGATTTTAGAAAGAGCACATTTTAAGAACAAGATAAAGATGGGATGCACAATAGTTTACTCTAGTGTGTAGGGAATGCTACACATGGAATGATTTAATGGGGTGATGTCTGTTAAAGTCATTTTTAAAAATTAAAATACAATTTTAATTTAATTGAAATATTTATGTTTGTAATTACACTTGGCAGTAGTTAATCAGTAGGTAGTGGTTGAATGTTTAAGAATGAATGGCTTAAATTAAACAAAGTATTGGCAAACAACAAAAATGTTTGTACATATGCAACCAAACAGACATATCATGGCATCTCTATGGTCTCGTCATCATGTATTCATACCTCCTCCGGAACCTAGGGAAGACAGTGGGTAAAATAGGATTGAAGTGTCAAAGTGACAATAGTTATTTATTCAAAAACATATATTATGTCTCATGTACAATATATAAACTTCACAATTGGCCTAAACAAGTGTACACTGAGAGAGAGAAAAAATATAAATATATAAATTAACTGGTATTATCCAAATTAAAAAATAGTATTTAACATTAACCTTAATACATTAGGTAACACTAGCTAAACTAAACTAGCTTAATTAAAGGAATATTCAGGGTTCAAAAAAAGTTAAGCTCAATCGATATAATTTGTGGCATAATATTGATTACCACAAAAAATTATTTGGAAAAAAGCAAAAATCGAGGTTACGTTGAGGCACTTACAATGGAGTTGAGGCACTTACTCATTTTAAAGAAAAGGATGGACAAGTCAAAACAATGTTTTGTTGTAATCAACATTATGCCACAAATGCTGTTGATTGAACTCGCATTGGACCCATAATATTCCTTTAAACAGAAGTATGTAAAAATATAATTTTTTTCAGGTAAGCTAAAAATGTGCATCATGTAGTAACATCTCAAATAACTGGTGTTATTAAAGTTTACGATGTATAAGATTTGTTTGCTTCAGCTAACCTCATAGATGGCGAACCCAATGTTGTGTAGGATGCCACCTGAACAGCGGTCTTTTCTCCTGCCCTTTTGCATTAATGCCACCACCACTGTGCAGGTCTTCTCTTTATTGTCCACCTCCAGAAGATTCAGACGGTACTGAGGGTTTGTCCAGTATGTTTCTGCCACAAAATGGTGATTTTGGATTCACAGCAAATTAAGTTACTTTAACCTCTGATTAACTTCTGATTACAATCTGTCTGTCTGTCTTTCAGTCTATCGATTATTCTTGGCCTTTTCACCATTTTTCATTTACAGGGGTATTGAATAATTGACAGGATATGATAGGGAGAAGAGGAGGAAGAAAACCGGACTAGTAAATGTCACAAGCTCGAATAAATCTCACAATGCCTTTACTGCACTACACTCAAAATATAGCTCTTTGGCAAAACTAGATTCTTTTGTGGAGAGTAGTCCACATGTTTGAAATTAGTTTTCTTAACTTAAAATTAATTAAACACATTGTGTAGAAAGAACCTAGTTGAATTGGGTAAACCCAACAAAATTAGATGTATCAATGTAACTCAAATAAATCTGATTTATTTATTTTTGTACTAACTAGAGAAAGTTAACGTTAGCATGCTAAACACATGCTGGTTGTAAGCACTTCAGAGTGTAGTTTAGTAACTATGCTAGACTTAGCACAGCATTAGCTCAACAAAGCGAGCAATTTAATGTGCAACATCTACCTGTCTTCATATAACATAACAGAAACTCTTCTGAATCTCAACATGAGACCCTACTTTATATTCATCTTGCACATAAAAGCATAAAATGACTCTTATTTTTAACATGTACTCTCCCTATCGAGTTGCAAAGCATGATGGGAAATGGAAGTCCCCTGCCGATCATCATCAATGCTACAGTACATTAACACTACAAAAATAATTAATGTAGTCCCAACTCAAATGATAAAACACACACAAAAAACATCTAGTTTTGACAAAATGTTCTAGGATTATATTACTTTAGTTAATTTTCATTAAGTAAATTGAACAAGCAGCAAAAAAAAAAAAAAAAAAAAAAAAAAAAAACAGAGGACATGTGCTAAATGCTAGGCAAGGTTTCCATCAACAACATAAATATGAGGGCAAATGAGCATATCAACAAAGTTCCAATGTTCACAACATTGCACTGGATACCTGGAAAGTTTCTGCAGCCTCCGGCGGAGCAGCCTTTCACCCATCGGCCCTCGTGTACTGACACATTCCACTTGAGCATACGGTCATCCTGCAGAGTGTCTGGGGTCAGATTACAAATCTCCAGTTTGGTGAAGTTCTTCTGAAACTCCTCAAAGCACATCCTTGAGTGAAGAGGAACATAAATGTGCAGGCTATCATTGGGTGTCTTTTATGGCTATCAGTTTCATGAGTTATAAGGAAATGGAGTATCATTTCACAGTTCAAATGAGAAGCGGTACAGAGAGGAAATCACAGTGTATAATGAATGTGCAATAGGTCACTAAACTGTTTGAAACCAGAGTTTTGTCCTAGTACTGTGAGAGTACTGACCAGAACTCTCCTTGCTCTGTGGGCCGGAGTCTCTCCTTGTCTTGCTCAGAGGTTGCTAGTGCAGCCCAGTCATTAGACTTACAGGAGGGAGGGGAGGCAACTCCCCATGGGTCCCGCACACGAACCAGGCGAATCATTAGGTCCCTCCTGTCCTTTCGTTTTCCCTGAGAACAAGATTTTTGGAATTGCATCGAAAAATTGTTGCTGATATACACTGAGGCTGAGTACATCTTTAATAAATGTTCCAGACTATCTAAAATGTGACATATTTTAGTCCATAACAGCCGCACCTGCTCGACTCCAGTGATTGAGTATGCATGGCCTCTCACAAGTCCAGATACAGTTTTAGTCATTTGAGAAGTTGGAACCAAAGTCTGTGGGGAAGGAGTCAAACCAGAATGGTAATTTATTAAAGATTACTATTAAAGAAAAAAAATAACAGTTTAACCCTTTAATGCACAGGTGTCAAACTCTCTTTGATATATGAAAAATAAAACTTCAAAATATATCAGTATATATTCTATTCTATTATTTTCCAACTGTCTTGAATTTTTTTTTTTTAATTTGTACATGTAGATACATTTGTGATAGATAAATAGATGTGCTGGGTCTCTAAAGTCCCAAGTACTTAATAATGTTTGGCAAAAAACACATGCATTTAAGGGTTAAAATAATGTTGTGGTAATGTTGTTTCTGGTATTTCTGTTAATGTTTCTACACACAATTCTTTTTGTTTTTTGCTGTGTTTCATATTCCCTATTGAATAGGCCTACTATATTTTTTAGCATTAACAATATACTTATTAATGTATTGAGTTATCATAAATAAGCTGATGCTCTAAGCCTCTGTCAGATTGGGGGAAAAAAAAAAAAACATTTATATTTTGTAAAGTTAAAGGAAAAAGGTTTGCGAATATCTGCACTGTAAAAAATGGAAATGTTAAATTTTACCTTAAGGACATATTTCTACCAGATCTGACCCTTAAAATTACTTTTATTGTATCCCAATGTAGTTTTTTATATTCATTATAAAATATAAAATAAATATAAAATATTTTTTTATATGAACAAATCCAGTTAATTCATATTTTACCTCATGTAGGTTAACTGGTAACACTTTGTGTAACAAGTGTCCAACATATTTATCAACTGGTTTATAACCCTAAACAGCATCCAGTATATTTTTAAATGGAAGGAAGGGAAAGTTACATCTATGGAGCAGCCCATAAGGGACCCTCTCTTCAAAGCCTTCATCATGATGTTGTACAACTCCTTTGGTGCCTCTGTAATCTCATAGAACTCTGTCACTCCTCCAGTGAAGTCCTCCATGGCCTCCAGTGTGTTTCCTCCCTTCAAAGCCTCATAAGAGCCATGTAACCTGGAACCCAGAAGTCCAGCAAATCTTGGACAGATCTTACTGTAGTTACAAGCTAAGAATCTTTAGAATAACTCAAATACCATCATAGGGTGTTCAATAAACTAAGGCTAAGCTGTTGAACTTACTTTGCATATGCTTTCTCCAAAAGAGCACTCCAAAATTCATTTTTATGTCCAGACCTGGTGAACACTAACTGGTTTTTGCATGTGGGAAGTCTATCATCCACAACCACATCCACCCACTCACCATAGCGCCAGAACTAGAAGAATAAGCAAAGTAGGTTTATCTTGATCTCCTTCTGAATATGAATCTATCTGAGAAGCAAAATTCTAGCACAAACAGTTAGAAAAACTCCAAATTACTTGAAGTTGGAGTTTGTGTATCACATGTTCATTGTATTTAAAATAAACAGGTCCAGTTTTCCTATCCATACCTGGAAATGGAAAATGCCAGCATAGTTTTCAGTGAAGTTCTGGTCATGGGGAACCACCCTTAGCAGGAGTATATTATTCAAGGTCAGGCAAGTAATGGCAGCCAGCAGCCAGCAGTCCCCTACAGGGGTTAATGGACAACTAAAAATAAAGTTTTACTACATTGTATGTACCAGCTCAAAATAATCAGTTTCATTCTTATGAAGTAAGGCTTGTAAAATGTAAATAATATGTATCACATGTCTTTTTATAAACGCCTGTATTTCCATTCCAAAGAAATGACCATTACAAAGTAAAACAAAGGTAGTACTTGTTTGTGTTTGCATTAAGCGTGCATTAAGTAAGGAATCATTGATGACGACAGTTGAATTATTGAAAAACAATGCACACCCTGAGGTGGAAATGTAGCCACGGCTGTCAGCGGCTGTCGGCCGTTACACCTCGGATGTGCATTATTTTTCAATATTTCAATGGGCCAGACTTTCAGCAATTCCAGATATACTGTTATGCGTTAAGGGCTGAGGCCCAGCAATTCATTGGTTATTTAAGTTTCTCTTTGCCCATACATACTACATTGGTAAATCTTTTATTTTATAATTTTTTTTCAGGAAAACCAAATGTTTGAGTTTGGCCATGACAACTTACTATCATTGGTCTATTAATATGGATTGACATGTATCAGAGTTCAGTTCAGCACATAAAATACAATATGAACAAAATATAATTTTTTTATTATACTGTATGTATTTTATGCATCAGACACTATATTGACATTTTGAAAAAGGGAAAGTGTAAAACGTTTTTCACTGGGTCTCAGGAACTTAATACCTTAATAACAAGGTAATACAATGTAAAAAAAGTGATCTTTATAATGACGGAGCAGGCTGCATATACTTATATAAAAGTTAGCATATAAAAATACACAGAAATGTTAGTTCCCTGTCTGTCGCTCACATTGACGTTGTGTCGAATAAGCGACACTAGGGGTCTCTCTTGAGCGCCTTTTGCATCTCTGATCTATGAGAAAAGGCCAATGAGAAATTGGCAGATAGAATTTGCATGTCCCGCCCCCGGACATATGGTTATAAAGGAGGGGAAATGCATTTGTTTCATTCAGAAATTTTCTTCGGATCCGATGGTTGTGTATGCAGCGAGCTGCGAGTCACAGTCTATTCCTCCCATCTCTGAGTGATTGCTGCTGGATCTACGGCGAATATCAGCAGCTTTCTCCCTTCTCTGCACTGCAGGGCAGCTTGCCCCTGGGCGCTTCGACAGTGCAATTAAAAGAGTTTATTTTCTCTAAAAGAGCAATGCACAGCTGGCGTTGAACGTCCTTTTCAGGATCCGTCTTTATAAAGATGCCCTTTGTTGATGGCTCATGTTCTCATTGCGAGAACATGACCATGGCAACGTTGCGGTCGCGGCTTTCCTTCCCACTCCAGCCACCCCCCGCGTCGCTCCTTCTTCCCACAGGATTGAGGATGACGCGGCTGGTGATGGAGGGCGATCTGGGGATGGCAGCGGGCTCGGTTCCACCGGGTATACCCCCACCCACCCCCAGGCACGCTCGTTAACTTCTGTCCGGGCTCGAGGCAACAGCGGCTCGCTTCACAGCCAGCCTGCTTATCCTCTTGAGCCCCCCCGAGCTGGATGAGCTCGCCGCTGCATCGGAAAGCGGTCCGGCGTCTGACTCAACTTGGCTGCCGCCTTCGGGCCAGCACGCCCAGTCTGAGGCTGATGCCCAGATGTCCGACATGCTTGCCCGGACCACCGTCAGCATGGGGCTGGACTGGAACCCTCCGTCCTCCCCACAGCCTTCGCGGCTGGATGATTGGTTCCTCGGGTCTGCATGCCGAGGAACCCCCACCCCCCACCCCCCCCCCCCCCCACCCCCGCGAATTCACCAGAGGAATTCGCCGACCAAATCCAATGCAGGTACTCAATCTACCCTGTACTGGAATAGGTGCTTCACAGGACAGGCTCCTACATGGACTTCCCCCCTGTGTGTATTTTCCGTGGTACGGTCCCCTTGCGAGCGGACCCGCGTCTCCCTTTTGCAGTCCTCTCGGACCCCCGGTCGCCGTGTTTGTAGCAACTCCTCCCTCCGAATGAGGCAGGATCTACCACTTTTGTGATGTATTTCTCCACTCTTACCTCCCCCAGCTTTGGCAGATGTGGTCTCCGCAGGGTCGTTTCCCCCTGAAAGAATAGGAAACTGGGAAAGATCGCCTTCCCCGATGCGTATGAGGGCCCCAGCCGCTTTTAGCTCTATGCGAGAAACATAGAGAGAGAAAAGGCGCGGCTGGCACAGCCTGCTCCCATGCCTAGCAGCGTCACCTTGTTCCCCCCTGTCGGGGGTAAAGAACCAGAAGGCTCTGACGATTTTATGGGGTGTTGGGGAAGGGTACGTGCAGTCTGACACAGCCGGTTGCTTTGGCACGTAAAATACCTGCCCGCTCCTGTGTCAGCAGTACACGTACACGGCTCAGCGCATGGCGTGATTTAAATTGGACCCCTTATGTCGCTACTTCGACACAACAAGTTATGGATGTAACCTCCGTTCCCTGGCCACTGTTGCGGCCAAACCATTATCGGCTCCTCAGAAAAATCCTAAATGAAACAGATGCATTTCCCCTCCTTTATAACCGTATGTCTGGGGGCGGGACATAGCAAATTCTGTCTGCCAATTTCTCATTGGCCTTTTCTCATAGATCAGAGATGCAAAAGGCGCTCAAGAGAGACCACTAGTGTCGCTTCTTCGACACAACGTCTCGTTCCCTCCATCAGGGAACGGAGGTTACATCCGTAACCTAGACATTCAAACTTTAAATATATCTTATAAAAAGTATATGTCAGAATTTTCAAAGCTCTGTGATTTTTTACATTTATTTATTTATTTTAGCTGGGCATAAATAGAATTTAATGGTGATTGAGAGATTTACCACAAATGCCTGTTGTATCATATTTTATACGAGTTTTTCAATAAAATAATATAAAAAACTTTAACCAAGCACACAAGTTGCTTATTTTCAGCAAATACTCATTTTAAAATATCAGTAACAATATAATCATTACTGTCACTTTTACTTTATTAAAATAAGTTGTCATTTGTCACTTTTCACACAAGTTTGCCGTCATATTATATAGGTCAATAAAAACATTGAAACCCCTGTTTTTTCACAAATAACCACTGGATGTGCTATAAACATGTGAAACTTACATACCATAGGTTGTTTGGCTCATCAGCTTGAACAGAGAGTGAAACAGGATCCGTCAAACATTGTGTATCATATTTGATACACACAGTGTTATAGGGTTAATGTTGTTGAGTGAGTAATTTAATCATCGGCTCAACTGATTCGTTAACAAACGCAGAGTTGTTTACCACAGAAACAATGAAACTGAACAAAAAAGATTCTTTTACTTAAAAGATTAGTTCAGAAACACTGATTTGTTTACCACTAGTTAAAAACTTCAGTCTAGTGCAGTGAACAGAGTTGTGCTTTGCTCAATACTTTATGGCCTCTTTAGAACTATTTCTGTTGGTGGAAAAGAAATGCACGAACTGGTCAATTTTTGTCTGAAACGTAAGTATATTAAAGTAATCTCACACGAGCAATAGTGCAGTTGCTCCATATATCAGCATGACTGTGATTACCTGCAGCCTCATACTTACACAACCGTGCTGATATATGGACTAACAGCACTCTTTTGAAATTACTTAAATATACAATATTCAAATTAAGTACATTATACTATACTATAGAAATGTTGATGTTGAAAAAAAAAAAGGCCTGTGCTCTGCAAAACTTTAGGGTATATGAAATTACACACTGTACAAATACAAAAATGACTGAAGCGCCTTTACTCTGCCTCATGCATTCATTGGATGCCCCTGTTGTGCATCCCACCACTACAAAGATGACTCAGCAGACACATTATTAATTTCTTCAAGCCCTTGGAGTCACTCAACCAATCAATTTTTTCGACACAGGTGTTTCGTTATGGTGAGAGGAAAGGAAATGTATGGGCTCCCTGTATGCAGGTCACAAGCACAGGCTATCTTTGGTGACACTGCCATGCTTTGAACAGGAAATATTCTACTTCGTGTCTTATGTGGATCATGATCACAACCCCACCCCCTTTTCCAGATTCTCACTCTCTCTTTCACACCACCTCTTCAGCTGTGTGTGTCCATCAACCTGTCTCACTCTCAATATATGTTGGTTGGTTAGTCTGTGTAATTAAGGAGGTAATTTAATACATTTGAACCCCAGCAACTTTGAACCCTAATCATCAGGTCAAGAGAACAGCTTGAGGTAAAGCACAAATAAGCAACAGATTATGTATTTTGCAGTATTAAGAACTTGGAAAATTTGTAGTTTCCTACCCAGGTCTCCTTGGCAGATATCTGTTCGGTTTGCTCCACCAAGAATGAACTGTGGATTGCTACAAATTTCCTGTATAGGAAAAGGAGACACATTTACAGTTAATAAAACTATCATTGTTACACTGATACAAATTGTAACAATGTGCTTCATGTGGTAACATCTTAATGAACTGATTTTATTTATGGTTTTATTCTGAATCAACCTGAATATATTTTTAAGGGCCAATTGTTCAGGATTAAATCAGGTAGAAATAGCTCCTCGTAACAATTGCAGGTTACCACTTTACACAGTTTAGAAACCTTTATTTCACAGAAGGTTGTATTGTTACTTCTGTTTGTCTTACAAAAATAATTTGAATATATTTGTGATGATGAAGATCTCATCAACACCACAGCAATCTAACAGCTGTCCTGGGTCACAAAGTACAGCTGCACTCTAAAGTGAATGTCAAGGCAAAATAATGTACTCTATGCATCTCCACTGAGATACATTCTCCCTCTGATTATTTTTAAAGTGTCAGTAAATATGTGAAATAGCTTGACTGTTTTTTGAAGCACTGCCCAAAAACAGTAACCTGATTCTATGGCAAGGCCAGCCAAACACAGCAGTATCATCATGAGAGCGAAGCTAGTAAACTTATATATCACACATCAAGCTAAAAAAATAGGCCAAGTTTTTATAACTTATACCAGATGGACTGACATGAAACACCACAGATATCCCCTAAAGAGACTGTTGCAAATACTGTTCTGTAAATGTTCTAATGATGTATTGGACTACAGAATTAGGCTTTTATGTACTGTCTTGAAGAAGAATTCAGAAAATACTTTTGGATATATGAAGTATAACATGTTTCTAGTGAAGAATGTTGAAATGAAATTTCATATATAACCTAGAGAGTTTTCCTCAGTATGAACAAAAATGACACCATCACTAGCAATTTCAATAACTTTTAATACTTAACCTCTTCAACAGCGCATTTTTGGGAGGCCAATTGCAAATTCACACTCAAATTTCCAAGCTCACTAGTTACACATACTGTGGACTACTTTTTGGTCTAAAATTGGTCAAATTTTTTCAGAATGCATTACATTACCCCCATAATATTGTTGTTGTTGTCCTAACTTTATAAGCATGTCATTCTGGTTCTCTTCACTCCAGCTTCCTGCAGAAAGTTACTTTATTCCACTAGATATCAGCAAGTACTAGAAAACGCTTTTTAGCCCTCACAGATGTGCTCGTCCAAAGACATTCAGTCTAATTTTCAGTTAATTTCAGTTCACCGCACCCATTGTTTCATCAAATATCTCGGCCTCTGAGTGGACTAGCAGCTCAATTCTCCCCTTTGCGATTATGTATTTTATCATTAATAGTCGATAACATACTGTACATTTCTGATGTTTTGTTTAGCATGCTTTTCCTATTTTTTAGTTTTTTTGGTGAAAGCAGATATAACATTTTTAGCTATTTGGGGCTTACAGCTGTAGTGATCGGTGCATAAACAAAACATTTGTATTTAATGTCTTTCAGATATCATATTTTACTTTGTGATTCTTTTGAAAATCTTTCGAACTGTGGTACAAAGGCAACAAAATAAACTCAATAGTCCCATTCCTGAAAATTAGAGCTTTCATTTAACATTTGATTTGACTATTTTAGTGCTATATGGAAGACTTTTATATTTATATTAATGTTTATACCACATGAACACAAGGTGGCGCTGATTATCAACACAAATGTATTCAGGCTGTATTTCGTTACTTTATTTAACATAAATACAGTAATGTTTATCTATGATAAGTTCATATTCTAAGCTTTCAAATGACACCCATATGCCTAACCTATGTATTCAGAGACTCGGAGTGCCCCCTTTTGGACCTGCCGGCAGGATGACAGAATTGAAGAGGTTTTATAAACAACATTTTAGACCACAAAACATTCATTACATGAAATTCTATAATAATGGGGTTACAAGAGTACAGCCATGAGCTCTTCGGTAGTCAATTCCAGAAGGGTAGGAGAAAATACAGTCACCATTACCAAGTCCATTATCAGGTTTTTCATAAAGAAGAACTCCACCTTGTCCAGCATTGACACCGAGCATGACATAACTTGGCAAGTCAGCAGCCAGAGACTCTTGAATGTGCTAATTACAGCCATGCCCTCAACACACACACTGAAGGATCATTGCCAAATTCTAATAGCGCGCCTGCAAGAAATCTCTTTACTGATGCCTCAGCATTACTGCCCACTCAGATAGAAAGTGAAAACACATGTAACCTCCTTTATTGGGGGAAAAACAAAGATTTAGTTTCAAAGATGCAATTTATCAGATTCTTCTGTAAAATAATGATTTATCAAATTCAAATTGATCAAATGTATCAAATTCTTCTGTATTTCAAGTGATAATGAAATACTGAATTGATGTTCAATCAATACTTTAAGCTGAAGTGTGGAACTTTTTCAATGTTGAAATCAGGGATGTGTCATCCATATAAGCAGGGTAAGCAGTGGTTACCTAACAGAAGAGTGAAAAAAAATGACACTATGAAATATTTAAATACAATTGTTAATATAAACAACTGTTTTCTTTTAAATTCGTCATCTTTCATTTCAGTTGAGCAGCACAGACAGTTATTGATTTATTCGCTTTGGTGCCACCCTCGGGTATAAGCACTTTATGATATGCTTTCTCTGATTCAAAGCACTGTTCACCGCCCTTTCATTCAACAATGTATGTTCATTGGGGCCTGGGTAGCTCAATATAGACACTGACTACCACCCCTGGAGTCGTGAATTTGAATCTAGGGTGTGCACATCTTATTATGTGAGAATAGCATGAGCCTCCACATGATGTGAGTCTCCGTGGTGTCGTGCACTGCGAGCCATGTGTTAAAATACGTGGATTGACTGTTTCACAAGCAGAGGCAACCGAGACTTGTCCTCTGCCTCCCGGATTGAAGTTAGTAACTGTGCCACCATGAGGACCTAATAAGCAGTGGGAATTGGGTATGCCAAATTGTGGAGAAAAGAGGACAAATTTAAAATTCATTAATTAATTGAAAAAACACTGTATGTTCATTCAAATATAATCACGTCTGCTACTACAACTGACCAAGGTAAGACAATCAGAAGCTCCTTCCTTCAATCACGCTATCTGATTATCTGATTTTTCACATCATTTTTCATGTAACTAAAGAGTTCTTAAGCGCTAAAATGGATATAGTGTATCGATGACCTACGTGGATTTGGCAAAGTTAATTTCAATAAAAAATTGAGAAAGAGAGGCTATCAAAACTTAAACAAGCAGGAGACTTTTACAAAGTGACGCAGATATTAATTCGCAAGGAGAGGCGCTTTGGAATTTGTGTTCCAGTAAAGGTAAGTTAATATCTTTATTAAAAATCTGTGTTATTGATACTAGGTCATACTAGGTAGGGCAGCAACTAACGATTATTTTGATAATCGATTCATCTAACAGTTATTAGAATGAGTATTCAACTGTTCGGCAGATTTTTGCAGCGATTAATCGTTAGCTCTTAACCGATTATTCTGCTTGTGTCCCGACTTAAAAGGTTTATTAAACGTGCTTTCTAACGATAAAGATGACAAAATCATCTTTTAAAAATAACTCTAAATAACATTCACTGAATTAAAGTTGGGAGAAAAAATACTTTTTATTAAGTTTAATTCAGTAAAAAAATCACAGCAATAAATCCTATCGTTATCAAGTGTTTTTGTCTTGTTTTCCATTTAAAATGATCTAAAAAATACATTTACGTGAGAAGCAACATATCAGAAATTTAGACTTGCTTTAAGAGAATAAAAGTATATTTTTGTTTATAAGTGTATTTTTTCACTTGGTTATACTTCTGCAAGTGCAGTAAAGACAAAATATACTTATATTTAAGGTCTATTCTCTAAAAGCAAGTCTAAATATCTTCTACGCTGCTTCTCAGGAGAATGCATCTTTTTTTTAAAGGATTTTTAGGTCATTTTCAAATATTTGTATTTTTAATATTATATTCAATGTTCTCAGATAATAATTATTTCTTCTGCATTATAGCTGCTAAAGAAAACCTACATGTTTGAAAGGAGTTTTAGATATTTATATTGTGAAACAAGGCAAAAAAATTAAAAATAAAAATCATATTTTGTTGCAGTGTAATGGGGTGAAGACTTCCCTCTCTCACCTTTCTGTTCACTTCAATCCATCTTTAACTCACAAAAAAAAAACTCTTTCTTATTAATAAAGCTGCATATTGGCAATTTTCCTCATGATAAGAAATGCATAGGGACATATATTATGATTCAATAAGTCGTGAGTCATCATGTTATAATCTAGCTGCAGCAAACGTGCGCTCGAGGGACGAGCATCCCCGTGACAGAGTGTTCATCAGCCGGTTGCAGTTTCAATCTCTTCCCCTTAGATGGGGACATTCATTCAACTCATAGAAGAGGTGCTGACCGCACAGAGAAATGCCAGTTTCAGAGTTTGTAGTTATTTACATGATCTGCTTCCATATTATTTGAACTTTAATTAAACTATAACGCTTTAAATATATCTGCATTTAAGATGTGACGCTGGGGTGTTTCCTTTAAAGGCGCTCGACACAGTTTTGCTTCAGTGGAGTGGCAGCTCCAGCTCTACTTATTCCACAACGAGATTTGGTATTTTGTATAATTTCCTAATACTTTGCGATCTACAGCACCTAAGGCTGTTTGGAAAGTTAATAGTGCATCTGGACTGTGAGCTGTTTTCTTCCTCTCCTCAGTCAGCTGCTCTCACATGTCATCATTAGAGTTTCATTTGATCTCATGTTACGTTACATTAAATTATATCAAAACAACAGATTCATTTTTTGGAATTTTTTTATGCTCGACGTTGTTGATAATGTTGACTAATCGTTTCAGCCCAAATACTAGGTCATTCTTTCTGGTTAGTCTGAGGCTATGAAGTGTTGATCTGGCAATCTTGTCCTTCTTGTGTTATGCTCAGTCTGTTTTATAGTTCTAACGTTAGGGCGTAGTTTCCCCTTTCCACTTAATATGCAGAGAATATAAGTAAACCATTCATTGGTTCATTTCCTTGAAAACTGTAAACACTGTGTCACTGTGGCATTATAAAAATTCCTGTTTCTTTTAAAAAACCATTGGTGTGATTTAGTGGCTGGACTATCTGTTTGTTAGATCAACAGAAGATGGTGTTTTTATTCGGAAATCTGTTTGAAAACAATGTTTATTTTCGCAATTCCATTCAGTGGTGCTAATGTTGCAGAAAACATTTCAGCTTTAATGGATAGCTGTAAATATATTATAATTATAATGCAAGTATTTTGGGCACAAAAGAATTATGTTATGAAATCATGCTACGTATAGGTTTTCAAACTAAATTAAGCACAATAAAAGATGCCAAGTTTACAACCGCCAGGTATGAAACTCACCGATGGCCGCTTCCATTCTAACTTAAGAGGGAACTTTTCAATAGAAAAGAGAGAGGAGTCCTGAGCAGGGAAGAGAGGGTCTTCAAACAGAACCTTTTTGCGCACATATTTGTCTCTAAGCTCCAGAAAGTCCTTGAGCCGCCGAGCATCTTTAACAGCCTCATTACGGCTTAAAATGGCTGAATAGATGTTGCTAGGGGCAGCAAAACTTCCAGCACTGCTGCCCAAAGTATGCGGAGCAGCTTCAGTTGTTTGGACAGAAGTTTCTGACAACTTCTCTTCTACTTCCATTTCGTTATTTTAAGTTTTCCTTTATGGTTGATGATGCTTGGATGACAAAAGAGAAAGTTGAGTAAATTAGTGTCAGTATCAGTCCAAAAAGGCTGAGGTAGATAAATTTTCCAATTGTCCTTATTCCAATCCTCAGTTCCTTTATATACTGGTGGAGGCACACCCCTGGCTGGCCATTCACACATGCACACATATCATCTCAGAAGCTAACTCTATTTATAGACCTCCTAAAGGGACGTGAGGGTTTCTCGCTTTCTGCCTATCAAATGGGGGCATGTTTCCCAGCTGATGACCTCAGACATTTCCAGTGTGGATGATGGGAATAACAGGGGTCCAATTAATAATTTGAAAGGTAAAACCCAGCAAAAGTTAACACTTTGTCAAATTCAAAGTTTTACACAAGTGAAGACAGATTGACAGATGCTTAAAACTATTATTTATAAATCTATATAAAGTCAACTTACTTTCTATATGTATAATATGTGGATGTCTTGTATTCAGAAACAATAATTTTTTTTATGAATAAAAAAAAAAAAAAAAAAAACTTCTTGAGATGTTTCATTAGCACTATCTCTGCAGTATACAGTATATTTAGCCTACTGTGCTCTGTATGGACTGTGTGCAAGAAATACACAGATCACCTGTACACAATTGAACTACCTGACTACATCAGTTTTTAACATCTCCTTTTTGACTCATTATTTAATCAGACTGCCAAAGAGAATGACATTATTACACAAAATTGGATTCAAATTGCTATGTTTCACCACTTGTGTACCCATAATAAGTCTTGCACACCACACAGGTCACTCATTATATACCTTACCATCATGCCATCACAGATATGTATGCCTTTCTTCTGCAGAACAAAAACTAAGATTTTTAGAAGAAAATCTCAGCTCTGTAGGTCTATGTAAGGCAAGTGAATGCGGTCAAAAACTTTGAAGCTCCAAAAACCACATAAAGGCAGCATAAAAGTAATCAATATTGGATTGAAGTGGTTCAATCCATGTCTTCTGAAGAGATCCAGTCGTTTTTTTGGCGCGAACAGACCGAAATGTAACCCAGTTTTCACTATAAATCTTGACATCAGCAGTTTCCTTGTGACCATGATTTCAAGCTCAATTACACTTCCAATAGCACCATATTGCACTCAACAAGCAAGTGTAAGATTGAAATCATGATTGTGCCTAGAGACATCAATGGTAAGTAAAACATTAGTTACATTTTGGTTTGTTCTCACTCAAAATCAATTGGTCGCTTCAGAAGACATGAATTAAACCACTGAGATCATATGTATTACTTTTATGCTGACTTTATGTGCTTTATGGAACTTCAAAGCTGAGATGTTCTTCCTAAAATCTTGGTTTGTGTTCTGCATAAGAAAGAAAGTCACATCCGGGATGGCATGAGGGTGGGAGAATTTTCATTTTTGGTTGAACTATCCCTTTAAATCATTGCAGAATAATGTCCTCCAGTAGGGGGCGCTGTATGAACTTGGCTCATCTGATGTCTCTGCTCGCTTGATATACGACACTGGGATTTCGTGTAGGAACAGGCAACAGCGTAGTTGTCGCCATTTATATGTATCTTCTCTGTTAATGTCGGTGTAAATTTAATTTATAGTCGAACCTGTAAGCGTCTGTATAGTTAAGTTTCTTGGACGGGAACAAATCACTTGAGGACTTGTGGAGAGAGAATATCTGGGAGTGTAGCATCTGCGGCTATCTGACAAACCGCATCAAATCTCTCAGACTGTCTTTATTGATTTAGATTCCTGTTTTAGGCCTTTTCCCGGTATCTCCTGGCCTGAAAGCTTTGTTCGTTTTTATTAAATACTTCATCATTGACCATATCATCCAAGGAAAGCTGTTTTTCACGGGCTCTCGAGGCTACGGAACTACACTTTTAGCTTCTCACTCGCGAGTCGGCTTAAGGAAAACTGAACAGTTATTTTTACATTTTGGTAATTTTGTGGACTTTTAACACTACCCGAGAGCTAGAGTCCTAAACCCACCCACATCGCTTTAGTATTTATCGTTTCCTTCTCGCCTGAGGATTCTCCACCTTTGTGTTGATATAACGAGGTAACGACGATTAGCTTCTTCCGGCGAGCTGGCGACACCGCTTACATCAGGATAATCTAAAGTAAGATCATAAACATAACATTTTATCTGCTGGGGTACAGCTGGGTTTTATCCTATCAATGAGGGTGGATAGTGGACGAATAGTTTATTTTCCATGCTTGGAACATGCTTTGTGGCCTGAGTTGAATTGAGGACAGGGCTCTGAGGAGAGAAGGAGAATGTAAACATCACTACACCAGTTAGATGATTATGCTTCAGCTGCTTATACAGTCTTATCTAGTTGCGTATTATTGTTGTGGTGGTCAGCAAGTAAAAAAAAAGCTCAGTGTTAATCAGATTGGAACTGAAACTGATACACTTCAAAGCGGATTACTTCAGTTCACACTGCTGTTCAGATATGTCCTTCATTTGAACTTAAACAAGTTAAAAGATAAATTCATCCAAAAATGAAAATTATCTCATCATATACTCACCCCTCATGCCATCCCAGATGTGTATGACTGACTTTCTTCTGCAGAACACAAACTAAGATTTTAAATGAATATCGCTCTTTAGATCCATACAATGCAAGTGAGTGGTGACCAGAACTTTAAAGCTCCAAAAAGCAAATAAATGCAGCATAAAAAGTTATCTATAATACTCCAGTGGTTAATTCCATGTCTTCAGAAGCAATATGTTAGGTGTGGGGGTGAGAAACAGATCAATATTGACTTAATTCCTTTTTTTTTAATATAAATCTCCAATTTCACTTTCTTCTTTTGTTTTTGGGAATTTGCATTCTTTGTGGATTTCGCTACCTATAGGGCAGGGCTAAGAATTTATGGTATGGTTTATGGATTTACATTTTTATCTGTTACTCACTCACACCTATCATATTGCTTCTAAAGATATGGATTTAACCACTGGAGTCATATGAATTACTTTTATTCTGCTTTTATTTTCTTTTTGGACATTCAAAGTTCTGGCCACCATTCAATTGTATGGACCTACAGAGCTGAGATATTCTCCTAAAAATCATTGTTTGTGTTCTGCAGAAGTAAGTCAGTCATTAATCTGGGATGGAATGAGGGTGAGTAAATGATTCAAGAATTTTACATTGTGGTTGAAATATTCCTTTAAACATTGAAACTGTTATAATATATCCTATGTATATTTAAGATAACATTTATTCTGTTTGTGACAAATCACTCCTGATTGTTTTGCAGCCTCCTGCCCTCGAGGTGTGAGTGAGCCAGACTTCTTTTTTTGTGGCAGTTCAGGACAAGGTTGTCAGTTTTCAGTCAGCTATGTCAGAAGAAGGAAAACAGACTGCTGCTCCCGCCCCTGCATCCACAATGGATGCAAAGTCTGAGTCTACAGCCTCACCACCTACCGGCCAGGGGGTTTCCTCCGTGTCTCCCCCAGTGTCCACTGTAACACAGCCTGCTCCACCGGCAACTGAGGATGAGGAGGAGGAAAGCGAAGATGAATCTGAGATTCTGGAAGAAAGCCCCTGTGGGCGCTGGCAGAAAAGGAGAGAAGAGGTACAGAGCTGTGTGCGGTCTGCAGACTGAAAACTTGGTCAAAGTTCTGCACTACTAAGATTTTATTTGAGACAGGATATTCTATAATCTCTTTACAGACTCTCTTAACTATTTGAAACCTGAAAAAAGGCCTAATAAACTTTTTGCACATTATGTACATACCTGTATATGTTTTTTTTTAAAGAGAAACCTTTTTCTTCCCCCACAGGTAAACCAGCGTAATGTACCGGGTATCGACAATGCTTATCTCGCCATGGACACAGAGGAGGGTGTGGAGGTGGTGTGGAATGAGGTCATGTTTTCTGAGCGGAAGAACTTCAAACTACAGGAGGTAGAGCTACTAACTTAGTGCCTACTTTGGAGTTATAAGAAAGATCTGTGCTGACAGTTGGTGCTTAAATCTACGGATTGGTATCTGGAATAGTTAGTGAATCTCTACTTAAAATACCTATAACATAAACATGGCAAGATTTATGTTTGTTGCGATTCAAACCCAAGTTGCCCAGGGATTCACCAGCATGCAGGTTATTACAACAATGCAAAAAAGACTTTGGTTATGCACCTACAGTATTTATTTGTCTTCACTGAACTGGTGGCAAGCTGTTAGTTTAAACAAAACACATGAATTATCGTTCCAGTAAAAGTCCAACTGAACTTTTTTAAATACCAAAGAAGGATATGCAAGCATGCATATCGTGAAAGTTCACCATTGATGGGTATCTCCATACTTGGCAGCAGGTACAGCTGTGTTGCTTCCTGTATTCATGCTTGCTTATAAGGAAATATATGAATTAGTGTTACCAATGATTATCTCACTTCGATATGTAAGGACAGCTTGATTGCTTTAAAGAATGAGTGTGTGCGCTTGCTTTTCTTTGGTTTAAGCTACTTACTCAAAGTGATCTGACCTGTTAAATGTGCCAAGCCTTTATGGAAACCGTATTCTCACTCAGAGCCTTCAGCTGCTAATGAAAAGAACTGTAAGAAAAGCATTCTCTAAGGTTATGTAACTATCTCTCAAGTGTTGAAAGTGCTCTTTTAAATAGCTTTCTTCACTCTGTTATTGCCTATAAGCACTTTTAATCAAACACTATTCTTTAATGCCTGGCATAGAGGTGTGGACAGCCATCTGTTTGACAAGTCCACATGCTGCTCCACTCTCTGCTTGGCAGACGCTCATTATGGAATTCAACAAGAAATTATAGAGGTTTCTTTTTGACAGGCATTGCCTACCACATTGCTGATTACATTACCATAAACACATTAGTATGGAAGCCATGGAGTGCCACTTAAAAAGGAATGAAGAAATAAATTATCAATCTATCATTTGAAAATAAAAACATGAATAAAAAAACTAATTTATAAATAGACTAATAAATAGACACATTTAAATGTGTTTATTTAATTCATGTTTAAAATGCTGTTAAATGTAAGTCATTTTTAAATACACCATTGAAATTGCATTTTAAAAAAATATGTGGCAATTGCTTTTCTATATTCAGTTGCCTTTCTTCATCCATTTGCAAATGGCTTTTCTTTTTACTTTGGCTTTTCTTTCTCCATTTGACAATCGAGTTTAAAAATGCCATTGGACAGTTGATTCGTGGGAGCAACAAATTAACTTTTGACTCAGTTTTAAGACACACCCCCTTTCTCACACGCAACTTGTAGTAGATGTGAGGCAGCCTGTCATTGGATGGCTATTGATAGAGATATAAACAGTTTACATTAGGTATGCACCGATACCACTTCTTCTCTTCCGAATGAGATATTGGAAATCTCAGTATCGTCCGATTCCGATCTGATACTAGTGTTTTTTTGCATAATCAGTTTAGAATATCTTTACATTATTGTGTGGAAATAATTGGGAATACTCTTATGTTAAGAAACACAAACCTCTAACTACACATTATATCAATATAAATGTATAGTTTATTAAGAAACACTTTATTTTTAACTAGTTTACTGGATAATGCAGCAGCAAAATTAACATTAATTCCAGTATAATATTCCAGAAATAATAAAGAAGCCATTTTTTTGCTAAATGTTTTCAACTTGTATCTGGATTTTAAAGGATTCAGATCTCTTTTTTTTGTTCAATTTAGTTGTAAGATATCAGCTCACTTTTCATTCACACAGTTATTTTTTGGAACCTGTTCAACTTAAATATTATTATAATTTATAAACAAATAATAATATATTGTAATAGTAATATATTGTAATCCATCTCAATCGTGCACCTTTAACTTTTAAATGCCTCACGCTTTTATTTTGACATTCTGAACTCTCCAGGAAGTCCTGTAAGTTTGTCTGTTTGTAGGCAAGTTCACAGTAGTTTAATTCGCTTCTTATTCAAATTCTGGTAAAATGCACCTCCGGTGCCATTCTAAATGCATATTATAAGTGAACCAAACTATTGAGCATCTACATCTGATGTGTTGTTCGTGAGGAGCGCTCAAATATTGCACACGGCGAGTGTGTGTAAACAGAGCAGCGCCATTCACTGACGCGCTGGAGGTGCCCATGCATTTTATTTATTTACTTATAAAACACAGCCTTTTGTGATTCACAGAGCTATGGCACATCTTCAAGTGGCTTTGAATAGAATGCACAAGTCATTTGAACTACTTTAATGGTGTTTTTATGGTTCTTTTATGTCATTTTTTGATCTTGACAGTAACTAACATGACTAACACACAGTATCGGATTTGGATCGGGCTTGTCGGACCGATACTCAATACGTCTAAAAGCTTCAGCATCGGAGCCAATACCAATCCAGATATCAGATCGGTGCATCCCTAGTTTACATGCTCTACTAGCCTATGCAAAAGTAACTGATGCGAAGCGTATCAGAAGTTAATGGTCACTTGTCACCACTGCTGTTAAATGCCGAGCATGGCCCTCCCCAAGCGTGCACAGTGGAAAGACGCCAGACCTCCAAATGCTTTTTTTTAAACAATTTAAAATATGTATTTAAAAATGAAATTAATTTGCTCATTGTTTGTTAAAATAAATTGCATTGAATTAAATGCATAATTTTTTAATGCACATTTTTATTAATGCACGTCTTATAATCAGATTTTTAAACATGAATTAAATAAACAAATTTAAATGTGTCTATTTATTTGTTCATTTATAAACTGGTTTATTCTTGTTTTATTTTTAAATAAATAGATTGATTATTTATTTTTTAATTGGCACTCTACAGCTTCCATACAAACAACTGCAGTCATTAAAAAGTGCTTTTTCCTGAACTTTTTAAGCAAGTTAAGACGTCATGCATAACATACTTATGTGTCAAACAGTTCCCTCAAGTTTTCCCAATTTCCAAATGGATCAGACTACTTGTCTTTTTTGCTTCCCAGGAAAAAGTGAAAGCAGTATTTGATAACTTAATTCAGCTGGAGCATGTGAATATAGTGAAGTTTCACAAGTACTGGGCAGATGTGAAGGAGAACAGAGCCAGGGTAAGAAATGCATCAAAGCCTCAGTTAATAGAATGCTATTCAGAATCATTATTCTATTCTAATGTGCCATTTAAGATTTTTTTATTGAAATACAGATTTGTGTTGCGCCCCCCCCCCAGGTTATTTTCATCACAGAGTATATGTCGTCTGGGAGCCTGAAGCAGTTTTTAAAAAAGACAAAGAAGAATCATAAGACCATGAATGAAAAGGTACATCTCAGACATCTCCTAGATTTTTTTATGTTTTAATTTCTCTCAAAATGTTTGATATTTTTTTATTATTTTTTTTAATAAACTGTAGTATTATAATATCAGACACTGCTTAGATCTCATTGTTTACTCTTTGTGGTTCTCTTATAGGCATGGAAACGCTGGTGCACTCAGATATTATCTGCCTTAAGGTGTGTGCACTACTTTTTATTTCACATATTCTTTAGACAGACCATGGTTCCCGCAGATCCTTCAAGTCTTAAAATAACTTCAATTCAGTTTTCCAAAATTTAAGGTAATAAAAATCAATCTAAAATGATACAACAAAATCTTAGATCAAAGGTCTTAAATTTGGGGTGGAAAGACACAAACCATAATATGACCTAATGTGATTAACTTCAAAAGAATACAGTTTAATTAAATAAATGTATGTGCCACATCCTTCAAAGTGAAAACACGGCACTGTTGTATTTTCTCCTAACATGCGGGGGCTTGTGAGTGATCCCATCTGTTGCAGAGCAGTTCACAATCATTAAGCCATATTGGAAATTTATGACAAACTATCACTAAAGATCAACTGTGGATGATTTAGTTTTGATGAAATATGACAATGTTTACTTTTAATCGTTTATATTGTAATACGTAGTAGTTATTGTTGGAGTACACATTTTATATCCCTTATTTGTTTGAATGAGCAGTTGGAAGCATTGAAGCACAAACATTTCAAAATAAGAGTCCCCGGTGTATTTCAAAGTTAAAGTGCCTTTAAAGTTAAAAGTTCCATGCTATGAATCAAATCCAAAATAAAGTGCATCTGAAATATAATTAAATTTGGACTCTTGTAGCCTCTGTCTGGCCCTCCCCATCACAGGAAGGAAAGACTAGGAACATTTAATAAAAGCTACCAATTTTAAAAAACTTGGCAGGCTAACTGACTTTATTTCAACACATTATTTTATCAAACCAATCCAATATCAGTCAATCTCTAATTTGTATGTATGTATGTATAATGCTACATAAACCAATTTTAATATGATCTACATGTGGGAAACATTGAGTCTTGAGTAGTTTAAACTTGCATATAGCCAACCCTGTTTTACTTATAAACATTGTTAAGGCCATGTTGAATGTGTACCCCTGCCTGTTTAAATAAGAGTCTGTGATACATGATTTATTTTGAGATAGTGTTGGTTTGTTTTGGTATGGGGTTACGGTATTTATTTTATTTGTTCAGGTCATGAAAAAGGTCTTAAATTTGCAACCCTGTAGTCTTCATTTGTTTTTTTTTCTTTGGAGCATATACTAAGTTGATGTTTACCCATAGCTTAATGGGGTACAAAATCTCCCATGATCACCAATGTTCTCTGTAAATGTCATAGCTGTTCATTTCTTCCTGTTTTGAAGTTCCGCTTCAAGTTGATTTCTGTCCACTTTCCCATCAGTTATCTGCATTCATGTGAACCTCCTATTATCCACGGGAACCTGACCTGTGACACCATCTTCATACAGCACAATGGACTCATAAAAATTGGCTCAGGTGGGCTAAAATAAACCACGAAGATTTAAAAATATTATAGATCTTGTTATTGTTACTGAGGTTTCTGTCTTTGTAGTTGCTCCAGACACCATTAATAACCATGTCAAAACATGTCGGGAGGAACAGAAAAGTTTGCACTTCTTTGCTCCAGAGTATGGAGGTAAACACTGGTGCTAAACTAAATAGTAAGACATTATTTAAAGCTGAAGTGTGTCATTTTGGCGCCACTAGTGCCAGTGAATGGAATTAAACAATGTTTTCAATAGTGGTCGACCGATATATATCGCCGAGGCCGATATAGGCCAATATTTGGATTTTTTTAGATATCGGCATCGGCCGATAAATATTTCCGTTTGGCCGATATATTTCAAAACAGTTTTTGACAGTGCATTAGCGCTTATTTCCACTGGCGCGAGCAGAGCGAGCATGAATGAACTGAATACACTCGCTCAATCGAGATCGAGCATGCAAATACATGTGACGGCTTACAAAGTTTCAAAGAAACAAACAAGCAAAACTAAACAGACATAAATCATTATTATTTAAATATACTTAAAGTAAAACAACCTGTTTAAACTTAGTAGTGTAAATAAACTATGTGAGATGTATTTTTAACTATGTATTGTACACAAAATGTATGGAATTGCACATACTATTTTGTCATTAATTTATGAATATTGTTTAGATTGGTTAATTAATGATAAATGTTATTTGTAACCTGCAGTAAGCAGCAGTAATTGTTTATGTGACTGAAAAATCAAATTACCCATAACAGTTTAATCTAAAATGTTTTTGTGTGTGTGTGTTTTCATTCTGCTAGATGGCTGGACCGAAAACAAATCCCCTGTGGGAATACTTTACATACTCATTTACTGTATTCACATGTATTGTATCGGCCAATCGGCCAGATTGCTTTCTCAATATCGGCATCGGCCATTAAAAATCCCATATCGGTCAACCACTAGTTTTCAATTAAACAATGTTTTCAATACAGCTTGATCAAACAAACAGATAGTCCCGCCCCCAACCCGTGACATAGTTCGACTCAATGTTGTTGTCAAGATGGATGAGCAAACAAACAATATAATTTTTACACTGCCACTGTGTTAACAGTTTTTGAGAAAATTAACCTATGAATGGCTTACTTACAGTAAGCTTTGTATCTGCTTATCAAGCATTTTTTTATAACACAAAAGGTTACACACTTCAGCTCTAAGGTTATACATTTTACAGACTTCTGTCAGTAGTTGGTGTGTTGAGGTGACTTATTACAAATTGTCCTCTTTCCTCATCAAGCTGTTGCCACTGTCACTACAGCCGTGGACATCTATTCTTTTGGAATGTGCGCCTTAGAGGTAAGTGTTGTTTGTTTTCGATCATCAGGTCATCAGGCCAATCAGACCAGTGATTGTTTATTTTTTGCTCCTTTGGTTTGTAGATGGCTGTGCTGGAAATCCAAAGTAATGGAGAGTCATCATATGTGTCACAAGAAGCCATTAATAGTGCCATCCAATCTCTGGAGGACCCACTTCAGAGAGTAAGTATAGGAGTCAAGAAACATTTAACAGTAATCATACAATCTTGGAATGTACAGTAATGTGCAAAAGTCTTATGCTCATTAGATGTTTTATAAAAACATTTGTCTTGAGATGTTTTTTTTTAGATCTTCAGCTTTTGTGTTGCAATAGAAAATATAAATTTTGTTTCTGTGTTAGATGTAATGTTGTATGTGTGTGTTTTTAGGAGTTTATTCAGAAGTGTCTGGAGGTAGACCCCAGTAAGAGGCCAACCGCCAGAGAGCTGCTTTTCCACCAAGCTCTGTTTGAAGTGCCTCTTTTAAAACTCCTGGCTGCACACTGCATCGTCAGTCACCAGCGTTAGTCACCGTGCTAATTTAATCATCATTCAGTCATTTAATTTGTCACCTTCATGAATGGAATACAGTGATGCTAAACTGATTAAATCTCATTTCCCTTTGGTTCTGGGTTCTAGACATGATCCCTGAAAATGCTTTAGAGGAAATGACCAAGAACATGGACCCTAACCAGGTGATCATGGAAAGAAAAGAGGTCCAGCTAAAGTGAGTGCCCTCCCTCCTGTCTTGCATTTACATTGTTATTTGTAATGAGAATAAGCATAAGGATCAAATACGTTTTAAAGGAATAGTTCTCCCAAAAATGCAAATGATCAATTACTCAACTTGATTTTGTTCTAAACCCATGTGAATTTCTTGCTACTGTGGAACACAAAGGGAGATTGTTAGAATGTTAGAGACTGACAATCTCAGTCACTTCATTTTTGTGTTCCACAAAAAGAAAAGTCATACAGATTTGGAGGAACATGAGTGTGTAAATTGGTGTGGTGGTGGTGTAGTGGGATAAAGCACATAACTGTTAATCAGAAGGTCGCTGGTTCGATCCCCACAGTCACCACCATTGTGTCCTTGAGCAAGGCACTTAACTCCAGTTTGCTCCAGGGGGATTGTCCCTGTAATAAGTGCACTGTAAGTTGCTTTGGACAAAAGCGTCTGCCAAATGCAGAAATGTAAATGTGTAAATAAAGACAGAAGTTTTTAATCAATTATCCCTTATAAGTCACAGTATTTAACAGATATGTCATGACACCTATATAGCTTTTATAATCCTGTCTCTCTATCCTTTAGACTCTCACAGTTTCCGGCCTTGGAGCTTGACAAGTTTCTTGAAGATGTGAGGTGAGCAAATCGTAAAGTAAACATCTCATTTACCAGATTTCTGGAACAGAAACAAGAAACTGGTCCAAACGGGCCCAGGTCCAAACACATCAAGCACGACTGGGCAGATTTGCTTGAATAAACTGCTTATCATCATCCTCCTCCTACTTGAATGGCTGACATCAAGAAAGCAGTCTCAAATGTTTACATGAGCACAAATGTTGTAATTAAGTCATGTGCTCTTGTTTCTTGTTATGTAGGAATGGAATCTATCCGCTGACTGCCTTTGGCATGGCCTGCCCACAGCAGCCTCAGCAAGAGACTGTCAAGTCCCCCATCGTGCCACCCTCAGTCAAGTCGCCCACGCCCGAGCCTGCAGAACTGGAGACCAGGAAGGTGAGAAATTAAATGAATTAAAGACATAGTGGCTGGGAAGGAGTTTAAGAATAAATTACAGTTTTCTCACCTTCACATGCTGTCCATCAGACTCTCCCTGTGTAGCATTGTATATAGTGATCTAGTTTATTTTAAGACAAATCCAGAGGGTGTTTACTGTCAGAGTCAATAGGATAATCTATCATTTAGTGTTGAATGTTGTTTTTGTGTAATCTCTCCATTAAGGTTGTACAAATGCAGTGCAATATCGAGCCTGTGGAGGAAGGAGCAAAGCATCATGTAAGTCTTTCTTTCCATGTTCATTAATATTGATGTAAGCTTGACCCATTATTCTGTATTCATTTCTCCTCATTGCTATTTTATAGCTGACCTTACTGCTAAAACTGGAAGATAAGCTGAACCGACATTTGAGTTGTGATTTGGCACCAAGTAAGTATTTTATTAGCCTATGGCCTGAAACATACAATACACAAGTATGTTAACACGAATGCATCTAGCTTTGGAACAGCATGATTACACGTCATAATGCAATTCTTAATGTAGTTCAAGTATGCGTTGCATTCTCAACATTGCCACAAAGGCAGCTTACAAATATCATGCTAAGAGCATTTAAAAGTTTGTTTAAAAGGCAACATCGGCTTCAGTGGCACATACATTTCAAAGTAAAGCTATCGTCCTCCTCAGTACTGTGTGTGACTCCCACAGTAAGACGAGAACTCATTATGTACTTGTGTCGGCCAAGTATTTATGTTTGCATATGTGCGTATAAAGTAATGTTTCTGGCCCAATGCAAACCTTTTTTTCTCTTTACACAAGCTTATTTTTTCCATTATGAAATAATAAAGAGATAAACATTGTATTCAGATATGCTGTATTATAATATTATGAACAGCATCATAATGAATCTGCAGAATTGAGACTTTAAAAAGTGAACATTATTAACAAACAACATATTTTACTGCATGCATTTTCAATCATTACTGTTGTACGGTATTGCTGAAACGTAAGAGCTGTGCTCTCTATGTCCATAGATGAGAATGTACAGGAGTTGGCCGTGGAACTGGTCCAGCTTGGCTTCATTAGCGAAGTAAGAAATTAAGTTTTACTCTAGATAATATACTTAATTTTAATGTCTTGAAGGAGGATTAGATTTCCTTCTAACATCTATATTTAATTGAGATAAGTTTGGTTCTTGTGTTTGTATTGTTTAGGCAGCATGTTGGCAATGTAATTTTAAATACTGAGGTAGATTCTGTATTTATTTTTCAAATAAGATAACATTTTGTCTGCACTTTAAAATAAATATCTCAAACGTTTGATGAGATTACACTGTCTTCTGGGAAATGTTTCCAGCTAAACTTTAGTTGCTTGAGAACATTTTTGGAAGGGGGGAATTACACAAATACTGTGAGCAAAAAAGAACAGCAAACAAAGCATACACCATGGATTAATCTGTACCACATGACTTTGTTAGAACTCTCCTTGGAAACAGTAGTACCCTCAAAACTATTCACAATTGTTATGGGACGGTTTTCATAGTGTATCATGAGATGCTCTAAACAATAGTTTTAACTGTAGTGGTTTGTTCCTCTGTGATTCTAATGAGCAGTCACTTGTTCTTTCTTGAGAATAAGAAAGGAACAATCTCAGTTAATTGCTTCAGCATTTTCATCTGTCAGACTTGAGTCTTTTGTGAAGGATGAGGCAGCACCATCTGCAACACCGACTCTATTGTTTCTTTCCCATAAATCATGCTCTGCCTTTCTTATTGCTCTCTGCACAGTAGTTTTTCTTGTAATAAACACATTTCCATAAATATGTGTGTTTACATGCACACCAATGCACTGATAACTACCAAAGCGTAGCTTATATGGAAAATCTGACAGTGTATTAAAACTTGAGAAAGAAAATGAGATTTGAAATCATTGAATTATTCTCTGCTTTTGACATTGAAACTTTAGCAGGTATGCACACAACACTTGCACTCATTGGATAAACTGGTAGGAACACTGGTCAAAGTTTTTACATGAAATGCAAAATCAGGTTAATAGGCAAAATTACAATCACGCTGATAATGGAAAGATTTCTCATGGTTCTGTTTGCTTCAAGGTTTTAGGGTCACGGTTTCAGTACGGTTTGGTAATTACTGCTGTATGTTCACAAAAAAGAAGTCTACTGTCAAATCCAACGTAAGAGTACTCCATTTGGTTACAAACACTTCAACAATTTTCCCCTTGTGAAAAATCCCCAAGGTTTACTATCGTAACCATAGTTTAAAACATTACTATATAGATTCTACAGTATTCCTGTATTAAAACCATGATTTCTGCCATGTGTTCTGTCATGGATTCTACAGTCATGGTTACTACAATATTACTCCATTAAAACCATGATTAATTCTCATTAGGGTCCTTAACTTTAAAATAAACATTAACTTAATACCTGCATTATTCTACTACATGGGTACTGCAGTCCAAATCCAAAATATTGGAGAGTTGTCTGCCCCACCCCAGACTCGAAGCTCATGCAGGTTGCCAGAATGTTGACGTGCAGTTTAGCTAACTCAGCATCCGTTTTAAAGGATTTCTGGGCTTCATTATTTCAATATTTATCCTTGTTTTACTACACCTTTGGTCATGGTGGTTTTTAGATGGATGGCGAGGCTTTTTAGGTCGGGTGGAATCTGTTATCTCTGATCCAGTTCATTTGCTGGCTTCCATGGCTGCAGCACGCAGTGATCATTTCTTTGTCAGTGGGCAAACGTACAAAAGGGGATCAGCAGGGGATCAAATACTTTTTTCCCTCACTGTATCTGTATTTCAATCAGGTAAATTCTCTGAGGCCATTAGATGACATTCTGCAGTTTTAATATTCCCTTCCAACTCCACGAAGCAACTTCTCGTGCTTTGGATTTTTTGATGAAAATTATTATTATGATTTTTATGATCCGACCCCTAAGAACTGTGCATCCCAAGCCACGCCCACAGAGGATACTGAGGACCAGTTGGTCGCCATATAAACATTGATTTAAGCCTTTAAAATTTTTTAGAATTAAGGATTTTGCTAAATGGATACATTAAAGCACCAACTATATGATTTATTTTTCTTCATATGTGGCAACACCTCTAAACTCACCAGGGCGTGATCTGAGACTAAGATGTTTCCAATTGAGCAATCAACAACAGATTATGTCACGGTATAATGTTTCATATAATTCGGTATCAATAATTATTGATACATTTTAATAACCTTTTTTAAACAAAAACCAGTAGAAAAAAAGGTTTGAATTTAACCACTGTATTTGTAATTTACCAACTCCATTAAGGCTAACAAAAAAATATTTGTTTTAACAGTCAAAAACAAAATAGAATTTAAACATCTTTCTTGAGGTGAGGTAGATATAGGTTGTGGCAGACGAAATGCTGCATACTCCAAAGGGTGGAAGCGGTTAAGGTGATAAAATAAGTTGCTTGTGTTTCCATAAGTGGCCAGAATGTGTTCTGATGTTGGTCAGACATAAAGAAACCAAAAAACTGCCACACTGGCAAGCTGACATTTCCTGTTTTATTGATAATCTCCTTATCGCCGGCAGGCACTGCACTAATTTTCGCAATTTGCATGTGTTTGTGTGTTCTGATGTCACATGGTGATAGTGCAACTGAACCCCACTGCAACGCAACTTGTTATTGGCTGTTTGCTTGTCACTCGTAGCATGCTCTTTTATCAAGTCATATGATAGGCTGTTAATAATCCAGGGACGGCATATGCTTGAGGGTTGTTCATGCAACCAAACTTCATGTCTATTTACATTTTAATGCATTTAAGTGAAACTATTGAGCGTTTTATAGAAAAACATTTATATCGTTATCGATATAGGTGTTCCTTTGATAAATACCGATACCGTTTTATCACCCAGCCCTACAACATATGAAATGAGGGACTCTAGGGGGCTTGCACACTTTTGCTTCACTATGATCAAGGACTGAATCCATCAATAGATTAAAGTCTCCTCCCAATATTATATCATTAGGGATGACAGCGGCTTGCAACATCCCTTCAAGATCTATAAAAAAAAGCTCACATTTTTCTCTTGTTGAATTCGCAAAGTCTGAGAAAAAGAAAATACTGTGGTGCTTCCAAGAAAGCTTTCCTTTACTCCTCGCCTTGTGTAACACAAGATCTTAATTGGATGATCTCAGAAATTTGGACAGAATTGATTAGGTCTCCCTCATTGGATTGCTGAGCCGGGACACTGTGAGCTTGCTCAATTTCCAGTTTATGGCCTGTTATGTCTAGCAGATTTTGAAAGAGCCCGTCCAGGAATTTCACCATATCCTGACCTCCTTCGTCCTCAGGAATTCCAACAATTCTGATTTATTCCACTGGTTAAGATTCTCCAAATCCTCCAACTTCACACAGACGCGCTCCAAATCCGCCTTGGTCGCTAGCGGATTAGCAGCTAATTCCCTCTCTGATGACTCCAGATTACCACAATCAGTGAATTTCGTCTCCATGGCCATGATCGATCGACGTATTGCAGCTCCTCCAAGTCAACAACGACCTTCGTCAGCATTGCCGATATGTTCAGAAATTCTCGCCGACAATTCGTTCACCTCTCTGGCCAAATCGACTCCCTGGCTCGAGGCCTCCGGAGGGGCATCAGCTTGACCACGTAGGTGTATTTTAATGTCTCCAGAGCCAGAGGATTTGGAATTCTTTAACATATTGTCTTCCTAAAACAGTTATGGATGAGGGTGTATCGAATCTCACCTGCTTATGACACAAAAAGTATCAAAACTAGCAAAACGCGCAGAGCTCGCCGCTCACATCCGAATCTCGCATGGCGTCACGTGACGAATGGCTAATGTATCTGAAAACTATTGATTTTGAATGATGCTGCATTCAACCCTCCCATTGATGAGAAGAACACTGGCTAACAGTACTGTACACAACAAACCTTTCTGAGAACTTGTGACTCTAAACTGCTAAAAAATTCATCTAACTTCACTAAACGATTTGTCAGTTGTTGTTGAACTAGTCAGTTAGTCAACCATCTGGCTTTGTTAATTTTGTTTACATTAATAGATATTTGAATATTTTTCTGTACATTTTCTTTAACTTTTCCATGTCACCTGTCTGTACCTCTTATCCCATAGCCTTTTTTTGTACCTATTTATTTTTGTCTTGCTCATTTTTCTGTTTTCACTCTTTCAAACTTCTTTCTGTCTGTCTGAAGGGGGATCAACCACGTCTCACTACCGTGCTGGAAGAGGCCTTCTCAAAATTCTACAGCCGTAACGGTTCTTTGAATCCTGTCACAGTTTCCTCATAGCAGAGGACGAAATCTGCCAGCTCCTCTCCACCTACTTTATCTTCATGCGTGGGATGGGACACTAGTGCGAGCTTTGTGGGGATGGATCAAAACGCTTTGAACTGAGCCTCAATGAGAAAACGACCCCTGCACTCTGTTCTTCACACCACTTTAGGTGGCGGAAAGTGTTGGCTGTTGGTTCCCATGTACATTTATTCTATCTGTGTAGCCATCTGCTTCTCTGTTTTAAAAGAAGGAAAAAAATACTCTGTTATTATTTAAGTCAGTATTACAAGTTTTTTTTTTTTTTTGAACATTTTTGCTTACTGTATGTGTGGGATCGGTTTCTTATGGTTTGCACTTTAGCTAATTGTTTTTGTTGTATCTTTAGGCATATCATGTGCATATTGCATGTATCAGTTTTCATTTGGTTTCTGGTTCTGCCTTAATCATTCTTTGTCAGAGGAATGGTTTACCATTATTATTTTCAAATTACCAAATAGCATAGTCTCTACTTTTCAATTTCATTGATTTTTATCTACAATGCAAGCGCTACGAAGACTGTGAAAGGAAAAGGGTTCTCAGAACACTGAAAAAAGCAAGCAGATGATTTATCTAAATGCATATGGTTTATCTACTGTGGTGGCTGTTTTTTTTTCTTCTTCTTTGAATGTATGCTGTAAGTTTTCATTTTAATGGTTTCTAAGTGAAGGCCACTTGATTTGTCTTCTTTCCCTGTATGTGACACAGTTATGAGTTTCAGTATAAAGATATTATACATCTACAATGCGCCAAACGTGTTATGTGCCTTTAACAAAGACACACTCAATTCATGTTCAAAAGACTCATAGATGGAAAAACAAATTGTATTAATCTTTTTCATTGTGCAGATCCTGTAGTGTTTTTTTTTTTAAAGATCCAGCTCTCAACTGGTTTGCATGCTAATATACTGTTATTATTTTATTGCACCTTTGCAGTTATTAAATCTACTGGGGTTTCTGTTGGTGTTTTTGGATAGCATCATTTCAATTCAAACAGATTGGCTAGAAATTTCTATTCACGCCATTTCAGATCAGACAGCTTGGCTGTGTTCTTGTTACTTAATTTAATGTTGTCAGCAATAAATTTCATATTCACCTTAATGGCACATCAACATCAGTTACAAGCAGCTAATTTGAAAGTGATGCAAGTAGCGTGCCAATGAAAAAAGTGTAGTTTTCTTTCTACCAGTAAATTGTGAAGCTTGTTTTTTCCAGTTGTACTATCCAAGATGGTTAATTCTTCAAAACATTGGACAATAGAATAGAGATGATGCTTGGAATACTCAAAAACACACCACATCAATGCATTTTTGTTGGTATTGCAAACCGGCAAAGACAAATTATAACAAGTTTAAAATGGACAAGTATGAGTCTTTTTCTGTGGCTGTTTTTTGTTAATCTCTCCCAGTTTATGTTTCCTGGGAGGATACTTTAATGGCCAGAGCAGTCAGCTCATCTTTGTGTGTCTAGTTTGTCTCATGCAGAACATTGAGAAACTCATTACTGCTTTTACAACTAATCTTTTCAAAATTGCACCATTTAATGATATAAAGATAAGATGGAGTCCTTCCAATCTGTGTCTGTCATTTTTCATGTCATTTGGGGATTTTATTTTTGCTCCTATCGGGAGTACAATATTAACCCTTTAAGCTTAGGTGGGCTATTGGCCTGCCGAGAAATAATTATCAAAATATGAATAATGTAGGCATTATGATCAAAACTGAACTTTAATATTCGCAAACAAATCAGTAGTGTTCTGTTTTGGTAATTTAAGAATAATTATGTACTGCACATATTATTGTAATTGGTAAAAACATCAAACTGATCAAATAGCCTGTGTCAAAGCTCTCAAAGGGCAGAATACAACTAGCCTATTTTTTTTTTTTTTTCAGACAAAAATATAGCAGGTAAAAGCTTTGACATACATGTTACATGTAAACGGGTGTTGCTTGCATACTGTGTTTTCACTTGTAACTTAACGAAAAATAAACGGAATATTAAATATCATATGCCATTACTGATGCATAGATCATTAAATAATCCACATGAAGCCCAATGTGCACAGAGCACATAATGTGCTATCTGGCTAAAAACACGTTAGTTTTCGGAAATTATGTAGTACGTTGTCCAGCATCATGGAACACTAAACCAGTCGTATTAGGATTCAGATCACTGCCACCAGAGGTGGAAGTCATCCAAATATGGGCAGAGAGGTTCGTTCACACTAATTACATACGACCACCAGGAGATGCCGCCAAGTACATTATACAGACTCAATGATGGCATTGACACAATGTGATATTTTTACTCATGCCTGCATTCTTGAGAAAGAAAGCATACCTTTAGTAATCTTTGTATTTGCATGTGTAATTATTCCTTGTGTACAATTATTATGTTTTATTTGTCTGGAGAGGATTTTGGACACTTGGATAAATTATATTCGTAATGGTATAGCTTTTGATTGCTTTATCATATCAACATAAAATTTTACTCAGTTAAAGGTGATATGATTGGGAACAAAGAAAGCAGTTTTTTTCAGAGCCACCTTATTTACACCCTGAGATATACAATGCCAAATCAGAAAAACAAGATTTTTCAGCAGTTTCTTAGACTGAGAGTCTGAGAATTTATCATAATGTTTTCTTTAAAATTATACCATACACTGAAGCACTGAAACTGGAAATCTTTCAAAACACCCTCAGAGCTTAAAGGGTTAAAGGGAAAGTTCACCCAAAATGGAATTTCTGTAATTTACTCACTCTCATGTTGTTCCAAAACAGTATAATATTTTCTGTGGAACATAAAAGGAGATGTTTGGTAGAATTTTATCTTTGGTCACCAGTCACTTTCATAAAAAATTTTTTGCCAACATGAACTATGTGAACTCTCTTTAAGGTGAAATTTGGTCATCTCTCAGAAAATCATGTTGTGAAAAAGAATATCATTAAATCATTATCATTGAAAATGACTTTATTACTGCTCCCAAAATCATTGGAAGAAAACAGCCCTTGCACAAATGCACAATTAGACATCAAAATCTTTTTTTCTTTTCTTTTTTTTTTGTACAAAACAATAATTTTACATTAAATTGGCATGCAGACCAAGTAGAATTACAAAATTAAGCCATTATTTCATTTTGGTTTAGGAAAAAAAGTATGTAGTCAAGCCAGAAAAATAAATATCTCTTAAAAAAACATCCCATTGATACATAAAAAGGCAACAATTTCAGAAACATGAAAACCTACAAACGTTTTAGGTGTTGGTTACTTCCTTTATAACATGTGTAATGTAAAAAGAATACAAAACAGTACAAATCACTTAAATATACACATACTGACTTACATTTGATATTGGCTTGTTATATAAATTGAATTCATGTAAATGAGGCACAGAATGACCGAGTGAGACATTGGCTTGTTATTGTCATGGCCTCTCTTTTTCACTCAACACAAAATATCCTGTCCTCATTATAAACTGTGGCCCTCAGAAGATGGGTCACATGAAGATGACCATCAAGTTCACACTTTTTCATACTGATAGCTACATTCTACATAGCTTACAGCGGTGTGCTTGGTATTTGATGGTCTTCCGCTGGGCAACTACATGTATTTTATTTTTTGGTATTTTTTCCCATTTTCTCCCCAATTTATCATGCACAATTCCCTTATGCACTCTGATTCCTCGTGGTGGCACAGTGACTCGCCTCAATCTGGGTGGTGGAGGACGAATCTCAGTTGCCTCCGCTTCTGAGATAGTCAGCCCACGCATTTTATCACGTGGCTTGCTGAGCGCGTTACCGCGGAGACCTAGCATGTGTGGAGGCTCACGCTATTCACCACGGCATCCACGTACAACTCACCTCGCACCCCACTGAGAGCGAGAACCACCTTATAGTGACCATGAGGAAAGTAACCCACGTGACTCACATACCCACCCTAGCAACCGGGCCAATTGGTTACTTAGGAAGCCAGGCTGGAGTCACTCAGCACATCCTGGATTCGAAACTACATGTATTTACAGTCAGATCTGATTTTCATCCTGAACCATTGGCTCAAAGCAAGGTCGTCTAGAACTGTCCTCAGTGTCTCAACAGAAATCGGTAAACACAGCCATAGACTTACCAGGGGGTGTTGACATTGACAAAAGGCAAAAGTTTTCAGGCAGACCCTGTAGCAACTAAGTTGCCCCCATGGTTGGAATGTCAAAGAGGAGTCAAAAAATCCTTCAAAAGTCACCCAATTTGTCCTGGCCAGATCTATTTCTTAAGACACTGGTACATAAGTGCTCTGGGATTCAGCATGTAGCGCTCTGAATTGAAGAACTTGAGGTACTGGGGCATTGATGATCTTGGGGCCAAATATGACATGCCTGGGGCAACAGCCATCACTTCAGCAAGTTTCTGCTTCATACTGTTAACCTCCTGGTCCTGTTTCACAATTGTAACTGTAAAGAAAGAAGGTTTAATATTAGTGGTGTGGGTTTTGGATGGATAATTAGAATTGGAAGTTCGCAAACTCCCTTGTTGGACCTCGCACAAGAGTAATTAGTAATTCAGTAAAATAATTTTTAAGTTGATATTAATGTGGCTGCAGAGGAAATCATTTAAAATGAGATAAAGAACCTTGAGCTATCTCCAGCTGCCTGCGTGCATCTCCCAGTGCGGAGAAGAGGTCTAGTTTGAGACGGGTTTCTGCACTCAGGTTGTACTCTAGATGTTGTGCCTTGTCCTGCAAGGAGGAGAGAGCTGAGAGCAAGGCATCTGCTTCCTGCTCCGTGCATTTTCTCCTCTGGAGGACCTAGGGAGCACAAGAGAATATTGCAGATATTAGACTGGTACACAACACAGCAGAACAGACAACATAGAATGGTACAAAATAATTGTGACATGACAAATATGGGCAATTTTTAATTGAATGATTTAGGAGCACATTGACATCTTATGTGTCTACTTTCTGGCTGTAGATCATTGGGAGTCTAGTAATTCTACTTAAAACAGTCTAATACTGGGGGCCCGGGCAGCTCAGCAAGTAAAGACACTGACTACCACACCAGGAGTCGCAAGTTTGAATCCAGGGCGTGCTGAGTGAATCCAGTCAGGCTTCCTAAGCAACCAATTGGCCCAGTTACTAGGATGGGTAGGGTCACATTGGGTTAACCTCCTTGTGGTCGCTATAATGTGGTTCTCGCTCTCGGTGAGGCACGTGGTGAGTTGTGCGTGGATGCCACGGAGAATAGCGCAAAGTCTCCACACGCACTAGGTCTCCGCAGTAACGAGCTCAACAAGCCACTTGATAAGGTGCACGATTGACTGTCTCAGATGCGGAGGCAACTGAGATTTGTCCTCCGCCACCCAGATTGAGGTGTCACTATGCCACCACGAGGACCTAGAGAGCATTGGGAATTGGGGATGCCAATTGGGCACAAAAGGGGAGAAAATAAAAAAAAATAAAAAAGTCTAATAATACCTTTAAAACTACTAGTAACAAAAATGTCATAAAGAAAGCAATTATAACTGCCTTTTATTTAACATACTGCAGCAAATTTCATGCATTTGTGTACACAAATATTTAGTGTTATTTTTAGAGGTCAGACTTTGTCAATTTCTAAAGAGTTTGGAAATGCTTTACAAAGAACACCAGTGCCTGACTGATGTTAAATTCATCATTACACAATACTTCTCAGGTTGTTCAGTAGTTTCTGAAAGACCTGCAGTCTTGGCCAGTGTTGGTTAGGTTACTCCAAAAGTAATCCATTACAAATTACTAGTTACCTATCTAAATTTGAAACCAGATTACTTTATGGATTATTTCATTAAAAAAGTAATCACATTACTATTTACTTTTTAGTAACTTTCTAAAAATATTTTTAACAGAAAATGTTTTCTGCTCAACAAATTCAAAATGTTTATACTGTATTTCCTCCTTTTTCATGATCACACACGTCTAAACTCAGCACCACGTGTTTCTTCTTTATAATTACTTATTAGGGGACATACGCCCTTCAGCCGTCACAGAAAAACAAACGGATGTACAAGTAAACATAATTCATGTTTTACATTTATTCTACATGAATATTATTTTAGAAATGTGCATCCTGAGTAATGCACTTAAGTAATCAATTTACCTGAAATTCAGTAACTGTAATCTGATTACCAAAATTTTAAATGTAATGAGCTACACTAGTGCTTTTAGTGATAAAAAAGTAATTATATTACACCCAACACTGGTCTTGGCAGTGACATAATTTGGTATGACAACGAACAAAAAATAATGACAATTATAAAATACAGAAAAAAACCAAAACCAAATCGTGAGCACTCTGCACAGAAACTTTCATCTGCACGAGAAAAGCAACAGGCTTGATGTGACACCAAACACAGCAAGCAAACCGAGTCCACATACGTTATAACATGAAGAACATAAAAATATGAGTCACAAACATCACATCATAACTATCTAAAGCAGTATGTAAACTGAACAAATCTACGAACCACGTCCTTTACCTCCACTTCATTCTCTAGAGCTACCATTCGAGTTTCTTTCTCCTGATATTCCAGCTGTAGTTGTTTGTATTCTGAGTCTAGATCTTTAGCTTTTTTCCTCAACATTTGATTTTCACTGTGTTCTTGCCTATAATGAATGAAAAAAATACACAATTTTATGCCAACAGATTTATTTTTCTAGTTTTAATTGCCAATTAACCACAATTTTAAAACAGGCCATTTAGAAAAATTGAAATAAATACAAAGTAAGCCTAGTCCATAACTAAAAGAAAAAAATAAAAGTTTACCATGGACCAAAAAGTTTTGTCCAGAATCCTTAAACGCATACCTCGGGTCTTCAGTCACCCGGGACTTAATTCCACCCCCTGTACCCCATCCATTTTTGGAGTTATTCCCACACCACTTTTGCATTCCTTAATCTTTTTCTTATAAATAGTGTAACACACACACACACACACAAACACAAAATAAAAAATAAAAGCCATAATTTCAAAATATCTATTTATGTATGTACTAAAAGTGTATAGGGTCATTAGAGACCCTAGGTAAGTTTTTTTTTCTTTTTTGCACTTCCAAAAATTATATTTTTATGATTATTTCATATCTACAGTATATACATTTACTATCACAAAATGTCTATCTCATTGTTTATTACAAGAGAAATGTTGATCAGGTTGATTTTCTGTGCAACAATGCTGAATAATCAGTATCCCATATGCGTGTACACACATATTATACATGCTACTTCCTAATCAAAGTGGCACTGATGGGATTGATTTACATTTGACATTGCTGTTTGATTCAGAAGCAACGTGGAAGTAAACTATAGCAAGTGTAACTGATATGTCCATTGTCATTTGGGCATACTACTGAATGTATGTAAGTACATCTATTTAGACTCAATAAGTGCCTGATAAAATACTTGTGTGTAGATTATGTGTAATTAATTTGTAGCTTATGTGTTATGTGTTGCTGTGTCCTGATTTCTTTCATTGTCTCTTTAATATATGAAAAATAAAATATTAATATATCAAAAATGATTTTATTCTATTATAATTGTCTTGAATATATTTTGATAATGTTACACTATCTGGGCATTTTGTTGATCCATTTGTGAAAGATAAATGTGCTGGGTCTCTAAAGTCCCAAATATGTGAAATTCCCATGCATTTAAGGGTTAATTTGTCTCCCCTTTTACATTAGAAACCATACAAACAAACCTTTAAAACAAGCATCACTAGTTTAAAAGCAATGTATCATAAGTGGCTCCAAAAAGTATCTGGACACATGAGTCACACTTAAAAATGTTGGAATGTCATTGCATTAGATATCAAACCAAGTGGCATCTGCAAACAAATGATACTAGACCTTTTCTTAGAACTAACTTCAGTTTTCCTAGCGATGTTTCCAATTACTTTTATCCAACTGGTCTCAAGGTGATTTTTAGTGGATATGTGAAGTTCACACAGGTGTCCTAGCAGAGTAACATCACATTAACTATGGACATTTCAAATAAATGCATCTTGGTTTCAAATTGTTTATTGAATCTAATAAAAATTACATGAATACATTTTTAAGTGTGGCTTAAGGGTCCAAATACCTTTTGGGACCACTGTATATGTACTGTATATGAATGGTTCTTACACAGTTGCTTTAATATTAATATTACCTGTGTGAAGTGCTCCGAAATAAAAGAATGGCTTCATCAAATTTTTGAGCTCTGACTTCTACAAGCTGTTTTTCTACCACAACTCGAGTCTCTGTTTCCATTCTGATTTTTTTCTCCAGCACAGAACAGTTTTGTTTGTCCTTCTGTCTGGATTTTGTCAGACACTGAATCCTGCACAGCAGCACACCAAAGAATGTAAAAGAACAGTATTATCTTTTATCATCAATTTAAACTTTGACACTAAGAAAAGCTTTCAAATATGTCCCATCTGTAGCACCTCATTCATTTGAATTCAGAAATGTATGTTCTATTTGTCACATTAAAATCCCATTTTGTTACATGTGTTACAAACACCAGTCAAACTTTAAGCAGCACCACCAAGTGTCAAGCCAATGTGCTAATGCCAAGAGAAATAGGAAAATAACAGAAAGAGATCAGAGAACTCACTTGTTCTGCAGAAGTTCATTTGCATGTCTGAGCAAAGAGACTTCAGGGCGTAGACTGTGTTCACTGTTGGTAAGATTAGAAATGTGACTACGCAGTTCTTGCTCACACTGCCTGCTTGCTTGCAGCTCTCCCTTTAGTTTCCTCATTTCTTGTTCCAGCCTGGTGAACAGATGGAGATCATAGTGTAAATGTACACAATTAATAAACTGTATTTACCATGTTACACAGTTAATTGTACATCTGCAAACATTATATGAATTTTATGGGTAGTTGACACATAACATGAAATGTTTTAGATTAAAATGTATGTACAGGGAAAAGTGTATATAATAGGTATCGTTTTAAAGCGTAGAAGCTTTACAATGCAAAACTGAATAAGTATTAAATAAATTGCACTGGACATATTATTGCAATATGTAAAAACATCTCATGAAATAGCCATCCATGTGTCGTGTGTTGCTGGAAATCTCTCAAAGAGTAAAAGCCTATTTGTTTTACTCACAGAAAAAAATACAGTGAGTAATAGATAAGTACATGTCTTTGAGATACATATTTCATGTGAACAGGTGTTGCTCATAAGCTGCATTTTTGTTTATAAGTTCACAAAAAATAAACAATATAAAATATCACATACCGTTACCATGAGATGGCGCCAAGTACATGTTCAGTGATGACTCAATTGGCACAGAATGAAACTCATTCTGTGAAACTCATTTCACTCATTCAGTGAAATCTCATAACTAAAATCATATCTGCATGCTATGCAAACCTTTAGACATTGTTGTGTTTGAAGTGTAGATTAAAGGTGATTACATTTTTTTCACCATTTTTTTGCATTCACTGATTCATATTATGATTCATATTCTGATTCAGCATGACAAACCACATGACATAAAAAAAAAATTAAATACAGGAATGGGAAAATAAACATACTTCAATATCTGGTCAGCATGTGGGTTTGGAGGATTTGAGATGTTTGGTGAGCACCTTTCGGCAGAGTCCACTGTAGAGTTGATGGCTTTGGGGGCTTTCTGCCTCTTCTCCCCTTTGCTGTTTGGGGTATTCATTGAACCTCTGTGCAATTTGGATTGGGAGCTCTTGGAGGGTCTTTGAGCTTTGCTGCTCTGATCCTCCTGAGGTAGGCTTTCAGGAATTTCTAACATGGATGCAGAGTCCAAATTAATTTCCCCTCCATGATGTTTGAGCCCTGGAGTTTGTAGATTTGTGTCTATTTCAGGTCTCCCAGGAAGTCTATGGATTTGAAGGCAGTCTTCCATGTTTTTTTTGTCCTCTGATGTGATGCCATCATTTGGACACTGGTATTGTGTTGGCCTAGATTTGTCCATCTTCCATTTGGAATCTGTTCACACAAGGTGCAGGTTTCTCAGGACTATATACTGTGTGCATTTGTCACAATTTACAAGTAAATCAGATGCTTCGATTACTAGACTGAAACATGATTTGAAACTACAACTATTGCATAATGAAAGAATAAATTAATTGCTTTTGAAAAAATAAATCTTTATGTGCACTAGCTGTCAAAAGCATAAGTAGGTGTGTCCAAACTTTTGATGTAGTGCTTAGGTAGTGTATAAGGCATAGTAAAATAAATTATTTGTACCTTCCACCCACAATTTTGGGTACAGATGCATATAAGGAGGTAGGGATTGTTGCAAGAAATCCGTGTGAAGGTCATTCTCACTCTGAACAGATTTCTGAATGTGCAGCTTAAAAATACTTGAGAAGTAGCAGGTTGCATCAAATCCCATATACACTAGTGGATAACCAATGCTGGGAGAAATAATGTGTTTTATTGAATTATTATTGCATTTGTTACATTTTTGCATGAAACACAATTGTTCAAATGTAGTAAATGCATCATAAAGGCCAAACAGATTTTCAGCTCTAAAATAAATTGATTAATAAACCTACCAATGTGCAGCAAATAGATGGGACAGGTTTGCATGAGGGCTTTTCAGGTCCCTCAGCCGTAGAGAGGCCTCCATATACACTAAGAGTATCCATAATGTCACAGTTGACATATAAATTCCCTTTTCTGCAAAAAATGTTGCCAGCTCATAATACATTCAGAGTTCAGAGTTCTACTCTATTTATGTTAATGAAATGGTAACTCAGTTAGAAGCTCGATGGACATACCTGTATGCCACATATAGTTGAGTAGAACATATGTGCTGGCTGCAAAAAATAGCCAGTGTAGGGGTACAAAAACTAAACAAAATAAGTCCAGGGTAAATGCTGCACATACAAAACCCACAGAGATTGCCTGTGAAAAGAAAAGAAAAAGAGTGATCAGATTGTTAAATATATATCCAGTACATACTATATACAGTATATATACTCACTAAGCACTTTATTAGGAACACTATGATCCAAATAAAGAGCCCGACATGGTCATCTGCCTCAAGGTTTGATGTGTTGTGCATTCTGAGATGCTATTCTGCTTACTACAATTGTACAGAGTGGTTATCTGAGTTAATGAAGACTTTCTGTCAGCTTGAACCAATCTGGTCATTCTCTGTTAACCTCTCTCAATAAGGCGTTTCCATCCTCAGAACTGCCGCTCACTGGATGTTTTTTGTTTTTCGCACCATTCGGAGTAAACTCTAGAGACTGTTGTGCATGAAAATCCCAGAAGATCAGCAGTTACAGAAATACACAAACCAGCCCATCTGGCACCATCAATCATGCCACGGTCCAAATCACTGAGATCACATTTTTTCCCCATTCTGATGGTTGATGGGAACATTAATTGAAGCTCCTGACCCGTATCTGAATAATTTCATACATTGCACTGCTACAACACAATTGGCTGATCACATGAATAAGTAGGTGTAAAGGTGTTCCAAATAAGGTGCTCAGTGAGTGTATATAATAAATTTAACTTAAAAAGTACACCTAAATCCAGCAAAACAGCATAATATGAAAATATCTTTCGGAAGCATTGGAAGTGAAAAGAACATAGAAGCATTAAAATTAATCTTTAAACAGAGGCCAGGTTGTGTTGTTAGTTATTAGAAAACATCCTACCAGCCCATGACAGTGAAATGTGGTGTAGACGGTCCCAAGAAAGAGCCAACAAGGCCACAGGTATTCCAGTCTGAACTCCAGAATAAAGTCGGCTAATAACACCAGGATCCAGACAATCATGAACTTCAGAACGGAGTAAGCGCTGAAAATTAGAAATGTAAAATTACTTAAATGGATTTTTATAAACAATGTTTTCAAACCGTCATCAACTCTGATTATGTGAAGATTAAGTTTGATGTCTCAGATGAAGGGTGTTATTTGGGTATTATGTCAAATAATAGAGAACAAATTGTATTTTTTTTTTTAAATAATGAATATATTATGTCATACAACACATATGACACATATGCGTATACTGTATGTTTAATTATATTTCATTACATATGTCATTATAGTCTGGCTTGAAAAACATGCGTTAGCTGTGTTCAGGCATTTTGCATTTACTCAATGTTTATTATCAGACAAAGAAAACGGTTCAGTATTTCAAAAGGGGAAATGATCCAGAATATATGTGAGATATAAAGGCACAGAAAGTGTGACAAGAGTTCTTGAAGACGTTACAATTAATGTGTTGGTCGCACAATCCATTGTGCTCCATTCCTTTGTTCGGGCTTTCTGCCCTCCACATCCCTTTGTGTTTGGTAACCATGGTAACCTTCTGCATCAGCACCTAAACGTCGAATCTACAGACATGGCTATTTAAAGAACAAGAACCCGTTTTAGGAGAAATCTGTGCAGATTCATGTCCGTATGAAGCCAGAACGCTATTCTTCAAAGAACTACACTGTACAGATAAAGACTGCTTTCTGTTTACCCGAATAACAACAAAAGCCTGGAATCAGACAATGACAAAATTTTTATTTTGAATTAATTTTTAAATAAAATGAAATAATAATAATAAAAATAAAATAATATCACGGCTCTGAATACAACAGAATATATAAATATATATATATATTTTAAACTAGTCTAAAAACTAGTCTTAATCCGGGGGGTATTAAATAAAAGACATTCCTTTTGAGCCTTTTTCTTATTTTGCCTAGTCGGAGGCCTTTAGCATTTTGTCTGTTTCAGAAATCATATTGTCCTCAAGAGATGATAAGACTACTTATTAGATGGCGCCGCGGCAAGCATCATCAATAATCGTTGTTGAAAAGTACCATACCATAAAACAACACAATATACAAATGCAATAGCGATAAGTTAACAAGGAGGATAAAATGTGTTATTCAGATTTGCAATGTTGTCAATAACGTGGCCCGCTCGTATTTTTCTGCAGTGTTCTCAGACAACATGTTATCCATTTGGCCTTGTGTGCATCCATTAAACAAAAGTCAACAGTGCATCTCAGTTAAAATGCAATTTCCTATAATAGTTGCGGTTTGTTTGTATCAATCCGTGCATCGCGGGATAAACAGCCGCGCGCGAGCCATCCAGGTGAATAACGGATTATAGCAATAACAATACAAAACGGTGTCGTGTCATACCTTTCGGAAATCTTCTCTGCGAGTTTGATCTTTTTCATTTTCCGTAGCCTGCCTATGTCCATAGAGCGTTTCTTCATATTATGGCTTCTGGTCCTCCTGACAGTTTAGTCCATTAAATAGGTAATTGTAGTAAGACTGGAGGTGTCATTTACAGTAAACCTGAGCAGAAGCGCTTTGTGCGTTTTAGTGCAGGTGGATGTGCGCACGCTCGACGAGAACTTCGCAGAGAATCACGACGAGGCGCGTGGAAGTACATTCGCCTCTGGAGAATGACGCCGTGCTTAAATTATGCCCATCCAAAATGCAGTCTAGATTATTTATTTATACAAGACTAGGCAGTTAATGTGTTATTTCACCCAAAAATGAAAATTCTCTCATCATTTACTCACCCGTATGTCATTGCAGATGTGCATGACTTTCTTTCTTCCGCTGAACACAAAGTTTTTTTGAAGAATATTTCAGCTCTGTAGGTCCATACCATGCAAGCAAATTTTAGCCAGAACTTTGAAGGTCCAAAAAGCACACAAAGCCAGTATAAAAGTAATCCATATGACATAACTGGTTAAAACCATATCTTTAAAAGTGTGGGTGAGAAACAGATCAATTATTTGAGACATTTTTTTTTTTTTTTTTAAACTATAAATCTCAACTTTCGCTTCAACATTCGTCTTTTGTTTTTTGCCATTTGCATTCTTTGTGCATACCGCCACCTACTGGGTATGGAGAATTTATAGTAAGAAGGACTTAAAAAAGTATCTGATACTCAGCCACACCTATCATATCACTTCTGAAGATATAAATATAACCACTGGAGTCTTATTGATTACTTTTATGCTGCATTTATGTGATTTTTGGAGTTTGAAAGGTCTGGTCACCACTCACTTGCATTGTATTGACATACAGAGTGAAATATTCTTCTAAACATCTTTGTTTGTGTTCTGCAGATGAAAGAAAGTCATATCTGGGATGGCATTAGGATGAGTAAATAATGAGAGAATTTTCATTTTTGGGTGAACCATCACATTACGGTTTTTCACCCCATGCCACAAGTTTTTGACCAGCTTCCTGTTCAGTTTAACACGCAGCCTACATTCAATGTTTCTGCAGGTTGCTTGAGCTGGTGTGTCACTAGAAATCCATAGGGTACATATTAAGGGAAGGGAGCCAAATATATCCCTGGTGTGCCCCAGCATTTATTTACACCTGAACCCATCTGATAAGGTGTAAATAAGCTGCCACTTTGAAAATCAATTGCAAAACATCCAAGAAACACTTCAAGAAGATATTGAGAACATTTGTATTATTGTTTAATATTAACATTTTTATTGGTTGCGCAACCAGCATGACACATAACACAACAAAACTTTCATGTCCAGAGTCAATCCCATTATTTCCCTTCCCCCTCCCAATCCCCAACCCCCAACCCCCCCAAAAAAATCCCAGTGGCCAAACCGGAGTACACAAACAGATCAAATATATATATAAAAATACACACATTTAGTATATACACAAGTCCCTCTCCACTGCCCCTCCCTGAGAGCCCTCCAAAAATACCAAGTTACTGCCCCATTTTTTTTTTCAAATAACTCCCAGTTGCCTAGCCTTATATGCGACACCTCCTCCAATGCCACCACCCTGCCCATCTCTGTGCACCACTCCTTAAATGAGGCTGCTCCAGCCAACTTCCATCCCCTAAGGATGACCTGTCTGCCAATCATAACACCAGCTAGAACACAATTGTTTATGCGCTTATCCCCTATATTAATGACCGCCCCATCGCCTAAAATACAGTCTGGGGCAAAATGAATTTTGAGTGCCCAATACATCACACATAAAACTCTGAATCCTCAACCAAAATTCTTGGATCTTAACCCACCATCAAAAACATGGGGTGCGTCTTTCAGACCAAGCCTACACAATCTAGCGGGGGCTCCAATAGAATCAATGTAAACTCTTAAATTGCATAAGATGCACCCTTGCATCTCTAGATGGTAGACTTCACGTTTTTTAGAATCCTAGCCCACACTCCCTCCTCCAATACCAAGTTTAAATATTTCTCCCATAATCTCTTGAGAGAAGTTAAAGCTCCATCCCCCAGACTGAATTAGCAGGGAGTAATACACTGATGCCTCATGACCTTTTCCAAAATCAGTAATCACCTCTCCCAGAGTATCTGCCTCTTAAGGTGGGTGTATGCAACTCCCAAAAATAGTGCAAAGCAGGTGGTGCAGCTGTAAATACCTGAAGATCTGAGAATCCCAAAATGTTTAACCATATTTTCAAAAATCTCAACAATCCACTCTCAACAGGTCACCGAGTGTATTAACTCATCTCACAATTCACTCTGTCCAACAGAAAGGGGACTTATTAAAACATAATTTTGGGTACAGCCATATGCTCAGGCTACATTTAAATAAACGTGAGAATTAAACACTCTGGACACTTTTGTTCATACCAAGTGCAAATGCAAGATAACGAGGTGTAACTTAACTTCTGCTTTGCAATGGTGAAATAGGGGCAAGATCTTCCTGTTCAATACCAAACCAGGGAGTGGCTCTCTCAGGTGGAAGTGACCAATGAGCCAAATGTCTGAGACTGAACGCATAATAATAAAATTCAATCTTGGGAAGGCCTAGCCCACCTTTGTCAATCAGCCTATGCAATTTACTGAAATGTAATCTGGGACGTTTACCATTCCAAAGGAAAGACTTTGCTATGATATCAATTTACTTGAAATAAAGAGAGGGGGACATCTACAGGGAGAGATTGCAGCAGCCACTTTCTTATCGTGGCTGCTAATGGTTTGTAATATTGTTTTACAGTTTTTTATTCAACACTTACAAAACCTGATTCCCCTCCATTTGAATAATACCCAGGACCGTTTCTAGGCATTTGAGAACAAGGCGGTCACCTAGGGCGGCACCTGATGGGGGGTGGAGGGGTAGGGAGCAAAGAGGATGCCTCTGCCATGCCGGAGTATCTGCACAACTTCAGCCATGATGAAAACGTGTGTTGTCCAAATGCTGGATAAAAACTTTTCCAGGATGATGTCTCATGATGAAACTGCTTCATAGCTGGGTCAATGTTGAATATTTAAAAGAACATTCCGGATTCAATACAAGTTAAGCTCAATAGACCGCATTTATGGCATAATGTTGATTACCACACACACAAAATAAAATATCAACTCTTCCATCCTTTTCTTTATAAAAAGTTACACTATGTAACTTTTGGCCCTGTAACGGTTAAAAAATAAAACTGCATCCGTGGAAGAACATTGTTTTGGTTGTGCTTCGGCTCTGCTCTTCGGTGTGGATAAATGTGTTTCAGTGCACCGGTGTACACATGAATACAGGACATCTTATCAAATAGAAAGGACAAATCAATGACAAAAGATAGGAAAAGACAGATATCCAAAACATGTCATCTGAGCAGGTAAATACCATATCTTATACTGTTGATTTGACTTCCTGGAAACAAATGACATTGCAAAAGATTTGGCTGCCATTTGTTAACATTAGACACAATGATTGCTAGTCTGATAAGGTCAAACATCGTAAAGTTTTTGTAACTGCAGGATATTCCCGCCAAATAGACCAAGATTGTAACTAATTTATGGATTGTGGAATTTGGAGGATTTATTTATATATATTATTGCCGTTATAAAGAAAAATACTGCACCGATAACAGTGTAATTATTGTATTTCACTACACACACACAGAAACCATATCAATCAAATATCTTACTGGATGAGTAATAAAAAAGCCATCTCTGGGTCACTTTTAAATACTTTCAGATCTCGGAGTTGTCGGCACCTCTGAAAAAACAAGCCGATATTGATTTGTCGTTTTATTACGGACTCTATCGCTTCCCTTTTTGCTTGTTGGCTCTGCTCTGTTCTGGGTTTTTACAACCGGTGATTTACCGGAGGTTTGCCGTTTTTAATGATCTATGGTCAAATTTTCCTGTTCGTCCTGGCCACAAACTTTCAGCTTCAGCTCCTCCCACATGCCCTAAAGGAGCCGGAGCTTATAAGCTCATATGACATGAACATTCACGGGCCAATTACGTATGTATGCAATTTCCCACAAAACAGCTCTAAAATCTAAATCATTATTATAGGTTTATCAAAGTGTATTTGAGTAAATTAAATATATGGTTTGGAAGATGGATTTTTGTTGCACTCTCACATTAATAACATTTTATTTTTTAACAAAAAAAAAAAAGTTACAGTGTAGCTTTTAAAAAAAGCAAAAATCTTTGTTACAGTTAGGCACTTAAAATGGAAGTGAATGGGGCCAATTTTTGAGGAATTAAAGGCAGAAATGTGAAGCTTATAATTTTATAAAGCACATACATAAATTCTTCTGTTAAATTTAATGTATTATTTCAGCTCTAAAGTTCAATAAATCTTTAGTATTATTTGGGCCATTTCAGAGATTACAGCATTATTTTGTCATGGCAACAAAGTTGTGAATTTGGATATAACTGTACACAGAAATGGTTAGGAAGTCTAATCTACTAGATAACAGACATCCATTACGTAGTGGATTAAATCCAATGTTTGGAGCCGTGATAACCTGGATTTTTTTTTTTTATGCAAACATTTTATTCAGCGTGTACATGATGTAGCCTTATGTGCAAATAAAAAGTGAGAGAGTGCAATAATGACTTTATTACTTTTATGTTAATAGTATGGTATAGCGTATTAATAACTGTAACTATCCACACCGTCTTTGGTTGTGTACCTTTTTATTTTAAGTTTTGACACCTTTTAAGTTCAATATTGTTCTTTATTTATGCACTCTTATTTTTAAGTTCTGGCACCTTTTACATTCCATACTGTCTTGTGTTCATGCACTCTTATTTTGAAATCACTCATTGTTCCTGTTTCCCTGACTGGTCATGTCCTGTTTCCCTCCATGTTCATATGTCTGCCTTTCATTGGTTCATTGTTTGATCACTTTATTATCAGTTCTAGTTTTGTTATTGGTTTTAGTTAATTGCCTCATTATCTTGTTTTGAGTTCTGTTTGCCCATTGGCTTTTGTTTCCCTTTGGTTTTGTATTTAGGCCCTCATGTTCACCTTGTCCTTTGTTGGTCGTTGTTTGATGTTTGAAGAATGTTTCATGTCAATCCTGCCCTCGTCAGTGTTTCTGCCTGAGCCCTCCTTGGAAGATTCCCAGTGTTTATCTTGTGTTTACACCTTTGTTTTCCCCTTGTGGATGTTTCATTTGTTCCTGTTTTTGTACTTCCCTTTACTTTATGGTATTTCAATAAAGCTGTACCTGGATCCTCACTCCCTCGTCTGCCCACTTCGTTACAGAATGACCAACCACCACTATGGATCCAACGGCTTTCCTTGTGGAACTTGCTGAGGCTAACCTAACCATCCGTGAGTTCTCCTACTACTTTTCCTGTGTGGCCAGCTACTCCAGTTGGAATGACCAGGTGCTGAAGGATGTGTATAGGCACACTGTACCCATCCGCCCATGGAGGATCTTGCCGGAGACCGGGGATTGCACCTGGCAGGAGTATGTGGGCCTAATACTGGAGACTTACACTGCAGGGGAGCCGCCTCTCTCGATTCCGGGCAGGGCTCCTGGGTCGCCCACGCCTGCCACGGCCAACGAGCCAACGCCCACGCCTGCCACGGCCAACGAGCCAACGCCCACGCCTGCCACGGCCAACGCCCACGCCTGCCACGGCCAACGCCCACGCCTGCCACGGCCAACGAGCCAACGCCCACGCCTGCCACGGCCAACGCGTTGCCAGCCTCGTCCGTCCCGGCGCCAGCGTTGCCAGCCTCGTCCATCCCGGCGCCAGCGTTTCCTGGCAGACGAGGCTGGCAGAGGAGGAGAAGAGGAAGGGCTTCCGCTCACCAGTCTCCGCCCTCCACGGCCCCGTCCCAAGAGCCAGCGCCTGTAGCCTCGACAGTCCAAGAGCCAGAGCCAGCGCCTGTAGCATGGACCGTCCGAGAGCCATCCCCCTTTGAGCCTCCCACGCCTCAGTCACCAGAGCCTCCCACGCCTCAGTCACCTAAGCCTCCCACGCCTCAGTCACCAGAGCCTCCCAGGTCTCCGCCTCTGAAGACTGCCTCGGCTCTGCCTGCGCCTACTCCGCCACCAGACCCTTCCACGGCTCCGCCTCCAAACCCTTCCACAGTTCCGCCTTCCACGGCTCTGCCTGCGCCGCCTCCTACAGCTCTGCCCCAGAGGGCCTTCATGGTTCCGCCTTCCACGGCTCTGCCTGCTCCGCCTCCTACGGCTCTGCCCCAGAGGGCCTTCATGGTTCCGCCTTTCTCGGCACGGCCTGCTCCTCCTTCTACGGCTCCGCCTACAGAGCCTACCGCGGCTCTGCCCGCTTCCCCTGAGACTCCTCCCAGGCCTTCTGACCCTGTCCCGTGGCCTCCTCCCAGGCCTTCTGACCCTGTCCCGTGGCCTCCTCCCAGGCCTTCTGACCCTGTCCCGTGGCCTCCTCCCAGGCCTTCTGACCCTGTCCCGTGGCCTCCTCCCTGGCCTTCTGACCCTGTCCTAGCCCTGTGGCCATCCCCTAGACCCCCTGACCCTGTCCTAGCCCTGTGGCCATCCCCTAGACCCCCTGACCCTGTCCTAGCCCTGTGGCCATCCCCTAGACCCCCTGACCCGGTCCCTGCCCTATGGCCGCCTCCCTGGCCACCTGACCCGGTCCCTGCCCTATGGCCGCCTCCCTGGCCACCTGACCCGGTCCCTGCCCTATGGATGCCTCCCTGGCCCCCTGACCTAGTCTCGACCCCGCAGCTGCCTCCCAGACTTCCCGACCCGGTCCCCTCCAAGTCGTCCCCTGGGCATCTGCCTGGCCTCCTTGGTCCCCTGGCCGCCCACCTGTTTTGTCATGGTCTCTCTGTCCTAGTCTTGTCCCTCTGTGCCCCTCGTGTCCCCTTGATCTGCCTGTTCGTCCCTGTTTTCCGTTGTCGTTTTGCCCTTCCTTTGGTTAGGAGTGTCTGGAATCCGCTCCTTAAAGGGGGGGTTCTGTAACTATCCACACCGTCTTTGGTTGTGTACCTTTTTATTTTTTTAAGTTTTGGCACCTTTTATGTTCCATATTGTTCTTCGTTTATGCACTCTTATTTTGAAATCACTCATTGTTCCTGTTTCCCCTCCATGTTCATATGTCTGCCTTTCATTGTTTGATCACTTTATTATCAGTTCTAGTTTTGTTATTGGTTTTAGTTAATTGCCTCTATCTTGTTTTGAGTTCTGTTTGCCCATTGGCTTTAGTTTCCCTTTGGTTTTGTATTTAGGCCCTCATGTTCACCTTGTCCTTTGTTGGTCGTTGTTCGATGTTTGAAGAATGTTTCATGTCAATCCTGCCCTCGTCCGTGTTTCTGCCTGAGCCCTCCTTGGAAGATTCCCAGTGTTTATCTTGTTTACACCTTTGTTTTCCCCTTGTGGATGTTTCATTTGTTCCTGTGTTTGTACTTCCCTTTACTTTATGGTATTTCAATAAAGCTGTACCTGGATCCTCACTCCCTCGTCTGCCCACTTCGTTACAATAACCTTTGAGCTTCTGGGATTTTAGTCTTCTAAAAATATGTGAGGTTGCTGACTATTTGGAGTGAATTTGTTAGGTATGGATAGTCATTGAAGTCAACAATATAGTGGATTAAATCCACTACGTCATCGGGCTACAGTCTGCAGCGAGGACAGTCTCGATTTTATCACACTAAAATCATGTTTACAAGCATATTGTGTTTTTGTCTTGCAGCTATACTTTTGAAACAAATAGTATTTTAACGTTTACAGACTGACCCCATTAACTTCCCAGATTTTGCTGCTGCTCTTTTTTTTTTTTTTTTTTTAAATGAACGACCAGTCAAAATGTATTGTTAATTAACATTATGCCACAAATGCTGTCAATTGAGGTTAACTTGTATTAACCCCGGAATATTCCAATAAAAGGGAATCATATCTGAATGTGCACTCACTGCAGCATATATTGCACTTTTAAACTATAATGATATTTTGATAGGTAAATTGTACCATTCGATAAGAACTCCTTTCAAGACATTAACCATTTTGGGCTGTTCGTCCTTCAGTTAAAGCCTCTGTATCTATTTTAGAAATTTGGAATATTGTAAATAAACAAACGCATTTTCAAGTCCCACATCAATGTGTGTAAACTCTATACAAACACTTTCACATGCTACACGAGTATCTCCTTCGAATTTATAGACCAAAAAATGTAAAGCATGGGAAATTTACACTTAAATGTTTTTTTTGGTCTGTATTTGTAAAAACGCCACTTCGTTTTAATCCAGACTGACTAGTACATATGATCTTGTCACACTCGTAGCTGTATTGAGCTCTACTGCCAACTGCTTATAACTTAATAGTTATAACAAACTATTAATAGTGTTTGGCACTAAAAAAGATGTCCATAAAGATTTATATAATCTATTTACCGTATAGTTATAATAAAACGATGATACGATTAAAGTGGAATGTGAAGTTAGGATGCACAGCTTTATTTAAATTTGATGAATGCTGTGTCTTGCAAACACTCAACACCAAAATCAATGGCCTATGGTCCAGTGCAAGGACTACAATTAATACAAAAATATCCACAAATTACAGCCAACATCAGTATCAACTTGTGCATTTGAGGTAAGGATACAAAGAAGGCTGCTGTGTTAGGAAGGCAGTTCAGTTTTCAGTCTGTTATTACTAAAGAAATACCACAGGTTTCTATTTTTGTTCCAAGAAGAATAAATAATGCAAATAACTCTTGAATTGTTCATTGACAAATCTAACAAACATAATGAACTTCATACTAATTTATTTTTAAGTTACAGCATGTATAGTCCTGTTAAAATGAAATACTGAAAAAGTGTTAACACAGAATGACTGAAATTAAATATCAGTACATTTGATTCCTAAGCAAAGATGATGAAGGGAAAAACACATTAATATATTAAAAGTTAAACCAAGTGTTTAAAGCATCATTATGACGGCAAGAATTAAAAACCAGGAAAAATAATAAAACTGAAAAGTCAGTGGAGTTTAAATTTTACAGTCAGATTGAAGTGTCACAAAATAAAACGTGTATTGATTATTTTCCAGTTATGCAAGTTTTTGAATGACTTTTTCTGTCATAGGTGACAATATCTTTTAAAATGTAAGTGGTTGAATCCTTCAAGCAATGAATGATCATGGCAAGAGATCACTTTAGGATTGCAGATTGTCCAAGAGCATCCTGAATAAATTGTAAACTGCGTTTATAGAGAAAGGATTCCTTTTTTTCTGGTTTGCAGATGTTGAGGTGATCTACATTTACCTGAATGAGGTCCCCAATTCCCAGCTCTGAAGGAGGAAAAGGAAATTATGTTAACCGATACAAGGTTGAAACATTTACTTTGAGTACATTTGAAAACTATTTGTAACATAGTTCAGTGTTCATTATTTTATGAATGTTTCAGACTACCAAAACATACTAAGACTAACTAAAATAACATATAACATCACAGTTACAGCATATAAGAATTCTAGATCAATGGCTTCATGAAAAACGTAACTATTTCGACCTACCAGCTGACTGGGATGGAACAATCAATACTTTGAGCATTGGACCAATAGAGGTAGGCAGTGTTTCTGCAAAGCTGAGGACTTTGAACTCTCGTTCTATTGCAATGTTGAGAAAATTTTCATTTAATTCTCGCAACGCTGGAGACTCTGAGCAGAAAGAAGTCAACAGAAAATGATGTGAGTAAATGACTTGGAACATAGGACAATATCAGTAAGAATTAATTTAGAGAGTAAAAAAAAATCATATACCTTTACATAGTTCCTTCACTTCTATGGAGGGAAACAGAAGGAATCGGATATTTCTAGAATACTCTGCCATGAATGTGCCATGGTGAGGAACACTGTAGAACAGAATTCCTTTTGTGTTCTTGATAAGAGCACTGAGGTCAGGATCTTTTGAGGCATCTAAAAGCATTTTTTTCACAAGTAAACCTGCATGACAAGAAATTCTGCATATAATTGCACATTAGTACCAACTTTTCTAACGTTCTCTAATAGGGTTAGCTAAAACCTGGCTGTTCCAACAGTTCTACAAACTACTGTATACTGTTCAGGGTTTACACATTTTTACCCTTAAATGTATACCTTTAGAGACACAGGACCTCATTCCACCCCCTGTACCTCATATGAATGATGGCTTAAGTATCTTATGTGTATAAGGTCATTTAGAGACAATAAATGTATTATTATTTCATATCTATAGTTTACTATAACATGATACTGTATCTATTTCTTTATTACAAGACAAAGAAGAACAATATTCATACAAATGACTACTATATCACATTGATTTTCGGTGCAACAATGGTGAATTATCAGTAGTCAGTGTGTGTGTACACATTATACATGCTATTTCTTACTCAAGATGGCACTGTTTTTTCCATTGATTAACTTGATTTACATTTGATTTTGCGGTTTGACATAGAAACGACATGGAAGTAAACTATAGCAAGTGTAACACATGTACAGTATGATATGACTATTGTCATTTTGTGCTGTACTATTGAAATTATCCAAGTTGTTCATCTATTTAGACTCTAAAAGTGCCTGAGAAAATACTTGTGTAGCTTATGTGTACATTAGGTGTAGCTCAATGCGTTTGACAGCCAGTTGCATCTCATAAAATCTCCTGTTCTAGATTTGTAATGATTTGTTTAATCATTTCATTGAAATATAAAAAATAAAACATGAACATATTTATCCATTCAGAGCATAACAAAAAAAAAAAAAAAAAAACATTCCTTATGGAATGTTACAAGACTTTTAAAGATTTTATTAATTTCCATTATTTTTCTTGACCTGGAAATAACAATTACAGTAATTCCCTGATATTTACTGGTTTTACGACATGACTACCCGATTTATGTAGATGCATTCACCATAAAGATGATATAAAGACAGATATATTATGGAAGTTATACTGATAGTTGGGTGCTGGTTATTTTAGGACCCACCATGGACTAACCTCCCATACTGTGGGCTACCCAGACCACAGGCCTGTCACCTACACCTGCATCCTTCAACTTCCTCAGCAGTTCTTGACTCCTGTAGGCTAAGGACTTCCTGTATAGCTCAAAATATTTGTAGAGTTATACTATAATAAGTTAACCACACTATTTAGAGATATACACTTTATTTAAAATTTACACCATGGCTGTTTACCTTTGGTTTTCAGCAGGACACTTAGCTTTCCAGTCACTTAAATTGGTGTCATATTCAACAGACAGAATTCTGAGGTTTGGACAGTCTGCAGCCAACCATGACTGTGGAAAAATCAAAACAATATTTGAATGGCTAACTTTAGATTTCTTAAACCCTACAATGCTGTCAACCACAGAACATATTTGCGTAACTCTGTGATTTAGCCTTAAAGCTTCTTCAAGACAGTGCTCATTAGAAAAATATTTTACCTTGGGCCAGCATTCAGTGTAGTCCTCACGGGTCCCTTCCACCTTGTCTTCATCCATCATATCACAGTCCTTTTGACGCCACGTCTTAAAAGCTGCACCCAATAGGCCATGCACGAAGAGAACATCAGCTTTGATTGGCTGGCTGAACACAAGAGGAGAACAAAATGAGATGGAAAACATGATTAAACCTCACTAAACAAAATGACGAATGAAAATGGACAAATTCACTCACTAGCAAAAAGGTATACAAGTCTAGAAAGTCAAAATCAGCTAGTGTGCTTACTTTGTGCGGCACTGTGGGTGCAAGATGTATACACCATCCTGGTACTTCTCCCTCACTGTGTCTCTGTCCAGATTGGCTAAAGCACGGGCAGCGTGAGATGCCTGCATAATGTGGGGTGACCCGATCATCTGCACCAGGACAGACACCCAACCTACAGGATAACCAGCATGTGAAAAAAAATACATCATTATGTACCAAATCTACTTCATAAACTATTAATGCAATAGTAGGTCTTATTAAAAGTGAGCTGTCATATAAACAAACTTGTATGCAAAGCTAACCGGACTGCACTATGGCTGTGTGGACGCTCTCATTCAAGGCAAGGTTTCCAATAATTCGCACAATGTTGCGCTGAATCTTGGGAGAGTCCCGGCGAAGCTGGTAGACTCTTTGCAAAAGCTGCAATCCTCCATTAGCAACAATGTGGTCACAATGACTAGGGACCTGTGAACTCAAATGCAAACACTCTAAACTCAGCTATACAAATGTCAAAATAGCAGTTTTTCTCTTCCAGGGAAATGGACCAAAAATACTGATGGCTCATCACATAGATTTTTGTCCAATTAAATGTTCTCTAGTCTCCTGTGATCCCGCGTACACAAATGTGTGGACGTTGTATTTTGGCTTAGCTTTATGCAACACATAATTTTAAAATGTATTTAAATTTACTGATCTCAGTTCAGGAGACTCTGTGCTGTCAGGGTTAATCTTTCGACACACTGTGTTTTGACAAAACAACATGGTGCTGACCACAGTGGAGTTTGTCTTTGGGAGACAAGTTTAACAAAACTACATTTGATAAGAAACCTAATTAAGTTTTTACATTGAAGCCTGTTAAGGACAAAAGATTAAAGTCTCTAATTTCTTCCGATTTTGAGCGATTTATCGTGAAACGCCAGGCTGCTAAACACAATGTAGAGTAATGTGTACTTTAGTGCATTTTTCCTAAGAAATTCTATATTTACTGTGCATTATCACAATGAGAATCAATGAGTTCATGCACAGGCTGAAAAATGTTGCTTTTAGAGGCTTTATATGGAGTTAAGATAAAAAGACCAGTGCAGACAGACAAAACACTGGAGGTTAAGTCATTCACTAAATAGGGAGCATGCTATATCTTTCCTATGAAGCAAAGTGAATTCAATCCAAACTTCTTATCAAAAGTTCAGTTTCAGGCTGCAGATGATGTTTGGACCACTCAACATGGTTGGCAGATATGGGGCAATGGTAATCAGGACATAGATTCAAAATGTTTCATGTACAATTATATTTTAACATGGTTGGCAGTGATTGGATTTTATTTTTGCATGTTCATTAGGTGCTACTAGTTACAAATCAAAAAGGGAAATGGGAAATTCACCCACACTCGGGTCTCAGGTGTTTAAAATGAGAATGTCCCCTTCCCCTAATACCACCTGCAACCATCAAGCAATTAGCAAATCATGGATCACAGGTGCGATATAACTAAAGCTTATTGAGATGAACCCTTCGCTATGCCCCATCAAAACTTGCAAAAAGAAAACTGCACTTGTCAAGTGATTTCATGGGGTCTTTAAGAAAAATGATTTGCTAAATTCAAAGTTTACAGTTTGTGGGTACAAATTCAATGCTACAGTTCTTCAGAACACACACAAAGCTCGTCTAGAAAACATCAGTCATTCACAAGCATCGTTTTCTATTTTTATTTTTTCTTCCCTTTTTCACTCCAATTTGGAATGCCCAATTCCCAATGCACTCCAAGTCCTCGTGGTGGCGTAATGACTTTCCTCAATCAAGGTGGCGGAGGACGAATCTCAGTTGCCTCTGCTTTACCGCAGAGACATAGCGCGTGTGGAGGCTTCACGCGCGCCCCACCTAGCTCAAACCACATTATAGCAACCAAGAGGAAGTTACCCCATGTGACTCTACCCTCCCTAGCAACCGGGCCAATTTGGTTGCTTATGAGACCTGGCTGGAGTCACTCAGCACACCCTGGGATTCGAACTCACGAACTCCAGGAGTGGTAGTCAGCGTCTTTACTTGCTGAGCTGCCCAGGATCCCAACAAGGATTGTTTTCTTTGAACTTTGATTATTTCCTCGTTCTCCACAGTGTACATGCACAAATACATGTCACAGTAACTGCAATACTGTCAAAATTAAAGAAGTTTGGCAGAGATTGTGAATCTTAACCTTTGAGTGCTGCACCAGGGCTTGCAGGCAGAAAGTCTCCACCTTCTCTGAAGGGGTGGAAGTTAGGCTTTGTGCGTAGGGCAACCCATTTCCTCCGAAACACCACAGCCCTCCCTATAACCACAGAACAAAATACACAACTAATGCATTGGCTCTTTCATTTGGATATAAATCCAATCACTTTTGTACCATGTGTGTGTTTGTCTCACCCTTTGTGAGGCTAATGATTGGCTGCTCTCTCTAAGTGCAAGGGAGGTAAAGTACTGCACACACTGATCCACTTCTGACTGGGGCAGAGATGCAAGCAACTGCCGAAGACCATCTTCTATTGATATATCCTATCAATGTACAAAACATGAACATTAGTTGATGAAGCAGACATCTGGGGCTCTTATACAGCAGCTCAATACTGTCTGAATTATAGCTACTCACATCCTCTGTGTGTGGCAGTGGAGGGGGAGGGAAAAAGAAGCGAATGTCCACATTAGGGATGCGGGCAAGACCCACAGCTGTGCGCTGATCTACCACCTGTGCTGCTGTCTGGTACTGATAATCTGTGACAGACAGGCAAAAACACCAATCAGAGCCCATAGTGTCAAAAAGTTAGAAATAGAACGGGTGTTCCAATACAAGAATTTTGTGGTATTAATGTTATATTAAACTTCATTACTGTATCTTTATAGACAGGCAAATTACCCCATGAAATCAAAATTGGAGTTTTATTTACCGCGTTGTATGTTTCACCTCAGTTTCCAGGTGAAATTAACAGTAGAAATGCTACAACAACTGTGCTTTTTTTCACTTTCAAACAAATCACGAGTATTATTTATTTATAAACACTTATTTTTGCACTATTACTCGCACAATGCTGTTGTCATACCGAAACACTATTACTCTAAAGTACCATTTGAAAAGCAAATTGTAATGTTTCTATACATATATTTACACACTTATTCAAATGTTAATAACTTCCGTTGTAGCTCACCTGATAGAGTGTTGGACTTTGGGATGACCGACACGTGAGATGAAAGTGTCATAAAAGCTAATGACGCGGATGACTTCAGAAAACGTGCTTTTTATGTTGCATTTGTGACAAGCCCAGTATCGGTTAGGTTCAGGTGTTGGTTTTGGTTTTGGGTAAGGATGTCTGTTTTGTTCAACTGTTATTTATCTTTTGGACACTATTGGTTAGGTTTATGCACAAACATTAGGTTAGGGAAGTGCGTTTTACTCATTTAAACCTTGTCTGGTTACAACATAATTTCCTCTTTTTTGGCACCCCCTGCTGGACTTTTCACTGAGAAACTGAGAAGGATATAGTGGCTTTCTCCTAACCACCAACTGAGAGGGATATAGTGGCAAACTCCACACCACCATTGAAGATATAGGGAGCCCATTACCTAACCCTTTCCCTAACCTTAACCATGAGTGTAAGTGATGCATTCTTTTGGAGTTGGCCCAACCCCGTTTAGGAGTAACCACGCCCCTTCTGGAGTAATCCCACCCTCTTTGGGAGATTCTTCCCCCATTTGGAGGCTATACCTACTTGTGGAGACTGCAAAAGTATTACCATGGTCACATGAATTTTATGAGATCAGGCTGTCCATTAGCGTTGAAGGCACATGTATTTTATCCAATCAAATGCTTTCTAGAAAGAATACCACTTCCCCTAATACCACCTGCACCCATCTATCAAGTAGCAAATTATAGGCTACTGGCTATGAAAAAAAAGAAGAAAAAAAAGACAAGCCCTTCGATATTTCCCACCTAAAATCCTGAGGTCTTTTAATGGCTTAAATCCAATCATTGAGACATTTCATTAATCTCAGTAAGTCTTTGAAATTTTGACAAGTGTGCTGCGGTCTCTCACCCTGCCAGTGGTGATTCTGGGCCAGGTCCTGCACTGCCTGCTGTCTCACGACCCGGTCTGCAGAGCAGATTCTCTTCAGCAGGACCCACAGTGCACATTCATGTGGATCTGCATCCAAATGACTGAGATGCTCTGATAGAGATCACAATAACACAGATTAGTACATCAACTGGAAACACACCCTTGCCTAAAAGAAATCATGATAAATGTGGGAAAACCTAAATATACAACAATAGTAAAATTATTTACCAAATGTACACTATTTTGGAGTCAATGAAACATGGGGAGTACAGCAAATATAATCTCACACTACATTTCACTACAGTTTATCACTCTACTGCTAAGGCTCACTCATCCAAGCTGTTTTGTGCTTAATCTATTTGTTATAAACTACTCTTCAGCCTCAAACCTGATGCCTTCAAGTGTACTGCGATAAAAAAAGACAAAGTCAAGCTTCAAAAAGAGACTATTACAAGGCAGAGATTGCAGGTTCGTCTCATTTCAGGATTTAAACACGTGAGAGCAACCATACAAAATTCAATGTCATTTCCAATACTGTCATCTTTATCATTCATCTACAAACTAAATGCAGATGTTTCCTGAGATGCTTACCCAAAAACCTTAAAATTAGATAATTGTCAATGGGTGGGTTAACCAAGCATGTCCTCTGGTATTCTTGCAAGTACCATGATAACACTAACCATGCAGTTTGTTTCAGATAGGTTTTTTACCATATAATTTTTTTTTTTAATGTTAACAAATATTTTTTTTAAATATTGTAAAAAACATTAAGGGGATAGTATACCCCCAAATGACAATTCTCTCAGTGGTTAAATCCATATCTTTTAAAGTAATATGATAGGTGTGTGTAAGAAAGAGTCTATAAATCTCCACTTTCAGTTTCACATGTGAAAGTGAAATCAAACATGTGACTTTCTCCACTTTTACTTTTATATCTGATTTAAAATAGGACTTAAATATTGATGTGTTTCTTACCCACACCAATCATATTGCTTGAAAATATGCATTTAACCACTGGAGTCTTATGGATTACTTTCATGCTGCTTTTTATCTTTTTTTTGGACCTTCAGATTTCTGGTCACCATTCGCTTGCATTGAAAGGACCTACAGAGCTGAGATATTCTTTTTAAAACCTTTGTGTTCAGCAGAAGAAAGAAAGGGATGGCATGAGGGTGAATAAATGATAAGAGAATATTAATTTTTGGGTGAACTTCCCTTTAATGGGTACCATGACATCAACATCAAATACAGAGTAACAACTTACCATCCAGTGGGCGAAGCAGAACTCTTGATGTAATTTCAATAAACTTTCTAGCTGCTTTATGAAGCTCCTTCCTGGTTTTGTTAGTGAGGCCTGGAAAAGGCATAAGGTCTGTTATTAATAAAGAGAAATGAATACATTTCTCTATCACATGTAACAACTAATGCATGAATGGGCTGCTTTATATTGTTTAATAATGCAAAATATTAAACAACACATCTACACTTCCTGGCCAAAAAAAAAAGATGCATACTCCAATATTTCGTTGGACCGGCTTCAGCTTTGATAACAGCGAACATTTGTCATGACATTGTTTTGACAACCTTATGCAACACCACAACATATAATTCTGTACAGAGTTGCGTTCATTTTTGGCCGAGATTTTGTATTGATGACAGGATAGTCGAACCACTCCGTAAAGTTTTCTCCAGCACATCCCAAAGTCTTTCAATGGGGTTAAAATCAGGAATTAATTTATGAATATAATTCCTCATGCTCCCTGAACCACTCTTTCACAATTTGAGCCCGATGAATATTGGCATAGTCGTACTGGAATATGCCTGTGCCATCAGGGAAGATAAATCCATTGATGGGATAACCTGGTCATTCAGTACATTCAGGCAGTCAGCTGACTTCATTTTATTGCTGCATAATGTTGCTGAGCTTAGACCAAATCTAGAGCCTAGACCTGACCAATTAAAGCAACCCCAGATCATAACATGCCTCCAGAGGCTTGTACAGTGGACACTTTGCATGACGGGTGCATCACCTCATGCACTTCCCTTTTCACCCAGACGTGCCCATCACTTTGGAATCGGGTAAATCTGGACTCATCAGACCACATGTCCTTTTCCCATTGCTCCACAGTCCAATCTTTATGCTCCGTAGCAAATTGAAGATGTTTTTTCTGATTAGCCTCATTAATTAGTGGCTTTCTTGTGGCCACACAGATGTTTAGTCCCAATCCTGTAAGTTCTCGTCACACTGTACATGTGGAAATGCTCTTAATTTCACTATTAAACATAGCCATGAGTTCTACTGTCGATTTTTTTATGATGTGACTTCAAGAATTTTAGGGATCTAGCGATCACTCAAGATTTTTTTTCTGACCACATTTCTTCCACGAAGCTGATGGTTCACCACTCTCCTTCCAGGTTTTAATAATGCATTGGACAGTTCTTAACCCAATTCCAGTGATTACAGCAATCTCCTCAGTTGTTTTCTTTGCTTGATGCGGGACACTAATCTGCCCCTTCTGAAACACAGTAACATCTTTTCCACGACCATGGGATACATCTTCTGATATAGTTTTTTAAGAAATGAGAAGCTACACACTGCATCAGTTAGGCTATAAATATGGTTGTCAGCTGAAACATATGAATCACTGCAATAATGATCCAATCATTGGCTCTTAAGTATCTGCTTATTTAAATCGAAACGGCAAAAAAAAAAACAAAACAAAAAAAAAAAAAACATTTTGGCCAGGCAGTGTATATCTAACAATAACCTATAATCTAACTATAATATAAATATGATGTCACTGAAAGAGCTTGTTGACAATTTATGCACAGAGGATGAGCCAAACAACTTATTTTTAAACATGACTAAACCTGTATCACTTATTGTTCTAGTTGTTTTCTTTTCATCACTACATCCTTTTTTTCACAAATCTTAGATTGTTACATTAGAACAATCTAAATGTTACTCATGCTCAATAGAAGCAGTTTATCAGTAGATATTTTATAACAGTATTAAAAACTGACAGAATATACCAGAAGCAAGGCTCTCTTGTTCCCTATTCGTGGCATGAGTCAGGTAGATGTAGGACTTTTGTTTCTCTTTTAGAATGGCACTGGTGTCGATAGTGATGGCCTGGTTCAGAGTAAACACTTCGTACGTGATGAACACACAGCCTCTGTGAAACCAAACATGATGTCAGAATGTTTGACTGGGTTTCAAGGAAGGAGAATCAACCTGCCTGAACTGCTGCAAAATAGTTCTGTCACAATTTAGAAGATCCACTTAGGAACCATAGCAGAACTAAACAAATAAATAAATATGTATTATTTCCCCATAAAGGGATATAATTAGACATAAATTACTTTTGACACATGATTTCTCTGACTTCCTCTGTCAAAATGTTTCATATTATGTTATTCAAATCTTTGCAAACTCCCGCAAAGACATCAAAATAAATTGGGGGGAAATCCTGCTTACCCCAAAACTATTGCTCCTGTCACTTTTGCTATTTTCCCTAGAGACAGGAAAGAGACCATCAGTCACACTATAAAGACCTTTTAGAGGACTGTAGTAAGACAATATGTTGGAATGTGACTAAATACACAAAGGTTGTGCGGTTCAATACCAAGTGAGTTTCTATTCAAGACAGTTTTGCGTATCATCTGTACCCAACATAGATATCCAAAAATACTGTCTAAGTAGGCATTTCACGAAGTTTAGAGTCTTACTGAGGTCTTTCCATGGCAATGCTCTCTTCACAGCGGGTCCAGAGGTGCTCAGCCTCCGGCAGCGGATCATTCGCAGAGCAGACGCAGACATTTGCGGATTCACTTGCAGATTTCCGACGATGGCACACATCAATTTAGGCCAGAGGGCCGGTGATACATTTATGGCAGCTGTTTATGATTACTTGCAAACAAAATGTGCCTTCTCATATTATGCTGTTAAATAAGCTGTCGGCTTGTACATGCAATGACGAGTTAGTTAACTAGATAAGCATACTGGCGAAATGGTGTATCTGAATCTGCATAAGATTGACAGGAAATGTGTTTTCTGAGTGAACGAACCTTGACGTGAAGCGTCATTACCGTAAATAATGCAAATGTCAAGCATCTAAAAATGAACTACCGTAATACTATATGGTGCGCATCAAATTGGCAAAAAAAAACAACAAAACAACGACAACAACATCAACAACAACAAAAAAAACGCCTACATATTTGCTAAGGAATTAAGATATTTAAAAGCAAAAATAAATGAATAAATACGATTAAATGCTTTCTCTTATCCCAGCTTAATGTGCACAGACAACTAGGCCAATATCTATATGGAAAAATGACTGGTAACATTTACTTAATTTTTATTTTTTAAAATTGTTGCACACAGTTTTTCTAAGTACATTTTAATGATATGAAATTATAGGTGCACTCAGTGCTTTTTTCCTCATTAAAAAGAGTAACTCCTATAGACATTGTATTTTTGCAATAGCAATATGTAGGAAATCATGTCAACTTACATTTAAATAAAGACTTCAGTCATATCAGTAACCTTATAAAAGCTGTTTTATTCTACATGTTCTACATATATCCATATTGAGTATAAACACATTAGATATGCACTATATTTTAACATATATATGTGCACAAATGTGAGCAAAATTTATACTGAAATATATATCCATGTATGTAAATTAGGCCTGTCGATTTAACGAGTTAATTCAGTGCGATTAATTTGACTAAAAATAACGCGTTAAAACATTAACGCCATTAATCTCATGCCCACGGACCGTAATATGGAAGATTCCTGAGAAATGCAAGCTTGTAGTACCACCTGTTTACTCCAGAGGGCAGTAAGTGAAATTTCAACTGCGTGGCAATGCACAGTTTATACAGTGAAAAAACACACCCTTGAGCTGCAGAACAACACAAATGTGTTATGTTCTTGCGTTCAAAACACTTGATGGAGCGCAAATCCGAACTAAGGCATCTCAATATGTGATTGATATGTCAATACGTGATCGCGCATGCTCTCTCTCTCTCTCTCTCTCTCTCTCTCTCTCTCTCTCTCTCTCTCTCTCTCTCACACACGCACACACACACAAACACACACACACCCAGCCATCTGTCCTTGTTTATTCAATGACTTGTTAGAAACAGCACAAGCCCTGATACTATTTCTAAAGTGACATTTTTGAATGACTAATGAAGGCTTGGACACATAATTTGTTTTGAACCAGCAACGGCAGATTTTGATCCATCGAAGTAGTTCCATGCACAAATAAGTTTTTATGACCGTACTTGGATTTCCTTTTCTTTTTTTTCTTTTTTTTTAAATGTACTTGTTCATTGAACTGTTGTATAAGCAATATCACACGTGCGATATGGCCCTACATCAGCACTGCAGTACAAAACAAAATAATAGTATTTTGTCCAACAGTTTGAAATACTATGTGGAAAGCAAATCTGTCACTGAATTTACATTTCTGTCTTCATTTGCCTGAATCTGTAAAGAATTGGGGACCTTTGAAGGCACTTTGGGGATATATTTTGGAGACATTTAATGCTGTATGTAAACCCATGCATTAACTAATAAAAGATTAATTATTTGAGTGTTTCAATAAAGCTATTACATGTAAAAATGTTGTACAGTTTTTTCCTGTTATTGCTATATACTGTATATATTTTATATGTATCTATATATAGCCATACATGGTTCTTGCATATATTGCAGAATATTTAAAATATAAGCACTAGATTCCCATGTATGAAAATGTATTATTTAAATACATCACATTATATTTTCCAATATATTCACATATATGTTTGTTTTGTAAGGGTACTGAGTACTTCATGACACATTAAAGTGAGTAAATTTAACTTAAAAATTTAAGTTAACACAGTACCGTTTACTTACAAATCTGGTGGATATGGTACTTAAATAAAATGAGTAAAATTTACATTTCACATTTTGATCTTTTTATGAACCCATGCTTCATCATGTGTCACATGACATACAGAAGCTTGACACAAGGGAAGCTTAATGTTTCCTGTTACTATACAGTCAACTAAACAACATCACCTTGCTTTACTGGCAGCAGTAACAAGATACAGAGCTACTATCTATCTGTCTCTTTGTCTGTCTTCTATCTATTGTACCTGTCTGTCTGTCTATCTACATACCTACATGTCTGTCTGTCTGTTGGCTGTATGTCTGTCTTTTGCAGCTGGCACAACAGTGTCTACATGAAGTGTTGATTTCTTAGCATACATTTCAACCTAGTGAGAGAATTCCTTCCTCTTGTAAAGGGAAATCGACTCATGAATGTGAAGGATGTCAGGTCACTTCCAGGATGTGTGTGTGCTCCAAAACCTCTTTTAAATACCTCAGGATCATCTTGTTTTTGTCCTTGGTTTGTTCATTTCTTAATAACTGCTGTCATGGACAGATTATTGACATGTTGAACTCTCAGAAAATGATAAATTATTGGTATGTGTATAAAGCAGATTTTCTATTAAGATGAAAGCAACCCACAAAATCAGCATTTAATTAAGTTCAAACAAACAGATTGACAAAAAAGCATTTAGCAATTGCTTTTTACTTTGTTACGTTTATTCCAATGAAGACAACTGCGCTGAAAAGATGCATACAGTATAATGGTCCTAAAAGACTAAAGTTCCAGAACACAAAACAATAAATACACAATTTAATGAGTTTGGTGCATTTTATACATTTTAAATTATTGTTTGCAATAACTATACATTTAGGAATTTGCATGAAAAGACATGTTGTGCTTTAACATCTGTACAATGGTCTCACAAGGATTATCCTAACATTTATCACCCTGAACCTTAATATCTCTGCCTTTCTTTCTCCCTCTCTTTATCTCTTTTGCTCTTCTCTGTCTCATACACTCTGAAATATGAGTTTCAGTTTAAGCTTGCACACTTATGCACAAACAGAAATATACACATACACACATCAACAAACATAAAACAAATTTTAGAACACATAATAAAAGCTTTGGAAAACTGTCCATGTTTGATTAGAGTTTAGGACATCCATATCTCAACTGAGAACAGTTGTCCAGTTTTATAGTCCAAGTATATGTATATATATTTATTTTCTCCCAACACTTTACTATTCATGTGGTTGTCTCCTGATAGGCTCGTATGATGCTCTCATAGGCAGGTGGTGGGGTTTGGCCAGCATGGAAGCCCATTAGATTGCTGTTGCCCCAGAAGGAATCCGGTCTGGTTCTGGCCCTGGGTGGAGTAACCATGGAACTGACAGTGCTGTTGTAACCAGCTGCCCCAGGGCTTGTAGTGAGAGTGGGTGTCCGTGGCAGGCTGCCCTGGGCACCCTCCTCTGCCTCACGAGCAATCTGGCTACACTGGAGAAGAGGATGAAAGGTAGAGGCCCGGAAGCTAGATTTGCGGCCCGGTGAGTCACCATAATCTGTTGGTGAGGAAGAAGTTTGCCGATGGAAGGTGAAGGCAGCACTAGCCAGACTGTTGTTGCTTCGGCGGTCATAACCACTGCTATATCGACTGAAGCCAGGCCAAGAGCGGGGTGAGGAAGACCGGGTGGTGGAACGGGACTGGTGGACGGGCAGACGGGTTATAGTGGCTGAGGCCCGACGGCGGGACATCCAGGTCAAAGTCACATAGACCATAGCACCCAACAGCAAACCAACAACCATAGAAAGACTGAAGGCCAGGATCACATCCCCTAGAGAAAGAAGAGAGTGAAGGAAAGGATCCAATGTTGAAAAAAAAAGTTAGTAATTTTAACAGAAAAGTACTGTGAAAAGGCTACCGTAAAAACTATTACTTGGTTTACCTTATCATGTATGGTGAAAAATTATATTTTATTAAACAAGAATATAATTTACAATAAAATATTGTAAAAAAAAGTTGGATGTAAAAGTATGATTTACCTTATAGATGGTGAATATGTATATTATATTTAACAAGACAATATGTGTATTTTAAGTTAAACTGATGTTAAAATTGGGGTGGAAAAACTATAATTGTAAGTTTCCAGAAGTCCCTGCATGGCCCATCTGATAATATTGTTTTAAAATATTTTGTTAAATATTTATGCCTACATAGTTTTTACACAAGCAGCACTCTGTAATTTAGTAAACATGTTCACAAAAGCATTAAAACCTGTACATAATTTATGAATACTCTTATTATAATGTTCTATTCTTATTCTTATTCATATTCACATTGAAGTATGATCAAATGTCTGGTTCCCAGTCATTTCTGACCAAAATTATTTTCAGATGGTTAAAGAAGTGTATACTGCATGCTACTGCCATGACAAGAATACTTAGTGCTTTAGGATCATTAGGGAGAAACTGCAGGAAACGTCTGAAGGTCAGTTGGAACGCCTGTCCTGAGCTTCCAAATTACACACTCACAGTGGTCATGGTCAAATTCCACAACAGATGGCACACCCAGAGTTTTCTTATACAAAATAATTTTAATATATATATTTTTTTTAGACTGGATAAAATAGTTAAAGTTTTAAGAAGCTTCTTGTTATAGGATTCCATTGTCTAGAGATATACCAATCACATTAGCACACTGGCTGGTGTAGCACAGAACATCAAATGTCCTTCGAAATCCCAATGATTCAGTACTGCAATTATTTTTCTCTTGAATTGTTATTATTTTTATAAAGTAATATTCTGGGTTCAATACAAGTCAATCTCAGTCAGCAGCATTTGTGGCATAATGTTGATTACCACAAAAATAAATTTTGACTTGCCCCTCCTTTTCTTTACAAAAAAAATAACAAATCTGGGTTCTAATTGTATTTTTGCAATAAATATATGTAGGAAATCATGTCCACTCACATTTAAATGAAGACTCCAGTCATATCAGTAACCTTATGAAAGCTGTTTTATTCTACATGGAGAGTCCACGTGTGAGGGCTGCCATGTTAGAATCACATGACCTGCTGAATTCTACTTGCTTAATCTCAGTAACGTCCTGTTATTTAACACTTTCACTTAATAGACTAAAATAATCATGGCTGACAGTGAATAATAAATGTCTACAATGGCATCTGAAACTGAAAACTATTGATTTGAAATGATGCTGATACTGCAAGGTGATTCTAACATGGCAGTCCCCGTGTGCAGACCCTCTCCATGTAGAATAAAACAGCTTTTATAAGGTTACTGATATACATTTCAATGTGAGTGGTCATGATTTCCTACATATATTGCAAAATCACAATTCATGTCTTTAGGAGTTAAACTTTTTTAATGAGAAAAATGTTACTGAGTGCACCTTTAAGTAAAATCAACTTCATGACACATTAAATTGAGTGAGTAAATTGAACGTAAACATTTCAGTTAACAGTAACCAGCACTTACAATAGAAGTAACTGGGGTTAATTTGTAAATGTTAAAATACTCAGTGTTTCACAAGTATAGCCACAAGACATAAACAATATGCATATAAACGTGATTTTAGTGTGATAAAATCACTTACAAACATTTTCTATGTAAAGTTATAGCAACATTTTTCAAGAGGGATGAGCCAAAATAATTTCACAACAACTCATCTTAACTTGTATTAAACCCCGAATATTCCTTTAAAGGGATAGTTCGCCCAAAAATAGAAATTTACACACATGAGGAGAAATCATGAAAAATGTTCACATAGCTCTTTCCCATACAATGAAAGTGAATGGCAACTGAGATTGTAAATAATAATAATAAAATAAATCTAAATAATGATATTTTTTATAATAATACAAATGTATAATAATAATTATTATTATTTCTAGATGGGTGCACAAGTATGTTCTTTCATACTTTGTGTTATACTTTCAACTGAATAAATGGACACAAACAGTTATATTGAATTGAATCAAACCTATTGTATCCATTTCAACAACAAGACATAACTATTCAACATATTATAATAGGAATATGACAACTAAAACTCCTTAGAGGCTTGTGCATAAACTAATGTGGATATTTATAAGCAATTTTCACCCTGGGTGAAAGAATCACAGTGCAGAGTGAAGGATCATCTGGAAATGACATTTGGAGAGACTGAATGGAAAAAGCTGCACACTGGCTGTGGGTTTTTGTTTTTTTTACAGACCACTTTTGCCAATATCTTTTGTTGCAAGTTACTGTTGTCTGCATTTCTGATGAGAAATTAGTTCTCTTAAAAGTTCTCAACATAGCATTTTCTTCACTCCAGAGCTTTCCATAGAAGTTCAGAGTTGACAACGTAACATTATTAGAAAAACTTGTTTGTGTGTGTGTGTGAGAAAGAGAGAATGCTTTATTAAGAGTATAAAGACGGCAAAACATCTTACTTAATCCAAAGGACTCCAGTATCTCCACAATGGGATGGGTGCTGTTTTCTGCCATAGTTCCCTACAGAGATACAGGGGAGAACAGAGAGGACACAGTGTCTCCCCTCCAACTCTTTCGTCCACTTACTCTTCGTTTTAATTTTTCGTTCTGTCCTCTGCTCTCTCTTCCCAGTTAAAGGGACCCTCCTCTCTCAATCTATGTGTCTGTCTGTCTCTCTTTTTGAATCCTAGACTGCTCAGCTCTGTGGAATACAGGATCCTCTCCAAGACCAGGACTGCTACTCTGTTGTTTGTAGAAATACAAAGTCTTTCCTTCACATTTCCTGCCTTTCCTGTGTAAAATTAGCAGCAGGCTGTCCTTATCTGTACAGAGCAGGGTTCCTGTGGGATGGAGGGGAAAGGGAGGAGGTTACAGAGAAGGGGAGAGTCAAGGTGTGCGTGTTTGTGAAATCATTTGCTCCCCCTGGCCAATATTCATCATATTTTACTTTTCTCTCTTTCCTCTTTCTCTTCCAGACACTTGGCAGGAACAATGGAGGCTGTACTGCTCTGTGTCACCACAGATGGCATTACGTCAGTTTGCAGTTTAGATGACAGTGACGCATTTCATTTACCCTGCAATTTATATGACAATGCAATTTATATGAAAATCAAATTTAATTATTCCAGCACAAGATAAAACCAAGACCAAATGAAGAACATCATTGCATCTTTCTATGTATTTCATAACACAATTTTCAAGGTTTTTGAGCTTTTACATATCCACTTTCTACTCTGCTCTAGTCTTGGTCAACACAATGCTTCAGATTTGCCATGCACAGTCCCAGCTCTATCCTGGCCAGACCAGAATTGCACAGAGAACAATCCAGCACAAACAATGTTCTGATAAGATTCCACAGAAAAAAAAGCAGTGATTTGTACCAAACTAGACTCCTCTCAACTCAGTCAGAAGTATGTGCTTTTAAAAAACAGTGATTAAGAACAGTAGATAGCACAGGTTTCAGGACAGAGCCACTGTTCTGGGAGGAGAGGGACAGGCCCTATACTGACATTTCCGCTCATTGTTGCTTTGTGCTGTGGAGTGAAGTATTCAGCCATTGCTTTACACAGTTTTGAAGAAGACCTATACAGAACATTTTATTTTATTTTCAGCCACTCACTTGTGTGTAATTGCATTAAGAAACACCCCAAACATACACTGTAAACATCATCATACCCCTTTGGAATAATAACTTTTTTTTATCTTAAAGCCTGAAATATAATATATACACCGTCAGCCAAAAGTTTGGAATAATGCAGATTTTGCTCTTTATGGAAAGAAATTGGTACTTTTATTCACCAAAGTGGCATTCAACTGATCACAATGTATAGTCAGGAGATTAATAACGTGAAAAATGACTATTACAATTTGTTTCAGAACTTCTTAAAGTACTTCAAAGAGTTGTCATCAAAAAATCCTCCACGTGCAGCAATGACAGCTTTGCAGATCCTTGGCATTCTAGCTGTCCGTTAGTCCAGATACTCAGGTGACCTTTCTTCCCACACTTCCTGTAGCACTTGCTATAGATGTGGATGTCTTGTTGGGCACTTCTCATGCCCCTTACAGTCTAGCTGATCCCACATAAGCTCAATGGGGTTAACACACTATTCCAGTTGTCTGTTGTCCAATGTCTGTGTTTCTTTGCCCAACCTTTTTTTTTTTTTTTTTGGTTTCAAAAGTGTTTTTTTCTCAGCAATTCTTCCCATAAGGCCTGCACCCCTGAGTCTTCTCTTTACTGTTGTACATGAAACTGGTGTTGAGCGGGTAGAATTCAATGAAGCTGTCAGCTGAGGACATGTGAGGCATCTATTTCTCAAACTAGAGACTCTGATGTACTTATCCTCTTGTTTAGTTGTACATCTGGCCTTCCACATCTCTTTCTGTCCTTGTTACACCTTTGTATGAAATCTTCAGTTTTTTTTGGCAATTCCAAGCATTGCATAGCCTTCATTCCTCTAAACAATTATTGACTGATGAGTTTCTAGATAAAGTGTTTTATTTTGTAAGTATTTTAATGTAAATTTTTTTTTAAAAAAATGGGCCCCATTCACTTCCACTGCAAGTACCTCACTGGAACTTAGATTTTTGCTTTTTTTAAGAAAAGGAGGGACAAGTCTATTTTTTTGTGTGTTTTTGAGTGTGTGTGTGTGTGTGTGTGTGTGCGTGGTAATCAACATGCTACAAATTCCTTTAAATTTAATGTATTTGCATTTCCAGGGTTGAAATGTGACAATTAATTTGGATTTTTATAGTCACTGTAGTTAATTCATAAAGTGAGACTGGATTTTTTTTTTTTTTTTAAGATAGTTTGGGTTGATATAATTGGATGCGATTGAATACAATGACTACATTACCCCGAGTTTCCTTTAAAACATTCTCTCCAAGTCTTAAAGCGAGTAGGACACTTCGCCCGCGACCATCGTTCACGGTAATTCGGAGCAGTATCGCAGGCTATGCAGTCTGCGTAGGGCACCAACTCCCTAAAGGGGCACCATCTTACCATAGGAGGGCAGCAGAAAGTCCACCGGCTGCCATTACTCGCTCGTTATACGTTATTCAAGGACCCGAAAGCAGTTGCAGAACATAGATGATCGCTTCATGCTCATATCACGCGAACCACCACCATAAATATGATGTTCCAACGTATTTAATGTTAATTCCCAAGTACTTCACCAGATGGGTGCAGAGTAGGCTACATAATATGTATAATTATATTAATGTATAATTAAAATAAGGAATTTGATAAAAAGTGCACCTGTAATATCTATTTTCTTTTCTCTTTACATCATCATAACTCTCCTAAAATGTACCTCATACATTCCCTTCCAGTGAGACTTTGTTCCCTTCTCAATCAAAGCGCTGGTGCTTGTTAAAGTGTGTCGTGCTGTCATAGCAACCATGTTACGTTCCGTTTCAATCTGTCATACGAAGGCCGTCTCGTTTCAACGAGGCTTGTTTAATGAAGGACGTCTACCTAGCACGCAGCATTCGGAACGAGACACACGAAATTAATGGTTCTGTCTTCGGCTGAACTGAATTCATTCCTAATAATAAACAACAGAAATAAAAAGTGTTCTCATCATAACCAGCAGGTGGCTCTGTTACTTTGTTTAGAAATAATTTTGTCAGGCTTAACTTGTGTCTATCTCATTTGCATACCAAACATTTACCCGGACATTACTATTCTAGATCTTGTTAGTTAATGTATTTTCATATTTGTTGTTTGTTTAACAATGTGAAACACTCCCTTTCTTTCTTATATATTCACAGGAAAACACTTAGCAAAATGTTGACATGTTTTTTACCGAAAGTGATCTTCAGAATCATTGATAGAGGCGTCATGGTGGACCTTCGATGTAGGTGAGTGAGAGTGGATGCTAGGCCAGTTGACGCTTGTGCCAATAATTTTGTTGTTTTGCGTCTGAACAAATTGAACAAAAAAGAATACTGTAAAAGATGTACATATTGTACATTATGTTGATCAAAGGAGTGAGAGATTCTCTCTCTCTCTCTCTCTCTCTCTCTCTCTCTCTCTCTCTCTCTCTCTCTCTCTCTCTCATCCATCCATCTGCAGTGACCTGGTAAAGGTCATTGCTAAGCATTGCTGCTTGAAAACTGAGCTTACTGCTTCATTCAGGCATTTAACGTTTTATCTTACAATAAAATATCTGTGTGATATAAATGAAGTGGTCTGGGAGTATTCCCAACCTCTCAAATGTCCAATGCTTGAGATATCTCACATTTCAGCATCTTATACATTTTCCATGGGAGAAGGTTTGAAGAAATGTACAGTTGAAGCATAGCACAGAAATTGTAAAATATAAGTTGAAAATTTTAGCTAGCCTCCTATCCAACATTTTATTTTAAGAAATGTTCCTGAACAAATTTGGTTACTCATTCCATATTTATTTATGCAATACAAATGAGTGATTTATGACAATAAATTGTTGGCTAATACTCTTAACATTAACTAGTTAAAGAAATGAAACCTTTTTATTAAGTGTTACTATTAACTGTTATTAATAGTTCTGTCAATATCAAAAGGTCATTGTGACATGCTGGCAACCAAAAACCATGAGAGCACCACACACAGCAGAGATACGTTCAAAAATAAGAAAGATATATCCATTGCAATCTCTAAAACTGCTCCAGTGAGAAATCAATGTTACTGTCTTTGGCTTTTTGCTGTAACACAAATCACTAATTATTAAGCAAATACATGAAGACTCGGTGCCGTTATTTAAGGTTAAACAGTTATATCTGTTATTAGTGGCATATACATCAACATCAGACTGGTTTAAACTGGGATCCTCAATTAAACTGGGAATAGTGCTGAGATGAGTGAGTGACTGAGATATTGAGAGCACCTGAAGAGCATGCATGTTAAAGAGAGTAAAGCTAAAAATGCTCATGATCGCTCAAACAGTCTCTTTCGCTCCATACGTCTGATTGTCATGAGTTGCGTTACATCACGTATCCTCAGATTTGTATTTGCATGTTTATTTGTTGTTTTTAATTAGTTTTTATACCCATTAGCAGCCTCTTTATCCTCTCTGTGTTCACTGTTCAGTGAGTCAGAATTACTACCGTAATGGCAACTTAATATTCATAAACCTGTAATTCTTAAACATTTTTAAAAACAAAATGGTATATTCATGTGAATTACATCATGTCTTAAAGTTTAAATTCATGAATGCTTAGAATTGCCAACAACTCACCCTCCAAAGGCCACTCTGTCATGCTTCAAGGTATGAGCAAACACTCATTCATTAGAGGAGCAGTGTGTATGTGTGATTCCCTGCATGCTACAAAAAAGGCCCTTGGCCCATAGGGCCTAAATCTAGGCACTATCAGCCGATCACAGATTTAAGATGAATATCGGCCGATTTCAGTGGCCTATCAATCGGTGCACCCCTAATTATTACGACTTCTTACGAGAGTGGATTGTTGACTTATATAATTTTTATTTGGAGCCAATTATATTTTCTATACCCCTAAATCCAGGGGCATAGGAACCATTATAATTAAGGGGGACATATCCATGTTTTGACGCAGACAATATGATTAATATTAATGAGCCCTACAGCCTGTCAGGCCATCTACCTGATGAGACAAGACATGAGCAAAAAGTGCAGTCATCTTTAACTATTGTAATTGATGTTGTTAAACAGATGAAAACATTTTAAATCTTAGTATAGACATAGTATAGTCATAATATAGGCCTTCATATAAACAATGATATTGTTCCATGTTTTTTGTTTGGCTATTATATTTAATTTAGATTATTGGTAATGTTGAGGTTTATGCCATAACCATAAATAATAATAATAATAAAAAATTAAAAAAAACTCTGACCAAGTCAACAGTGTAGACAGAGGTGACACAAGTTTCTGAAATCTTTAAGATAAGGTCATATTTGACACGAACATTAAGGTTTTATTTTGTGTGTGCTTTGATTCTTTGCTTCTGGCTGACTGGACCAATGTTTGAAATTTATTAAACAGTTTATTTGACAGTTATTAAATTATATGATAATATTTTTGTTTAAAGGGGTCAAGTGCTTTTTTTTTGTAATTGAAATATCTTCCCTGAGGTCCAATGATAATGTTATAAAAGTTTATTTTATTTTATTTTTTTACACCAAAACAGTCACAATTTAGTAATATATGATCATTTTACACCCTGTATTTGGCCCTCTGTCTAAAATGCTCAGTTTTGGCACAAGCGCCTCCTTAAAACTTCAACGTAAACGCCCACAATTATGATTGGCTAATATCATGCAGCCCCTCAAATTCAGCAAACTCAATTGGAAGAACACAAGCCCCTCAACATTATAAAACAAAAAGACAGGATTTACACATAACACACATCCAACACATTGCATCTGAATATATTAAACTGTACATCTCATGCACAGTTTTAACACTCAGCACCATAAACTATCAAACAGTCATGACATCTGAAATATTCATGAATTACACTATTTTTGAAGTATTTGTTACTGTCCCACCCTTCAATCCTGTAACAGTTCCTTTGCAAAGCTTGAATCGTATTATTTACAGTTCACAAGCGATCCACGCTGACATGAGTCGAAAAAAATGCACACACATAGTCCAGAGCAGTGAAACTAGACGCACAGACATACAAAATCATCCAGCACTGATGCACACATCGCTGGAAACACATCACAATGGTCAAAGACTTCCATCTTAGTACAGGTTTGTATACATTTATGAGCCAAAACATTATGACCACTCACAGGTGAAGCGAATAACATTGATCATCTCCTAATAAGGCCACAGTGAATTGCCTTTTAGAGTTGTAACTTGACACCACGTCTTCTAAAAGTGGCGAGATACATGGCAGCGGTCAAAGAGTCTGCTTAGTTCATGTTTCTATACAAAATAATGACGTGTCCTGATGGGCCCCCTTTGATGTTATGTTATTAAAAGTTTGGCACACAAGGCCTCCTCTTTTGAACTGTGCACCAGGGGGCGGGGCCATGGGTGTGATGATGCATGTTTTGGGATGTGTAAATACAAATGGGCAATGTTTTGTGACGTCACAAACAGACCAATTTCAGAACGAGACGCAGGGTGGCAAATATAAATGCTCTTTTTAGACTGGGAAGGAAGTTTTGAGTTCTGAAATGTACAGTATGTTTGTGTCAGGGCGGAGGGTGGGGCCGGGTCATGAGTCTACACACCCGGTGTGTGTGTTTTGTCCTTTGCTTTAAGTTTATCATTAAAATATTATTTACATTGTCAAGCCGGTTCTCACCTCCTCCTTTCCATTGAACTGCTTTACACTGGTGCCGAAACCCGGGAAGGAGGAGGGATATGCTGTAGTAGTGTTCTCGCCACTACCGTCCACCCCAACGGAGCAGCTGTGGCCATCTGCCGGGGGACAAGGAGCCCAGCCGCCTGGAAGCGGAGGAACCGCCGCCGACCGTGAGGGGAGAAGGGGCTCCTAACCTACCGCCTGGAGCAGTCAGGGCCGCTGCCAGGGGCAGAGGAGTCCCCTACCTGCCGCTGAAATGCGGCGGGGTCTGAGAGCGGGGAGGGGCTCGCTACCAACCACCTGGAGCGGGAGAACCGTACAGGGCGGAGGGCGGGGCCGGGTCGTGAGTCTACACACCTGGTCACTTATTAGGCTAATTAAACCTCTGAGAGGGATAAAGGCCGACTGCGGAGGATGGTGCGGGAGAGAGAGAGATCGTTTACAGACATGTCCGTCATGTGTGTGTTTTGTCCTTTACTTTAAGTTTATCATTAAAATATTATTTACATTGTCAAGCCGGTTCTCGCCTCCTCCTTTCCCTTGAACTGCTTCAAGTGTACTATAAAATGTTTTTATAGTACAATTACCTCTTATATGTCTAAATATCAAGGAAAATTTGATTCTCCATTTCATTACCCATTTAGTATGAAAATTTTCATTCATACATTTTAGTTCTTATTATTAAAGTACAAGAATAGCGTTAAGCCTCCACACTTGCTAGTTCTCCACCGTAACTCGCTCAACAAGATTCGTACTCCACCACACGGATTGATGTCACTACGCCACCACGAGGACTTTGGGAATTGGGCATTCCAAATTGGGGAAAAAAGGGATTAAAAAAAAAAAAGTTCTATCATTAAAAAAATGCAGATGTTTCTTAAAAGTTCAGTTGATATGCTTTCTTTCAAATTATATAACATATTCTTAAAAACAAAATATTCTAAAAAAATCTAAAAAACTGTTATGTTGTGAAGAGAGGCTTATTCAGAATTTTCCTACGCCCCTGCCTAAATCTAATCCTCACAGAAACCTTTTTGCATTTAAGATTTATATTAAAACATTATTTAATATGTTTATTAAACTGTTTGCCTTGTAGTTGTCTGATCCCCATAATGCTGGTGATATCAAGTATTATTATTCTTGTGGGGATATTTGGTCTCCACAATGAATGCAAATCCTGATCCGAACGCACTCGCATAGCTGTGACAGATTTGATCCAGGCCTCACCATTGGTCAAGAGGCCGCACTTAAGATCTGCACTCTGATTGGACACCAGGTGGCAGTGAAAAGTAATGCCGATACCTACTGTAGTGTCTGAGAGAGGGAAAGAGAGAGACAGACAGAGAGAGAGAGAGAGAGAGAGAGAGAGAGAGTGTGAGAGGCTGTTTCCTGCAGAAGGCACAGAACTTCAAGGGGGGAAAGAAAGCGTATGTTTGCATGGCATGCAGTGATCTGAAGCTTTCACCCTGCTTAAATGTAGACATCAGCTTATCCGAGATCATCTCTGGTGGAGCCAGAATCCACTGACCTGCATCAGCACTCAACTGACTTGAAATCAGTGGAATGGCATCTGCTCGGCACTATGGCCGTTCAGACAGGGAGATTGCCAATGAGATGCAGAGGCTGCAGGGTAAGTGCTTACGCATGCTTTCTCTTAAAGGTGACCTCGCTGCTGTGTAGGATGACACAGCATATATGTACAGAGATGTCACAAGAGCTATTTTAAGGATTAAATGACTTATGTATAACTTGAATGGGTTTTAACATGAAAGAGACTGTATTGTGATGATTTTGCATGTTTTGTTTTAAGACTGCACCTATGAATTATATAGCCCCTGCTGCTGTTATATAGGTGCACTGTGTGAATGCATCTCTTTGTAGCTGTACTGTATGTTCTGAGATAAGTGATGCAAATTACCAGAAGTGTACCATCTGCAATCATGAAAAGTTTAAGGTTTGCTTGCAGATGATGCTCGACAGTTCTTATGACGTCTGTTGCAAAATGTGTTTATTCATGTGTTACACACACACACACACACACACACACACACACACACACACACACACATTCAGCTGTTCATCACAACTCCAGGGTTTGTTCACAAACACAGTCGGAAGTGGGTGTATTGGAGCATCTTTGGCCAGTGTCATATTGACTGGCATTATTGTGCTTAAGTGTGCTCTTTGTGTGGACCACGGTTAAGATTGAATCAGAGAGGCAGAGGAGAGAGTGTGAATGAATGTAGAAATTAGATTAGGCTGAAGGATTGCTTGGAGAGAGAGAGCTTACAGAAGAAGAGCTGACTCTGGAGGTCTGTATTTCCTTCTGCAATAAACAGAATTAAAGTGTGCCACCTCTAAATCTTGGTAAATTATATGGATACTATCACCCCAATGACTCTGTATCTTTTACACTGCACAAAAACCCAAAACAGTATTATTAACTTGTTTTCCAGTATAGGAATCTAGACATCTTAAAAATATACATTTTCTTGAGATATAATAAAATAAATAAAAATATTAGATAATATAATATATATATATATATATATATTGTATATAAAATTCTAATAAAATATAAGATATTAAGACTTAAACCAAGTTATTTTTCTTACCCCTCTGGCATATGTTTTAAGTATAAATCTAACTTGGCCATGTTCATTCCTAAAACTAGACCAAAAATGTTAACCCACCCGTACCTCAACCTCAGTAGCAGCAAATGTGAATCTTGTGAGAATTTTGCAGGACAATGTGTAGTTACACTTTAAGTACATTGTATGCATTTTAATGTTAGTAAATAGTAGTTAAAGACACCTACTATAAAGTGGAACCAATTATTCTCTGAAAACAAGTGTGATTATCCTACTCAATTATATGCTTCTCAAGTAAATGTATCTCGTTTAAATCATGTTTAGATATTATTAATGTGCCTACTATAGTTTGGACTCTTACTGCTATTATGATGTAGTCACCTGCTTTTTAATCACTATGTTCTGTAGGTAACATGCTGATGGCTTGGGCTTTGGTCGCCCTAGAAACCAGAAGTAGAGCACTGTGAGTGTCAGACCAGATTGATGGTGTGTAAATATGCTTGTGGGGAAATTAATCATGTGTTACTACTAAGTATGTGATTCATTGTGATATTGCTCTCTTATGCCTCATTGGTTGCAAAATTAAGGCAGAGCAGGAAATACTGCCATAATGGTGTAGTTATGTAAACATGTTCATGCTTAAATTGAAACAGCAGTGGTTAAGCTGTCATATCTTGATGCTACTTATAAAATAATAATTTTAAGAAAAATAAACCTAGCAACACTAAATGATTCAAAGCAATGCTTCAGGTCACTGCAACAAAGGATACTATCAAACATATGCACTCAATGTATTTTAAAGGAATAGTTCCACACACACACACACACACACACTCAAAAAAATCTGTCATCATTTACTAACCCTAAGTTGTTCCAAACCCTAATGACATTCTTTTTTCTGTGCAACACTAAAGGAGAAGTTTAGCAGAATGTCTGAGCTGCTCTTTATCATTTCATGAAAGTGGATGGGGACCATTGGCTGCCAACCTCTAATAAGAATATAAAAGCTCCATAAAAACATCATAAAGGCAGCCCATACAACTTATTCATATTGTAAGACTTTTGAAGCCATATAATAGTTTCTGTGAGAAACAGATTGAAATTTAAGTCATTATTCAAAGAAAATCTTGCTTGACAACTTTGATTACCATTCACTTTCATTTTATGGAACATGGAATTTTATGGAGCGGCTTGGACATTTTGCTATAAACAATTCATTTTTGTTCAGGTGAAGACAGAAAGTCATCCGATTATGAAATTTGGCTGATGATTAGCTGTCAAACAAATAATTACGAGTATTACTATTAATTGTCTGTTTTAGGGCTTTTACGATTATAAAGATTAATAGTCATAGAAATTATCATATTTCTTAGGCATAAGTGTATATAAATATATTAATAATATCATTAAATATCATTTATTCATATTTAACTAGGAATCATATAATAAAATGCACCTCTCAGCTTTAAAATCAAATCTAATACATACATAATCAAACCTTTATTGTGTTCTGTGTAATATCTATGTTATATGTCTGTACATCAATGTAACATTTAACACAAATTAGAATTCAGTCCTCTCAATGTTCCTTCTTCATTGAGCTGAGTTTTTACTGTCTCCTCCTGAGTGAGCAGATTAGAGTTGCTAATCAGACCAATTTGATCCCCTGCTTTGATAAGATTAGATTACCATTTCTGTGTGTGACAGTGAGAGCTTCCCTTCCTGCACTAATCAAAGTGCTCATCAGCAGCAATATTCATTGGGATCAAAATATTTAAACCATAATTTAAATGTCCTGTTTTATTGCTGGAAACAGAGAGGGAAGTCTTGCTAATGAGCAGCTGTCTCTTCTGTTTTCGCAATGGCAGAGCCTGCATACACTGAACACAGGCTCTCCATCACATATACACAAATGTCCTTCCTCAGCTCTCTAACAGATCCTGCTAATTTCTGTTAATTTGTATTCATTCTTATCAATGAACTATGGCATTGATGCATTTTGTTAGATCAGAATATACTGCCAATGCAGCACCTAATAAAACTGACACCTTTCAATTAGCTTGTATATGTTAAGATTGGTTAATGCAATAATTAACATGAACTAACAATGTATAATGTACAATACGTTTACAATATTTATAAATCTTGATTAATGTTCATTTCTACATATGCTACTCCATTTTTAACATTAAAAGCCATACTAACGATGAACAAGGGCTGCCGATTTAAAGCGTTAATTCATTGTGATAAATTACATAAATAAATAACGCTTTAAAAAACATTCTTACCACCAGAGCAATTTAAGCTTGCAGTACCACCTGTTTTCAGCAGGGTGTAGTTAGCGAAACTCCAGCTGCATAGGCAACATGCAGCTGTACAGAGAACAAACCACACTTTTGCTGCTTCGTGATTCAGCTACTTACACCGATTAGCCACAACATTAAAACCACCTGCTAATATTGAGTAGGTCCCCCTTGTGCTGCCAAAACAGTGCCAACACACATCTCAAAATAGCATTCTGAGATGATATTCTTCTCACCACAATTGTACCGAGCGGTTTTCTGATTTACTGTAGAATTGTTCAGTTTGAACCAATCCGTCCATTCTCTGTTGACCTCTCTCATCAACAAGGCATTTCCATTCACAGAATTGCACTCACTTAATTTTTTTTGTTTTTGGCATCATTCTGAGTCAATTCTAGAGACTGTTGTGTGAGAAAATCCCAGGTGATCAGCTATTACAGAAATATGCAAACCAGCCCATCTGGCACCAACAATTATCCATGTGATTATCTAATCAGCTAATCATGGCAGCAGTGCAGTGCATAAATTCGTGCAGATACAGGTCAGGAGTTTCAGTTAATGTTCACATCAACCATCAGAATGGGGAAAAATTGTGATCTCAATCATTTGGACCGTGGCATAATTGTTGGTGCCAGATGGGCTGGTTTGAGTATTTCTGTAACTGATGATCTGCTGGGATTTTCATGCACAACAGTCTCTAGAATTGACTCTGAATGGTGCGAAAAACAAAAAACATCCAGTGAGAGGCAGTTCTGAGGATGGAAATGCCTTGTAAATGACAGAGGTCAACTGAGAACGGCCAGACTGGTTTGAACTGGCTAAATCTATGGTAACTCAGATAACCAATCTGTACAATTGTTGGTGCTGTTTTGGCGGTGCAATGGACCTACAAAATAATAGGCAGGTGGTTTTAATTTTGTGGCAGATACTATGTCTTAAAGTATCTACTTTTTTGGTTTGGAAAAGTACACATTTTTGAGTGTGAGTGTATAGAGAAATATTATCTTTTCATAAAATTGCTTCTTAAAACCACAGACCCCTTGGTCGCATGGTTAAGTGCACCCTGTCACCTTACGGTGACCTGTCAATCATCCTGTTACTGTTACTGTTTTGTGCGCATGCGCAATCCACTATCGTTATCTCCATTGAATGTGTGAAATTCACAGTGTGTTGCAAGTGAAATATAACACATACTCTGTAACCGCAAATAAACCTTTTTGATCATGTTAACTTTGTTATCTTATGAGTCAAGAAAAAAATATTATTAATCAATCATACCCATTTCTGTTCACTGTGTAAATGGAGCAGCATATAATTAGCAAATTAATAAATCAATAAAACGTTAAGTTAATCACTGGAGTCTGTATGGATTACTTTTATGCTGATTGTCTGTGCTTTATGGAGCTTTAAAGTTCTGGCCAGCATTCGCTTGCATTGCGAGGACCTACAGAGTTGATATATTTTTTATGCAAATCTTCGTTTGTGTTCTGCAGAAGAAAGGAAGTCATTTTAAGAACTGATGAAGCACCTTTATTCGCATTGCCATAATTGCAGTGAACCTTTGAAGCAAGGGATTGAGGGCAATATTAGCCGAAAAAGCATGCATGGATCAATACTTTGAAAATCTACTAGAAATATAGACCATCCGGGCAACTTTGGCATACCTTTTTAAACATACTATGATCTGAGACACACTAATTCTCATCTCACATATTATTTAGTGTGGAAAGTATGCACATTGAAACACAGGATCAGGCTTGCTTGACACAAGCGACAGCACAGTGTGAGAATGGATTCAAACAGTTGGACGGAGTGCATTTCCAAATTCAGGGATCCCGAGATATGTTTTCTAAGTTTCAAACTATGTTTAACTTAACAGAGCGACCTGAAGCACTATGTTTATGATGCAATGCAACTAAAGTGAGACACTGCAGAAAAGACCTTATAATAAATGCACTCACTGAGCACTTTATTAGGAACACCTGTTCACCTATTCACACGATTACCTAATTTGCCAATCATGTGGCAGCAGTGCAATGCATAAAATCATGCACCCTGTTTCAGTGTCAGTAGTTTCAGTTAATATTCACATCAACCATCAGAATGGATAAAAAATGTGATCTCAGTGATTTCAACCATGGCATGATTGTTGGTGCCAGACAGGCTGGTTTGAGTATTTCTTTAACTGCTAATCTCCTGTGATTGTCTCTAGAGTTTACTCAGAATGGTGCAAAAAAAAAAAAAAAACATCCAGAGAGCAACAGTTCTGCAAATGGAAATTAATTGTTGATGAGTGAGGTCAATGGAGAATGGCCAGACTGGTTTGAGCTGACAGAAAGGCTACGGTAACTCAGATAACCACTTTGTACAAATTTAGTGAGGAGAATAGCATCTCAGAATGCACCAGGGGTACAACTACACATTTGTTGAGGGGTATGCAATATCAATGTTGGCGTCCCCACTAAACACACACACAGATAAATAGCCAAATATCCATAAAGAAATATTACTGTAAATAGTTATGTGAATTTGAAAAAATTGACACATAGAATGGAACCATTAATAACTCAACACTTTTTAAACTGCTTCAAAATCTAGCATATATTACAATTCGGAAAACACAATTAAAGAAATAAATTAAATCAAGTATTTGATTAAAAAAGTTACAAATTAAAGGTGGAGTAAGTCATTTGAATACAATACACTTTTTGTCAAATTCCATGAATATCTCTTCATGTTACACTAGCTGTCAGTTCTGTATGTGCACTGAAAAAGAAACTGGTGTTTGTTCACAGCCCTGGCTCTGGCACTGCATGTATTTGGAGGGCGGAGCTTCTGAAGGAGCACTGAAGGGAGCGTTGTGTTTGTTTGTATGTTGAGTTCAAATATCAACAGTCTTTCTCAGGAATCGCTTACTCCACCTTCAATGTGATGCCAATTATTTAATTTGAACTTTTATATTTAGAATTGAATTTAGAATTTATATATGAACAGCCAATTTACATAGTAATGAAACTGTTATCTATATAAAATGTATCTGCATTTTTATTTTCAGTCCAAACAGAAAAAGACAGAAAAGAAAGAAGAGGCTTATTTGTTCAACATGATTGATTCTGAAGTAACCCTCTCATCAATCACTCATTTCTTTGCCCAATCTTTTAGATTTAGTCAATAATTGATCCAGGTGTTGTTTAATTATTCCTGTGGTGATTATGGTGACAGAAAAGATACTCGGAAATAGGACTGCAACTAACGATTATTTTGATAATCGATTAATCTAATGATTATTAGAATGATTATTCAGCGACTATTGTAATGATTAATCGTTAGCTCTTAACCATTAAGAGTCTAGTTTAGTTTTAGTAATGAACATGGCCAAGTTTTGTTAGATTTATACTTAAAACATATGCCAGAGGGGTAAGAAAAATAACTTGGTTTAAGTCTTAATATCTTTTATTTTATTATAATTGTGTGTGTATATATATATTAACCATTATTCTGCTTGTGTCCCAACTAAAAATGTTGTATTAAACGTGTTTACTAACAATAAAGAGGGAAAACAAATGATCTTTTAAAAATACCTCTAAATGACATTCGATGAATTAAAGGGGAAAATACTTTAATTCAGTAAAGAAATTCACTGCTAAAAAATCCTGTTATTTAGTGTTTATTTCTTGTTTTCAATTTAAAATTGTCTAAAAATCCTTAAATCAAGATACATTTAATTGAGATGCAACATATAAGATATTTAGACTTGCTTTAAGAGAATGTATCTTACATATAAGTGTATTTTGTATTCAAGTGTATTTTTTACATGGTTATACTTCAGCGAGTGCAGAAAAGACAAAATATACTTATATTCAATTATCTATTCTCGCTAATGTACGGTCTCTGGCAAATAAGATCAACGAACTATGGCTTCGAATTACTCAGCGAATGTTTTTGGACTGCAACATTATGGTTTTCACAGAAACTTGGCTCAATAGCACCATTCCAACCAGCGTGATTGAGCTAGAGGGGCACAGTATCCATAGAGCTGACAGAATGGCTGTGGACTCCGGTAAAAGCAAAGGTGGGGGTGTTTGCATCTATGTAAACAGAACTTGGTGCACCGATGCTGTTATTACCAAATCCCACTGTTCTGCTGATATTGAGTACCTATTTATCAAGTGCAGACCCTTTTACCTGCCCCGTGAATTTACATCTTCCATAATCGCTGCAGTATATGTACCCCCAGATGGTAATGCTAAGCTAGCCATGAAGGAACTCTCTTCTGCTGTTAGTAAACGTCAAACAACGCATTTGGACAGAGCTTTTATCATTGCTGGCGATTTCAATCATGCCAATTTGAGGACAGCACTCCCAAAAATTTCTCAAAACGTTGTTTGCCCTACAAGAGGAGACAACACTTTTGATCATGTTTATACAAACATCTCTGATGCCTACAAAGCCACCCCCCTCCCACATGTTGGACAATCCGATCACTTATCCACTGTAAAAGTGAGGCTGGAAGGAGCAGACTCTTCACTACAGCATGAGTTCCAGAACACTGACTGGAATGTGTTTGCTTCTCAGGCCAACCTGGACTCCCACACCGACATTAACAGCTGCACAAATTCTGTTCTGCAACACATCAACATGTGTGTCGACATGGTAACCACCCATAAAACAATTAAAACATACCCCATCAGAAACCCTGGATGAACAAGGAAGTCCGACTCCTGCTGAAAGCACGTGATGCTGCTTTCAGATCTGGTGACCGGGAAGCCTACACTTTATCTAGGGCCAGTCTGAATAGGGGAATTAAAGCAGCATAATACAACTACAAACTGCGGATTGAGGACAATTTTACAAAAAATGACCCCCGACGTATGTGGACAGGCATCCATGACCTCACAAACTACAAACCAGCAAACAGCACCCCCCAACCAGTAATGCCACCCTCACAGATAAACAGAACACCTTTTATGGCTAATACCTAATATTCATTGATTTCAGTTCTGCCTTCAATACTGTGATCCCATCCAAGCTGATCTCCAAGCTCACTGATCTTGGCATTAGCCACTCTCTCTGCAACTGGACCCTGGACTTCCTCACTAACAGACCATAGTCTGTTAGGATAAGCAACCACAAATCCTCCACCCTCACTTTGAATACTGGTACACCACAGGGCTGTGTGCTGAGTCCAATCCTCCAACTGTATGTCTCCAACTCCATAATCAAGTTTGCAGATGACACCACGGTGGTAGGTCTGATCAGCGGCTACGATGAGATGGCCTACAGGGAAGAGGCACAGCACTTGTGTGGTGTGCCAACAACAATCTCACACTCAACACCCAGACCAAGGAACTGATTGTGGAGTACCGGCGGACTAGGAATGGACACACACACACTCCCATCTACATTGATGGGGACGAAGTGGAGCTTGTGACGAGCTTCAAGTTCCTGGGTGTCCATATCTCTGAGGATCTTTCTTGGACATACAACACCTCCACTCTGATTAAAAAGGTGCAACGGCGCTTTTACTTCCTTAGGAAGCTAAGGAATGCTCACCTGTCCCCCCACATCCTGCAGAACTTTTACCGCTGCACTACTGAAAGTATCTTAACAAACTGCATAACAGTGTGGTATGGCAACTGCACTGTCTCAGATCAGAAGGCACTCCAGCGGGTGGTGAAAACTGCCCAATACATCACTGGTGTCCAGCTACCCTCATCAATGACATTCACAATAAACACTGCCTAAGAAGGGTGAGAAGCATTATCAAAGACACCTCTCACCCCAACCATGGTCTGTTTACTCCTCTCCCATCTGGGAGACGCTATAGGAGTCTTCGCTGTCGCACCAGCAGACTCAGGAACAGTTTCTTTCCCTCAGCTGTCAGCCTAATGAACTCTAAACTCTGGCACTGAACACTACATCCCACCCGAACTTCATATTTGTATTTTTCTTTTATTAATTATTATATATTTATTTAATTATTTTTATTTTTCGCACATTCCCTTGCACATTTCTTGCACATAACGTCTACCTCCTGATGCTGCTTGCACTGTTATGGCCACCGGTCATATACATATATTTACACATTTACATATTTATACCTCATTCTGTACAACACACCTTCAGTTTATACTTCTTCATTTGCACCCTGTACTGTATTATAGACATTTACATTGAGCTGGTCTCTGCTTCTCTACATGATAACTTTGCACTCAAAAACCCATATTGTATATACTTACATATTTATATATATATATATATATATATATATATATATATATATATATATATATATACATATTGCTATTTGCACTTCTGGTTAGATGCTAACTGCATTTCATTGGCTCTGTACTTGTATTTTGCACAATGACAATAAAGTTTAATCTAATCTAACAAAAAAAAAAAGCAAGTATAAATATCTTATATGATGTGGTGAATGCATTTTTTTAAAGGATTTTTTGAGATTTTAAAATATTTGTAATTTTTAATATTATATTCAACGTTCTCAGATAACAATGTTATCTACATGTTTGAAAATCTACATTTGAAAGGAGTTTTACATATTTATTTTGTGAAACAAGCCAAAACAAAAACATATTTTGTTGCAGTGTAATGGGGCGAAGACTTCCCACTCTCACATTTCTGTTCATGTCAATCCATCTTTAACTCACAAAAAAAACTCTTTCTTATTAATAAAGCTGCGTATTGGCAATTTTCCTCATGATAAGAAATACATAGGGACATATATTATGATTCAATAAGTCGTGAGCCATCATGTTATAATCTAGCTGCAGCAAACGTGCGCTCGAGGGACGAGCATCCCCGTGACAGAGTGTTCATCAGCCGGGTGCAGTTTCAATCTCTCCCCCTTAGATGGGGACATTCATTCAACTCATAGAAGAGGTGCTGACCGCACAGAGAAATGCCAGTTTCTGAGTTTGTAGTTATTTACATGATCTACTTCCATATTATTTGAACTTTAATTAAACTATAATGCTTTAAATATATCTGCATTTAAGTTGTGTTGCTGGGTTGTTTCCTTTAAAGGCGCTCGACACAGTTTTGCTTCAACGGAGTGGAGCGGCAGCTCATACTTTGTGATCTACATCACCTGAAGCTGTTTGGACTGTGAGCGGTGTAATTCTTCCTCTCCTAAGTCAGGTGCGAGCTGCAGTGCTGCTCTCATCATTAGAGTATAAAGTGATGTCATGTTACATTAAATTAGATCAAATGACTATTCGACAACGAAAATTTTTGTAGACAACTTTTTATTGTCGACGTTGTCAATAACGTCAGCTAATCGTTTCAGCCCTACTCGGAAATGAACTAATATTTATATTAGCTGGCCATCAGTTACTCTCGGCAACGTTAAATGTTGGTTAACTTCAAGCATTTCAGGATTTTCAGTGATAAAGTGATAAGTTAATCCTACGAATCTCTCTTTATGCACCTTGGCATTGTCAGAAGCATCTCTAGGATTTGAAAGCATCAGAGGCTGAAGCCAAAACATCAGGGGCTACTCTCCAACTATTATATTTAATTCTATCCAAATTTATATTTAAACACCTGCAATTCCAAACAAAAATATTCGGGCTATACCAAAATAAGTCAGGACTCGATCACTGAATGTTTTGTCCTAGCGACGCGTCATTTGTTATCTTCATTTTAACACACTGTTTTTAATTTTCCATCTTCCTTTTTCTGTTCTGCGCCATAGGCCAGAACACATTCCCCCTCTGACCATTTTTGTCATAGTAAGAGATATGTCTGTATACATAGGGCGAGCAGTGAAATAAAATAAATGACAAAAAAAAAAATGCATATTTGAATCCATTAAAAATGCAAAGACAGTTTTAAGTGAAATAAAATAAAATAAAAGTTTATTTAAACAAAATTCATCTTATATTGTTTAAATTTTTTGCTTTTTGTTATTTGTAAGGTATTATAGGAGATTTAAAAAATATGATTTTATGCATTGCATGTGTTGCAAACCCCATTTTTGCGCCCCTGGAATGCACAACACATCGAACCTTGAGGCGGATGGGCTGCAACAGCAGAAGACCATGTCGGGCACTTTATTAAATATGCTAATTAAAGTGCTCAGTGAATGTATGTATGCATAAGTGCTATGTTAGTGTATATTGCCTTCTAAAGCCACTTTTTGTATTATCTTATCAATGATTTACTTGTCTTATCACAATATTGTAATGCAGTGGTTTTCAACCTTTTTGACTCCCAAGGCCCACCACTGTCCAAGACAGTATTTGAAGGCCCCATTGGCTGAAACAGAAAGGTTTTCATCAGAAAGTGTCTGATGAAAATAATTAATCGTGGATAATTTTTTATTCTAGAAGGTTCAGAAAGAGTTTATAATTTGTAGGCATCCATCTTAATGTATTTAGCATTTTAATTAAGTTGGATTATTTTTATTATTTTAGTATTTCTTATTTTAAATTAATTTTAAGTCATCTTGAGGACCCTTGGAAGAGTGCTGAGGCCCCCTAGTGGGTCCCGGCCACCTGGTTGAGAACCATTGATGTAATGCATTTTTAACAGAATTAATCAAAATTATTATTTTTTATAATATATATTATATGTGTAATTATTTAAATATTTTAGATTTGTGATGAATTTGATTAATAAATATCATGTTATTAATTTGAATAAAAAATGTAATCGATTGACAGCCCTAATTTCCCTAACGTTAACCAAGATTAAATGCTATATGAAAATATTGTTTATTGTCAATTCTTGATACCTACTGTATTGCATTAACTAATATTAAAATATACAAAAATTATTGTAAAGTGTTACGAAATTAATATTTATCAATCATCTCACATGTATATTAAAACATGATACATTAGACATTTATATCTATTTCAATTCAAATATGCTCATATGTAAACAAAACATCTCTATGTCCTGTTTTCTCCTTTGTCCTCTTTTTGGGTACCTCACATCCAAACAGTGACAGGTTGTAAAAAAAAAACAGCAATTAGTGGCACCATATGGCAGAAAATGGCAAGTCTGCTTTGAAACCCTCCCAGACTAAAAAAAACTTTCCAGATTTTTAGGAATTTTGCTATTTATTATCTATAATCATCTCACTCCTCAGTCCCACTCCTCTCCATGGTTTCTACATTTCACTGGTCATTTGTGTAGGTGGATATCATAAGACCACTTCTCTACCTACAGTCTGGTTGGCTGGGAAATGTGTATCATTCATGTTCTCGTCTCTTTTTTTTCTCTGCGTTTGATATGTGTGAGTGTGTGATTGTGTTACTTTGCTGCTCTTCTCTTGTGTCTTTGTTTGCTACTATTCTGTCTGATTCATGCAAAAGTCACACACAAAGGTCAAAGTCCAATTTTCTGCTTTTGTATGCAAGTGGCACTGCAATTAATTCCTTTTTGTGTCACCCTGCACCTGTTTTATTTTAGGAGCACTTATGGTGGTCTTAGAGCACTTGGTGCCCTATATAGTCAAGACATGACAAAAGGAAAAAAAGAAAAAATACACCACATACCTACCAATGCTAAAAATGTACAAGGAAATATATTAAACAAATAATAATTTAATGATTTTATTAAAAGCTGGCCATAATTTGATAGTCTAGTGGTAAATTTGTTGTTTGGCATGTGAGGGGACTTGGGTTCAAACCCCAGCTTGTAAAATGTGAATAAACCATGCAAAATTACAACTCAACTTGGAAGCCAGTGATCCTCATAGACTTTTGTTATATTCAAAGAAGTAGGTATTTTTTGTTCCACAGTGATAAAAGCCATATTAGTGACAAGATAAGATGGGTAAATTATTCTATTCTGAGTTCTACCTTTAAAGCAAGCTATCTGACAGATCAGACTGAACAAATTTAGACATATGGGGAGGTGCACATTTTCCTCCTACAATAACTAATTGGTAATTGCTTTTGTGTTTGTTTATGCAGACATATTTGTATTTGTAAGTTAAAAGGTAAGATGTGCTTTTTATTTAAGATATTATATTTTTGCATTCACAATATGCACAAAGAAACAGAGAGGTACATAGAGGTCATCCCTTATGCTTAAGCACTTTCTCTTTAAGGCCACTCACAACAAAACTGGCACAATGCCACAGAGATGGCGGTAGAGCTGTAGAGCGAGTGCGAGAGAGAGAGAGAGAGAGAGAGAGAGAGAGAGAGAGAGAGAGAGAGAGCGAGAAATGGGTTAGTTCTGGCATTCTGCCGCAATGGCTGTGTAATGATGTGCCAGATATGGCAGAGATCAGCAGACCCATTCTCTACTGACCAGCTCGAACACAGACGGTCACCTTGAACGCTGTGGAGTTGTGAACTCCCATGGTTGCGGTCCTCCTTCATCAGTGTGGTGTCTTAGATATTTCTCTCTCCATTACACAACACAGACTCAGCACTCTGTTTCAACTGCAAACTGCTCAAAGTAATACAATAGAGGTGCGCACACAAAACAACGTGCTGTTGGTCAGCAAAGACGAGAACGGGTGCTGTTTGCTATAAGATGAGGTGTGATGAATTTACTGTTATACAACAGTTCCAGTCCTCTAATCTGATTGGACATGCAATGTTCCAAGAGTACTGATAATTAATATAACATCATTTTGACGCTTAATTTTTGTCTTTACGCTAATATAAAATATTACAGTTACAATACAAAAACATTAATAAATGCCATTACTTTATCGACAATGCCATAAATGGCTTATGAATTACCAGATCGACACTGGTAGATTTTTGCCCATTATGCCAATTTCACTTGCCATGTAAACACGTTATTGTCGTTTCAATCATATACAGTTAGTACAGTACACAGCGAAACGAGACAACGTTCCTCCAGGACCATGGTGCTACATAAAACAACATAGGACAAACACAGAACCACATGAGAAATGAAAATGAAAAAATACCTATATAAAGTGCACGTGCAAACGTGTGCAAAAAGTACGGGACAGTACAATAAATTACTAATAATGAACAGGACAGTAGACACAGTAAGAGACAGTGTAGTGCTGACCAGTACACAGTAGTGCAAAAGATGACAGTTTCTGAAAATGCCAAATGTAAACATAAAATACTATGAGATAGTGTTCTGACATAGCAGTTTTTGAGGTAGCAGACAGTTATAAAGTGACAGTAATTAAAGTGCAACTCAGGACATGTGTGTGTGTGTGTGTGTGTGTGTGTGTGTGTGTGCCAAACCAGTCTCTGAGTATTGAGGAGTCTGATAGCTTGGGGGAAGAAGCTGTTACACAGTCTGGTCGTGAGGGCCCGAATGCTTCGGTACCTCTTGCCAGATGGCAAGAGGGTGAAGAGTTTGTGTGAGGGGTGTGTGGATTCATCCGCAATGCTGGTGGCTTTGCGGATGCAGTGTTTTTTGTAAATGTCTTTGATGGAGGGAAGAGAGACTCCGATGTTCTTCTCAGCTGTCCTCACTATCCTCTGCAGGGCTTTGCGGTGCAAGTCTCAAACCAGGCAGTGATGCAGCTGCTCAGGATACTCTCAATAGTCCCTCTATAGAATGTAGTGAGGATGGGGGGTGGGAGATGTGCTTTTTTCATCCTTCGAAGAAAGTAGAGATGCTGCTGGGCTTTCTTGGTAATAGAGCTGGTGTTGAGGGACCAGGTGAGGTATTCCGCCAGGTGAACACCAAGGAATTTGGTGCTCTTGATGACCTCCACAGAGGAGAGCTGTTGATCTGTTCAGCGGAGAGCGTTCACCTTGTGCTCTCCTAAAGTCAACAACCATCTCTTTTGTTTTGTCGACATTCAGGGACAGGTTGTTGGCTCTACACCAGTCCGTTAGCCGCTGCACCTCCTCTCTGTATGCTGACTCGTCGTTCTTGCTGATGAGACCCACCACGGTCGTGTCATCGGCGAACTTGATGATGTGATTCGAGCTTTGCATTGCTGCACAGTCGTGAGTCAGCAGAGTGAACAGCAGTGGACAGAGCACACAGCCCTGGGGGCCCCAGTGCTCAGTGTGGTAGTGGTGGTGGAGATGCTGTTCCCGATCCGGACTGACTGAGGTCTCCCAGTCAGGAAGTCCAGGATCCAGTTGCAGAGGTAGGTTTCCAGGCCCAGTGCTGAGGAATTATTGTGTTGAATGTTGAGCTGAAATCTATGAACAGCATTCGAATATATGTGTCCTTTTTATCTAGGTGGGAGAGGGCCAGATGGAGGGTGGTGGCGATGGTGTTGTCTGTTGAACGATTTGGATGATACGCGAACTGCAGTGGGTCTAGTGAGGGGGGCAGCTGGGTCTTAATGTGCCTCATGAAAAGCCTCTCGAAGCACTTCATGATGATTGGTGTGAGTGCGACGGGATGGTAGTCGTTGAGGCAGGACACTGAAGACTTCTTTGGCATGGGGACGATGGTGGTGGCCTTGAAGCACGTTGGAATGTCGGCACTGCTCGGAGAGATTTTGAAGATGTCGGTAAGAACATCTGCCAGCTGGTCTGCACATCCTCTGAGCACTCTGCCAGGATTGTTGTCTGGTCCAGCAGCCTTCCGTGTGTTGACTCTACGTAGAGTTTTCCTCACATCTGCCGTGGTAAGACAGAGCACCTGGTCGTTGGGAGGAGGGGTGGTCTTCCACGCCACCACGTCGTTCTGCACTTCAAAACGAACGTAGAAGTCGTTCAGCGCATCTTGAAGGGAGGCATCTTTGTCACAGGCAACTGATGTTGTCCTGTAGTTGGTGATGGCCTGGATGCCCTGCCACATGCGCCGCATGTCACCGCTGTCCTGGAAGTGACTGTGGATTCTCTGGGCGTGTGCGTGCTTTGCCTCTCTGATGGCCCGGGACAGTTTTGCCCTCGCTGTTCTTAGGGCTGCCTTGTCGCCTGCTCTGAATGCGGAGTCTCGGGTCCTCAGCAGACCACGCACCTCCGCAGTCATCCACGGCTTCTGGTTGGAGCGTGTGGTGATGGTCTTGGAGAAAGTGACATCATCAATGCACTTGCTGATGTAGCTGGTCACTGTTGCTGTGTATTCCTCCAATTTGATAGAATCGCCATATGTTGCAGCCTCCCTGAACATGTACCAGTCAGTACACTCAAAACAGTCCTGAAGAGCAGAGATGGCTCCTGTTGGCCAGGTTTTCACCTGCTTCAGAAGCGTTTTTGTGCGTGTGACTAGCGGTCTGTATGCTAGAATTAGCATAACAGAGATGTGGTCTGAGTAGCCGAGGTGGGGGTGGGGCTCTGCCTGGTATGCGCCTGGAATGTTTGTGTAAACAAGATCAAGCGCTTTCACCATCTCGTTGCAAAGTCCACATACTGATGGAATTTAGGGAGCACTGTCTTGAGATTTGCATGGTTGAAGTCTCCGGCGACAATAAACAGTCCGTCGGGGTGAGCGTTCTGCAGTTCGCTCATAGCCCCATACAGTTCACAGAGCGCTTCATTAGCGTTAGCGCTGGGAGGAATGTAAACTCCGGTTATAATAACATTAGTGAATTCCCATGGTAAATAAAAAGGTCTGCATCTAACAGTCACAAGCTCCACCAGCGATGAGCAGTAGCTAGAGACTAGCATAGAGTTCTTGCACCATTTCGCGTTGATGTAAACACACAAGCCACCACCACCGCGAGTCTCACCGCAGAGAGCTGCATTTCTGTCGGCACGAAACGAGGCGAGCCCGTCTAGCTGAATGGCGGCGTCTGGAACTCTGTCGCTGAGCCACGTCTCCGTGAAAACAAAGACGCAGCAGTATCTAAACTCATGCTGCGTAGCCTGCTGGAGTCAGATGTAGTCCAGTTTATTGTCCAGGGAGCAAACATTTGAGAGCAGGATAGACGGGAGAGCCGGCCGGCTAGGGTTTGTTTTTAGCCTAGCATGGACCCCCGCCCTCTTGCCGCGCTTCCGCTTTCTCGCACACCGCTTACGACATCCTCTCCCCCGGCTACCGGCATCTGGTGACGCCGAGGACTGGAGGCCTGGTCTCCGCAGCAAGCCGAGTACACGTAGCGCCTCCTGTAGGTCATCATATAGCTTGGTTGTTGCATGAATCCTATATTTGAGCAGTGCCTGGCGATGGCAGACAGGAACACCGGTTGCTCCGTGCTACTGCGCCGCCATCTTGGATCTTTCAAAGACATCAGATCGTGGTACCATTCATATTACTCAACTGTCTGTCTTGTCATGGAATTCGTAGCGTTTTCAAATTACACGAGGAATCGGTGACTGGGGTGAACACAATACAAAACATTACACTAGTGACGAATCCCCGACGGCTCTGCCTGGACTCCAAATTACCTTTCACAACAGAGTACACGCGAGAAGTGATACGAGATACGAAAACAAACGCATGATCATATGTTATGCATTTCAGAATATGATGTGTATGTTTTTAATCATATATTTTATTGGTTACAATATGAAAAATTAACTCCTACTGAAATATCTACCTATTTGCTTTAAGAGAATTGGCAATTTCTCTCCAACTCTTCTCTTTCTCCACTCGGTTTTGGCACAGTTCAGAGGAAACATCGAATAGGCACTGGTGCTCCTGCCAATGTTCCACAAAATTTTCCTCCATTTCTTCGGTCCAATGAGACTTTCTTGATACCGCAGACATGCTAGTTGATGTTCTGTTGCTGGTACATCAGGACTCCTCCCACTGAAACCACCTGTGCCCCGTTTCTTGCTCTCTCATTGGCTGTAGGTCAACGCTGCAATTGTATTCAGTCAAAACATATTTCACATTGTGCGATTTGGAGTCGCAGACAGGTCCAGATATTTAACATTCTTGATATCTCGCTGACATCGGCAATGCATTGGCACTTCTCTCAGATCATGTCTTTGATACTTCATACATAGCGTTTGTCGCTCACAGGAGTGAGCTCTGATTTGCCTATGATTTTGGGCTTTTGACAGCGATCTCCACAAAACTGTTGGTGAGTGAAAATCGGGCCTAAAATCGTGTAGTACAATCTCGGCATTAAACAGAAATTTTTAAGTCGATTAGTCTAAAAGAAATCAACATTTAGAAAACAGTAAAAAAAAAAAAAAAAAAAAAAAATTGATAATGTGACCCATTTAAAATACTTAATTTATTCCAAATCCAAAGCTAAATTCCACTGAAAAGGGGCCTTTATCTGCGGAGTGCACGCCTTGCATTATGATCGTTGTACATTAAATATAGAACATGACACGCATTCACTGAATCAGTGTTAGCAAATATATAACTATAATTAAAATCAACCTGTTCTAAACAGAATTCACCATGTTAAAGCTACTTAACATAGGCTATTAAAACAGTCAGGACATTGTTGAAAATAATTAACAGGTAGATTAAGCCAAATCTACAAGAGAGAAAAAAATGCACTGAAAAGTTGGGTGTATTTCACGACGTGCAGTCGTGCATTAGTTCTTGATATCGGATACAGCAAATTGGACCACTCTTCCATTCTGTTTCTGCCCGCTTACAGGCAGAAACTGAAACAGGAAGCACCAGCCCTCAGAATGATCCAGAGCTGGTTGGACCAATCAGATTCTATGTTACAAGACTGCTTTGATCACGCAGACTGAGAGATGTTCCGGTTGTCATGTTGCGAATGTTCCTTGGAACAATGGTTTCGGGAAACATCAAATCATTGAACTATGTTGCTAACTTATGGAACTTGCGACTGTAGTTGGTTAACAATGCTTTTGGGAAACTCACCGCAGATTGATGTGGTTATGGCAAAAATGTCATAGAAGCACCACAAAATGAGGTGGTTAGTTCAACAGTTGCATTTTTCATCTCTTATTGCTTTCATGACACTACAGTAACAGTTAAGTTTAGATTTAAAACTCAATACAGCATTAACCTTAAAAAACTCACCTGTTTTTCATCTCACAATTGCTTTCATCACATTATCGGTTAGGTTTAGGTGTAAGGTTTAGGGTTGGTTGGTAGGTTTTGGTGATTTAATACTTGATAGAGCATTAACTTAAAAGGTATAGTTCACCCAAAAAGAAAATTCTCTCGTCACTTACCCTCATGCCATGTCAGATATGTGTGACTTTCTCTGTTCTGCACAACACAAAAAAAGATTTTTAGACAAATATCTCAGCTCTGTAAGTCCATACAATTCAAGTGAATTGTGGCCAGAACTATGATTGCCCAAAAAAGCATATAAAGGCAGCATAAAAGTAATCCTTAATACTCCGGTGGTTAAATCCATGTCTTTAGAAGTGATATAAGTTTGGGTGAGAAACAGATCAATATATAAATAATTTTTTATTTTAAATCCACTTTCACATTCTTTTTCTTTTGTTTTTGGAAATTTGCTTTCATGTGCATATTGCCACCTTCTTGGTTGGAAGGACAATTTATAGTAAAAAAAAAAAAGACTTAAATATCGATCTTTTCCTCACCCACACTTATCATATAGTTTCTGAATATATGGATTTAACCACTGGAGTCATATGGATTACTTTTATGGTGCCTTAATGTGCTTTTTGGATCTTCAAAGTTTTGGTTACCATTCACTTGCTTTGTATAATCCTAATTTTCATGAGAGATATAGAGGTTTTCAACCTTTTGGTCTAACATTGGTCTCTCACAGGAAGCTGTTGTTACCAATGAGATTCTAATCTTAACTCAGCTGCCAGTCAGAGTGATATATCAAGATCACTGGGACATCAGCCACACAATACAGGGGGCGTTTCCTTTAGACATGAGCCCTTGATTATACACTTGTGCACTGCTAAATCAAAGAAACGGCCTTTCTGGAGCCAGACCCTTATTTTAAGGTGAAGAGTGAATTGAAATAAAGAGAATCGCAGATTAGCTCATTTTGATGTATTGTGCTGCAAGTGAGATGACCTGATGTAGTCATTTCTTTTCAGCTTTTGTGATTTCTAAGGAGAAAAAGGGAAATCACTGTGTGTTAATGCAGGCAATGTTTCTTTAGGGGGATGAACAAAATATTTTTTCCTAAAAGCTGTTTTTTTTATCAAACTTCATGAAAACCTATATTTTCCTTTAAAGAGACTATTCTTTGGGGTAATATGGAAAAAGAGCCACATCAGCATTCTTATTTTATTTGAAAATCCAGTCCACAGCACCAAACCAAATAGGGTGTCTCTGAAGAAAATAACTATTGCATTGTATTGCATTTCCAGTTTGACCGACACACACACACATTAACTGATAAGATAGATAGCTGGATTGTGTTTAACTTCTCTTTTAGTCTTTAAAAACACCCATGACCCATACAGTGCCCTGCAGATAGAGTAATACTTCTGAAAATATAATTCTGTCTTATCTTTCAGAAGCAGGTTGACCTTTTTTTTTTTTTTTTACTCGACCTACAACTGAACATTTTGGGGAACTGGTCAATAAGCTAAAAGCCAATGTGGCACCTTGCCTCTAGCAACCATTGCAAAACACTGAAGGTCAGTGGGGCATCTTTTTACCCTCTTATGTAGATATAATCAGTTTGTGGTTGAGCCAGCATGTAATTCCACGTTTTATTGCTTTTATCATGACAAAATGTGGGGTCTTTCAATAAACTGAATATGCAAATTCTGTGTCAGTATGCTTAATAAATGGTCAGCGTTATGTTGTCATTGTCCGATGAGACAGATACTACTTTTTTGTGTTAGAGTGACTGTATTCCACATGATTTGGGCAGTATTTGTGGGCTTGGTTCAAAAATTCTTTAAGTGGATGAAAAGCTTAGTTTGTTTGACCTACTTCTGCCCTGACCCTGACCACATCATTTCATTACTCAAACCAATGGGAGGTCTTTTAATGCTCTTCAGATGCCATGATTGTCATCTGTTGGGAGCTAGTGGTCACATCTTTCTTTCTTTCTTTCTTTCTTTCTTTCTTGTCCTGTTCTATCTATCTATCTATCTATCTATCTATCTATCTATCTATCTGTCTGTCTGTCTGTCTGTCTGTCTGTCTAACTATCTATCTATCTATCTTTTTTCTTTCATTCATGTCCCTTTCTTTCTTTCTTTCTTTCTTTCTTTCTTTCTTGTCCTGTCTGTCTGTCTGTCTGTCTGTCTATCTATCTTTTTTCTTTCATTCATGTCCCTGTCTTTCTTTCTTTCTTTCTTTCTTTCTTTCTTTCTTTCTTTCTTGTCCTGTCTGTCTGTCTGTCTGTCTGTCTGTCTGTCTGTCTATCTATCTATCTATCTATCTATCTATCTATCTATCTATCTTTTTTCTTTCATTCATGTCCCTTTCTTTCTTTCTTTCTTTCTTTCTTTCTTTCTTTCTTGTCCTGTCTGTCTGTCTGTCTGTCTGTCTATCTATCTTTTTTCTTTCATTCATGTCCCTGTCTTTCTTTCTTTCTTTCTTTCTTTCTTGTCCTGTCTGTCTGTCTGTCTGTCTGTCTGTCTGTCTGTCTGTCTATCTATCTATCTATCTATCTATCTATCTATCTATCTATCTATCTATCTATCTATCTATCTATCTATCTATCTATCTATCTATCTATCTATCTATCTATCTATCTATCTATCTATCTATCATTCATGTCCCTTTCTTTCTTGCTTTCTTTCTTTCCTTCATATCCTGTTATTTCTATCTTTTCCTTTTTTATTCTTTATATTTATGTTAGACTGTTTTTTATATTTTCTTGAACATTCACATTTGACCAAACTCTTCACTTTCCTTGTTGATTTAAATGGCTCTGCCCAAATAAACTAAGCTAGCTAAGCTATGAATCAATTAAATGATTGACAGTACTGTGCAGAATGACTCTCATTTTTTCTACCATTTTATATTTACCCATTTATTTAGCAGAATATGTCTAGACACCCTCCAAATTTGAGATGTATTGTGAGAGCATCTGTTCCGATAAGCGCTCAAATAGTCTGAAACCACAGGAGGAAGTTCTCATTGTAGTAATCATCTTGAGTTATTCATAAAATCATTTGTGGCTTTGGACTGTAATTAGTAATGCTAATTTGGCAGCATAAGGGATTGGCGCCAGTGCAGAATTATTCGCATTTGAAAGGTTCACATGTTTGAGCGGAAAAGTGCAGGAGGGGAGACACTCTCAAGCTCTCAAAGACTTCCGTTATCTACAAGGGTGAAGTGCTAATAGCTGCACTCACTGGCCAGGGATATAAATAGTGCCTTTATGCGTAGAAAGAGTTGTTGCTATAGTGATGGACGAAATTGAGCAATAATGGAAAAGTGTCTTGTTTCACTAGATTTATGACAGCCATTTTTCTGACGAGGTACAAACAAAATGTTGTAAAGATGTGAGGATGGTGCTCACTTATAACAGCTACATAAAGGGACTAAATAATGCTTTATTTCAAACATAAATGCCAATGATTTTGAATTAGGAGGAGGATAGTGTTAGTTTGTGATAACTGTAAAAAGCTTAATTTAAGAACAATTAAAGTCAAAAGGAGGTCTGCACAGGCAGGCTGTATTCTAAAATCCTGTATGTGTGTGGTAGAGAAGGAGTCTTCTAAACTTTTTCAAGCTCTTGTTTTTGGTTGTGATTGCTGGATCATCAAAATTTTTGTGGATTGTCAAACAATAAGTATTCCCTTGTGAAATCACCAGGTACAGCGAGTGCATACATATCCCAGGAATATATGCAGTGGGGCTGGACTTTTAACTCAGAAAGCTTTGTCTAGACTCTAAACACACGCCTCCATGAATATCTTTCCTTAAATCTAATGGCATTGTAGACCCACATTTCAGCTTATTGGCTTTGAGTACAATTTGATTTCCTAAGCATACTGTACCACTAGGTGGTGTACTGTACTTGGTGGTGTATTTGTCTCTTTTCTTTTCCTTTTCTTGTTTTCTTTCCTTTCTTTCTTTGTGCCTTGTAGACCTTTTGGTACTGGTAAACACTGGCTTAAATAGAGCATTACAAAAGGGGAGTTAGATAGCCTCAGGTATCAGGCACAGTAACCCAGCATCTGTTTTTACTTTAACCACTACAGATCCTTAGTCTAGAATAGCCCTTAGCCTCCACACAAGGTGCTTCTTTTAGTTAAACAATACCCCCTTTTTAAAATCAAATGAAATGAGAATTAATGCTTTTACAAAATCTCTTTTTTCAGTCTCTTTCTCATTGTTTCCTACACTAAAGTTGCTCCTATCTCCTGAATATATAAAAAAAGACAAAGGCTTTATATAATATAAAAATAGCTAAATAGATTTTATATTCTCAGTTATTCATTATTAAAAAAAATAGGAAATACTTGTTTTTCATTGCTTCTGTATTGCTTTTGTTTTGAGGGCCTCAGAGTCATGATAGAGTTTAAATGATTTGCTCAATGCACTACCCAGCAAAATGATCTCAGTTCAGGACCATGGACAGAGACTAGATACTTTAATAGCAAGTCCTTGATGGCTGATCACTTCTGCTGTCACTTATCTGTCAATATAGAACATTAGCCACCAGAAATTTAAAGTAGATATCATTGTTTGCTCTCTTTGCATGTCTAATCAATCTAAACGTGATCAATCGTCACAGTTTTCTGCCACATTCACACAAAGACCTAAACTCAGATACTTATTCTTTCTTTCACAAAAACATACATACATACATACATACATACATACATACAGACAGACAAAGACATACATATATGCATTCACACACCTGTCAAAGAGTGATTTTCATTAAAGCTTGTGCAGAAGGAATTCCAGTCTTGAGAAGTTAATTGAAGATAACTGATAGCATATGACAGGAGCCATTTGATATTAATGACTTTCATGGTTAAAACCCATTTTGGGTGGAGACGAATAAAGGAGAAACTTATACCCATGATTAATGAAACTATCATAATTTTAGAGATAATTTTCATTCTCCTCAGGCTTTTAATTTTCTCATATCTTTATTTTTTAAATCTGCAACAATGGTGTGTGGTTAAATCCCTCTATTCTTCTCCAGTGTAGAATATTAATGCAAAAGTGTAAACTGTATTTTGTTTCTGTAATAGTAATTTTATATATAGTGAACCAGTGTTACAGCCTGTTTGTTTATAGCACTGGGACAAAAAGCCCTCATCTCATCTCAATTATGCATGTAGTTGTAAAGGGCTATTTGTTTTGCTAGACTGTTGAAGGAGGTTTATAAAGCCTTTGGGAGCTGTAAATCAGTTTGAGCAATGTTTTCAGGCAAAGTTAATAAGCTCAGCCCAGTGGCTTTTCCTAAAATCATGGAATCCAATACATTATGTAGGAGGGGAAAGCAATGAATTCAGCTGATCTTTGGGAATTTCAGTGCCTAGTACGTCCTGTCCGGATTGGTCTTTAAAGAGTGGGTGTGCTGGCTATGTGACTCGCAACACATACACGCACACCCACACACTCACACCAATCCCCTCTCCAGTTTACAAGCTGAAATCTGTGAAGACATCACACATTCCCACACAAACTGATAGGCTGGAGGCACAAGGGGAATGGATTGTTCCTGCCGTTGTACTGCTTGAGAGAGAGATGCTGAGACTGGCGTTACACACATCCCACATATTCATACTCTCTCCATTACAGCAGACAGTATAGGAAGAACATGTGCGACTGAACTCAGTTTTTACCGTGTGGTTACTTATGTTGGATGGTGAGAATGAAACAGGATCCCAAAAAAGAGAGCAACGAGCTACAGATCAGTCCTGGGAGGACTCTGAACATTTAGAGAGACCAAAGAGGAGAAAAAGATAGCAAATAAACTACCACGAGGAGAGAGCAAAGGTAGTTTACCCTGGGCAAGACCTCTCACCATCATAAGTGGATGTCCTCTCCATGGACTTTGCTGGAATGGAAGTCAAGGGCAAGGTGGCAAGACAGTGGGAGTATATAGCTGCCAAGAAGTCTGGCACATCCCTCAACTTAGTGCAAGGGGTTTCTCTGTACCTGCGTGGTAAGGGATTGGCATACTTGATTATTATCTGTCATCTCCTGCATTGATGAACACATGCTTTTAAGTAGATTCAACATGAGCAATACTTTGTGACAGATTTGCATCTTTTTGATGCTTTAATTTGTGTCTATACTGTAAGTTATTATGTGTGAGTAAACTGTTTGTGTGTGTGTGTGTGTGTGTGTGTGTGTTTGGGGGGGGGGGGGCATGTTTATGTGGTTTACGAGGACAATTTTTTAGGATACAAACTGTTAATTACAAGGGTATTGTGCTATAAATGTGGTTTATGAGGAAATTTCTAGTGTCCCTAGTGTATTTAAATATCTTAAAAAACATATTAAACAATGTTTTATTGAAAATGTAAAAATGCAGAAAGTTTTCTGTGAGGGTTAGGTTTAGGGGTTGTGTTAGGTTTAGGGGATAGAATCTACAGTTGGTGCAGTATAAAAATCCTTATGTCTATGGAAAGTCTTCATAATGATACGTAGACCAACATCTGTGTGTGTGTGTGTGTGTGTGTGTGTGTGTGTGTGTGTGTGTGTGCTTTCCGAAATACTAACAACTTCCCCCAGTGGCCACAACTGGAAGTGGTGTTGAACAAATGAGCTCCAGTTTCGTGGTGAAATGTCCACAGAGGGGTGCCAAAAGGGAGTTGTTAAGCGAGTTGTTTTTGGTTTTAAAAGATGTTATAAAGAAATGCATATTTTATTAACCTAATGCCCTAACCCAAACTCCAACTATAAACTTAACAATCAGTGGTGTAAATATTTATTCTTAGAGGGAAAATGCAACCTCTGAATATGTGAATGCGATTACCTGCTGGTTTCTGTGGGACCACCAGCACCCGGGGTGAATCAGTAGAAATGCAGGAAACACATTTGAATTGATGCAAATATTGCCCATGTTAGTATCTTGGCTGAACAGGGTTATTGTCAGGGTAGTGGTAGATTCGGTACCAACATGACGAGTATGTGTGTGATCGATATTGTTCTGGGAATAACGGGGTCATCTGTATGGCATCCTGCGCACATATGTTCAAAATGTTAAAAAAGCATCGTAGGTTCTTGGGTGGATGAAGATACTTCACTGGTGTTATATGAGTGTGACAGTGTGCAACTCGGATAGTGACAGAAAATAAAGTGTTGATTAAACATGATTGATATTTTAGAAAGGATTTAAGTAGCAATTTAAAATAGGGACATGAATCCTGGATATAGCAATGTAGATGCATTTGGGAGATTTTGTGCGTATATGACTCTATAGCTGCATAATGTGTGAGGACTGTGTTTATTATGTGAGTTTGCATCTGTGTTTCCCATTCAAAGTCACCCTGTCCTTATGATGATGGTCTGGGCACACACATACACACTGATACTCTAATACACACCAATGCAGCAGCAAATCATTTCTGTTGTAATCTATCATACTCCTCTTCTCATCAATATTTGAGTACTTAAGCTCTGATTCAGACTCAGTCAAACTATTAATTCATAAAATACTACATTTTTAGCCCATGTGATAAAGGTGCATGTCCTCTTCATTATGCATGAGCCAGTTCGTCCGCCTAACGCACACATGCACAAAGACAATATGTGACACAGTTACTAGCTTCAATGTAATCCATCAGACATTAGTTTCATTAAAGATGCTGGGCTGCGTCAGTTGTCATCTCTTGCTGATATAACAGTTAGGAAAAAGAACATTACTGTCTCCCTGCAGTCAACTATCAAGATTCTAATTAGGCAGAATCTATTGTTTGGGGAACAACACATTTATCCTACTATCAACTACATGCTTTAGACTGTACAACTGGAAAATCACTATTTCTAGTGTAAATTATGAGCTTGTATCGAATAAAAGCTTTTCAATATTACCTCAAATAAAAGATAAAACAAATCTATTGTGTTCTGTTTAAAATATTTAAAGGAATAATTCACCCCAAAGGTATAATTCTTTTAATCACCCTATTTTGTCTCAAACTCGTATGACTTTATTTCTTCTACGTAACACAAAGAAATATATTTTAATGGAGATATGATATCTGTTTTTCCATAAAATGCAAGTCAATGTGATCGATTTTTCAAACTCCAAAAAGCACATAAAGGCAGCATAAAAGTAATATTCTGACATGAACAGACCAGTGTGTAACTACATTTCACTGCACATCTTGCCATTGCTGTCTCTAGACACAATCATGATTTCAAGCTCAATTACACTTCCTAGCGCTTGATGCATGTGTACGCGCATGTTATTGTTGGAGCTTGAAAATTTGGTCAACATTGACTTGCATTGTATTGACAAACAGACATCATATCTCTATTAAAATATCATTATTTGTGTTCCATGGAAGCAAGAAAGTAAGTCATACATGATTGAGTTAATTTAAGGGTAAGTCAATTATGAGAGAATTATAATTTTTGGGTGAACCATTTCTTTAGTATAAAACTCTAATGCGTTATTAATGTCTTATATTAAGTTTTATTTAAGATATGGTCTTTATTGCATGCCCATTTCATGATTATTTAGGAATGTGTTTGTGTTTCTTTTCTTTTCTTTAGACGAGCAGGAAGCTGTGCAGAAGAGAACTTTTACAAAATGGATAAACGCTCATTTGGCTAAGGTAAGCTGAGTCATGTGTGTGATTTTTGAACAAACATACATCCATGCATGTGTACAAGCCACATCTCTTTAGCAGAATGAATCTGTCACAAGATTTGTGGCAGCAGTCCAGGTCCAGCATATACTGTGCACACACTCTAATCTGCTCTATAGATTACTGTGCCTCATTTTGCGAGAGTACAGTTAACCCGCTAACATCATGGTTACTGTTGTAACCTCTGTTCCCCGAGGGAGGGAACGAGACATTGTGTCATATGAAGTGACACAAGGGGTCTTCCTGGGATGCCGAATGTACCTCTGAACCTGAGAAAAGGCCAATGTCAAGGCAGACAGAATTTGCATGCCCCGCCCCGGACATACGGGTATAAAGGGAAGCGGGGCAGCGAATGCCAGTCAGGATTTTGCACTGAGGAGCCGAAAATAAGGTATGGCCATTTACATTGCTAGGTCTAGTGCTGTGGCAGAAGGGACACAACGTCTCGTTCCCTCCCTCAGGGAACGGAGGTTACAACAGTATCCATGACGTTCTCCTTCTGTCTCTGGTGAATGTGAACTGTTGAAACAGGTGCAAAGCAGGCTATTGCGTGCTAGAGGCACCTGTACCGGCTGCACGTAGCCCTCCCCAACGCCCCCAAAGAGATTTTGCATACAGACCTTAGGTTTCCCGCACCCCTGAGGGGGGAAACAGGTGCTGCATGACTAGCATGGGAGCAAGCCCAGCATCCGCGGCCTTCTCTAGCTGTAGGTCCAGCCTAATGAGGAGGGCTCTACAGGCATGGCTGCCGGAGGGAAACGCAGGTTCGCCATCAGGGGGACAGTACCGCGGAAAATGCATCACGGGGAGTTAGCCTGAAGAGGGAACTATGCCCGTGGAGCCCGACCCTAGTACAGAGCACCTGTGACTTGCAGTGGGTCTGGCCTCGAATTGCTCTGCTGAATTCGCAGGCCAGAGGGCTAGGGAGGAAAAAACATCCAGGCAGCGACGCTCGGTGGCTAACCTGAGACAGAAGGCGCCCTGGATCAATTTGGTGAAGTGCACAAGGTGCAAGCGGAACACACGGTCGGTTGTGCCACGTACCAAGTTCTACCGGCTCAGACCTGATAAAACACGGGACGAGACCGACTCAACCCTTAGATTGTAAAATCTGGCAAAGGTATTGGGTGTTGCCCAGCCCGCTGCTCTACAGATGTCCTCTAGGGAGGTGCCATGGGCCAGTGCCCACGAGGATGCCACACTTCTCATGGAGTGTGCTCGAACTCGCAAGGGGGTGGGCACGGCCTGGGTGTGATAGGCTAAGGAAATAGCATCAACGATCCAGTGAGCTAACCTCTGTTTGGGGACGGCGTTCCCTTTCCGCCGTCAGCCAAAGCAGACAAAGAGCTGCTCAGAACATCTAAAGCTCTGCATGCTGTCCCAATAGGTACGCAAAGCACGCACAGGACACAGCAACAAAAGGGCTGGGTTTGCCTCCTCCCGGGGCAGCGCTTGCAGGTTCATGACCTGGTCCCCGAAAGGGGTCGTAGGAACCTTGGTCACGTAGCCCGGTCGGGGTCTCAGGATAACGGGAGTATATGCCGGACCAAACTCCAGGCAGGTGTGGATGACAGAGAACAATTGCAGGTCCCCAACCCTCTTGATGGAGTCTAATGCGATCAGGAGGGCCGTCTTCAGGGAGAGGGCCTTGAGCTCAACTGAATCAACAGGCTCGAATGGGGGTCTCTGGAGGCCCGAGGGGACCACTGAGAGATCCTAGGAGGGGAATAGGCTAGACCGGGGAGGATTCAGTCTCCGGGCGCCCTTCAGGAACCTGGTAATCAAGTCATACTTACCTAGGGACTTGCCATCTACTGCATCATGGTGGGTTGCAATAGCAGCTACATACACCTTCAAGGTGGAGGGGGACAGCCTCCCCTCCAGCCTTTCCTGCAGGAATAGAAGCACTGACCGAACTACGCACCTCTGCAGGTCTTCGGCTCGGGAAGAACACCAATTCGCGAACATGCGCCATTTTAGGGCGGAAAGTTGCCTGGTGGAGGGAGCTCTGGCTTGGTTGATCTTGTCCATAACAGCAGGTGATTCACTAGGTCTTCCGCATCCCATCCAGGGGCCAGACGTGGAGGTTCCAGAGGTCTGGGCGCGGATGCTAGAGGGTGCCCCATCCCTAAGAAAGAAGGTCCTTCCTCAGTGGAATTTTCCAGGGAGGGGCTGTCGCGAGAACCTGGTCCGGGTGGGCCAGTAGGGGGCCAACAGGATGACCTGTTCCTCGTCCTCCGTGATCTTGCACAGCACTGATGCAAGAAGGCTCACTGGGGGAAATGCGTACTTGCGCAGCCCCTGGGGCCAGCTATGTGCCAGTGCGTCTGTTAGTTAGACTCAGTCTCAATGTCAGCGTGGCTCACCAACACTTCGGAGATTTTCTGGTCCGGGAAGGGGACTTGGAGATGGGGGGCGTAAGTCGACTGCGAGGTGCTTGACGCTGGGGCTGAGAGCTTGGCCCAGGTTGAGGAGCTGCCTGTCGTTTGGTCGCAGGGGGATGCCCTCGGTGAGCAGGCAGAGTGCGGGGCGTCCTGGTTAGGTGGCACCGTGGCATGATATGAGATATCACCTCCGTTTGCTTCTTCACTGCTGAGAACTGCTGGGCAGTTGACATTGACGCAGAAGAGGCCGAGCTGGGAGACGTTGAGAAACCTTTTCGTCGCGCATTTCGACCATGTTCAGCCAGAGGTGGCGTTCTTGGACCACGAGGGTGGCCATCGCCTGCCCGAGCGCCTGTGCTGTGACCTTCATGGCTCTGAGAGCGAGGTCGGTGGCAGAGCGAAGTTCCTGCAGCACGTCGGGGTCGGGGCTACCCAGGTGCAGCTCTTTAAGTGCCTTGGCTTGATGGACCAGCAGGAGAGCCATGACATGCAGGGTGGAGGCAGCCTATCCGGTGGTGCTGTAGGCTTTGGAGGTCAGTGATGACGTCATCCTATAGGCCTTGGAGGGGAGTACCAGGCGGTCCCGCCAGGTGGCAGCGTTCTCTGGGCACAGATGGATCACAACTGCCCTATCCACCTGGGGGTCTTCTGTGTAACCATATTATGGTTTCACCCGCTGAACAAATAAGCCCTTCACAGAACCAGCCGGTCGTTTGAGTCTGAATGAGATGAGATGAAATTGTTCATTAATGAACTGAATGTAATTGTAAACTGGTTTGCGAACAAAAGGAGCTGCATGCCGTTTGTTCAGTTCGTCAATCTCGTTCAATAAGAAAAGGGGCTAGATTCATTATGAATAAAAGTGAGTGATGACCTCACATTACAATTACATACAGTATCAATGTTATTGAAACTCATAATTATTTTGTAGGCTAGTATTGTTGTCTTTTTTTTAGTGGTGGGCAACGATTAAAATATTTAATCGCGATTAATCGCACGATCTTCTGCGATTAATCGCAGTATGCACAAAATTCAATAATGAATTCAAAAGTAGTGTATTGTATACTTTAAAATGGCCCACGACTTTTCTGCATTTGGCCAGGACATTGTCAAACGCACTGTTGTGCAGAGATACTGTGATAGAACGCTGGAGACTGTGCGCGACGCAGGGGACGTGTTCAAAAGGCAGATATTTCTTGCACTATCTGTGCTAAGTGTGCTGACTTTATTTGAAACGTTCCACTGCTGTGCAACATGAATAAAATGTTCAGCGCACGTTTCAGCAAAATGTCTCTTGTATGTTTTCATTACAGTCAGAGCATGTGAATGCAGTTCCCACTGTTCATCAATATAATGCACTGTAACTCCGAGGTAATTATGGTTGCTCAGGGATGTCCAGTAGTCTCCGGTGAGGGCAACAGTTTCTGCATGTTGTAACGCCGTTGCCTTTGTAGTCCTCTCCTTTTCATACAATTCATGTATTCGTCTTGTGATGGTGCGTCTTGGGGGAGGCCCATACGTGCAGTCATTCGTTGCGATCCTAAGAACGTTCTTCAGACCGACATCTTCCACAATACTAATCGGCCTGCAGTTTGTAGCTACCCACTTCGCTATGGCATTTGTTAGCTTGTCTTTCTTTTGTTTATCCATGGTTCTGCCACACGCTGCATCCAATGTAGTCTGCCGAAGCCTCCCTCCACTGTTTGTTCGGGTGGGTGATTTGCTGGCATCAACGGTGTGCATTGCATTTAAATGATACTTCAGACTCGAAGTACTCCGGTGATAAGAAAATTCAGCTTTGCAGTGGTTGCAAATAACTTTCGTTCTATCAACTTCGCCGTGTGTAAGAGATTTAAAATGAAAATGTCCATTTAAGAGTTCGGTACCTTTTTCCATTTTGCTGTCTGCACCAGGTATTTTCTTTTCCGCGCTACGGCTCACCACAAATGCTTTCATTGGTTGAGGCGCGTGATGACGCCCATCCCAAGCCAGTACTAATCAACATCCCACCCCTCCTGTGACCCATGGTTTGTCTGTATGTGTATTCAGAGGCAGTGAGCAACGGACTTTCAAAATAATAATAATAATAATAATAATGTATGTTAATGCGCAATAAAATAATTGTCGGCGTTAATTAATTAATGCGTTAACGTGATAATAACGCGTTAACTTGCCCAGCCCTACTTTTTTTGCATAGCTTGATAAATAGTCATGCTCAGCAGTTCACAGTTTGATATATATGCTTTTGTTGTCATTTGGGGGGAAATCTTATTATGCTTAAACACTCTGCAGTGAAGTCTCCTAGTAGAATTGTAGACACTTCAATTTTAATTAAGGATAGTTAGACTTGTTCTGCTGTGAATGAATGCTTTTGGTTCAATGCAATTTATTAAAAAATGGTAATTTGGTTCCATCTACAGGTGCAAAGGCTTAACTTAAAGAAATTGTTAATGAACGAATCAGTTAACGAATCTGAATGAATATTTTTGGTGAACATAATCAAATAAATCAAGTCATTGAAATGAATCAAAATCACTACCTCTATTCATAACTGCCTTTACAATGAAAAAACATCAATGCCTACTTTACGTCATTGCATCCTTGGTCCCGCCCACTGGCGCTTCAGTTTGTAAACTGAAAGAGAGAAAGACAAACAGGCCTAGTGTGGCTAACTATTCCTGAACACCCAAGGGGACACATCTGGAATATTTTGAATAATTTTTGTATATAAACATGTACTAGACAGATGTCTTTGACTGCTGTTATGTATCTGGCATTGCTTTTAAAAGACATAGTGGCAAGTTACAACTATGAAAAGGAGATGTCATTCTCTTTCATGCAGCTGTTCTGCCTTTTGCTGTTTTGAGTACAAACATGTCATGACTCCATTTTTCACTCATCTGTGCTATTTTTAATTGTTGTTGTACGTAAACATCCACTAAATGGAAGTCTTTGACCTGTTTGATGCATTTCCAGCAATGCTACAGTATCTGTGCGTGCCTTGTTTCATCATACTGTGTACTATGTATGTGCATTTTTTTTCTCATATCAGCATGGATTGTTTGTGAACCTTAATGAAATTAAAACTTTGCAAAGAAACTGTTATTGAAGGATGGTGCAGTTAAAAACGCTTTAAGAACAATTTCATTCATGAATATTTTAAATGTCATGACTTTTCAATATTTGATGGTGCTGCTGTGCTTGAGTGAACAGTTTAATATATTCAAATGCAGTTGTGTTGGATGTGCATTATGTGTAAACCCTGAAATTTAATTTTATAATGTTGTGGAACTTGTTCATTCTCTTCCAATTGAGTTCCAAATATGGCTGTATTTTATGGGCTGCACAATGTTAGCCAATCAGAACAGTGGCAGTTTTAAGGAGGTACTGAGGGCAAAATTGAGCATTTCAGACAGAGGGTCAGAGACAGAGTGGAAAATGATCATATATTACAAAATTATGACAGTTTTGGTGCAAAAAAAAAGAGACTTACATCATCAGTGGACTCAGGGTAGATAAAACTATTTAATAAAACTATTTAAAAAAAAAGACAATTTCATGACCCCTTTAAATCCTTTACACATAATTCTCCTAAAGTGAGAAACTTCCTCTGGGCCTAAAAGAACTATAGCTGTGTGTAGTTTCTGTTTATATTGTTTAGCCCCCCATCAGCTTTTACTATTCAAATAAGCCTCCATATCTTGCAAAAATTATAATTATTTGTTCTGTGTCATGAGTTAGAGTTCATTAAAGGAATACAGATAGAGCTCAGATCAGTCTTAGGAAGTAAGTCTTCATTATTTAATTCAATAAACTGTACTGGGAATATATTATCTTGGACTTCAAATCATATTGTGTGACAGAGATATTGCATGATCCGATTGCTTCAAAACACAAAACAAGACACTTTATTCGTTAAATGTGTGTGTGTGGAAAGAGAACTATTTGAGCGTACTCTACAAGCGTCAGTGTCAATTATCTTCACTATATCTTATAAATCCAAATTATTTGTTCAGTAGTTAAAAACCAACATACTATCCCAGACACCCACTGTTCCCACTTCTTTGCTGATGTCCTTTAACCTCATTCCACTGCTGAATGACGTTGCCTTGGTGACAGCACTCTCAAGTATTTGCAGGAGAACTTTGAGAGTGCATGTGGCAAATAGCATGAAATATGACTATTCTGATTGTTCAATGAACACTTTTATTCGTGCATCTGTTTTTGAAGGCATTCCTACTGATTTAACTAATAAACTGGAGAGCAACTGTGTGTGCTATTTTAGTGAGCACTGTTTCAAGAATGTTTAGGTTTCAAGTTTTATTTCTGATCATATTGTCTGTCTCTAGCCTCCACTGAACTTCTAATGCAAATCATCTCCTGTGAATTTCCAGTTACCTAATTCATAGCCTAAAGACACAGGACACAGGAAAGAACATTGGTGAGATAGCATGGTATGAGAATTCCACACCAGTAAGGCTTTAAACAATCTTGTTTATGTTTGCCCAACTTGAATGACCACTGGCTGGTTTTCAATTCACTGCCATTTGCAAAGTATGCATTATTTGCCAAAGCATGACAGGTCCCTTCCCAAGAGTTATGGCTCATCACTTATATGTAAATATGTGCTTATTGTAATATCTAATGTGCATATAGTCCCTTTTCACTGTGATTATGCATTTCTGCCTTAATTTAGCAGCATAAATCTTTTTTATATTTAAATGTTTTTATTGTTAAATGATTTTTTTTTTAAATAATTCAGTGTTATATTACCCTGACATTAATATAATAAAATAAAAAACTAGTCACCACAGCTACAAGAGGGTTTCAAATACAGCTGCACGGAAAAAGTGGGTACATGAAAGTAATTTTGAACTCTAGGCTTAATTTTAACATCATTGTTTACATCCTTGGCACAAAAACACAAAAGACCTGATCAGCTTCAGAGAAAGATCTTGGTTCAACCCAATAATCAGATGCAACAGTATTGATCAGTATTGTATTAAGAGATTTAACAGAATCATCATACTCCAAACCATTCATTAAATGATACCATCACAGGATGCACAGTGCCTCAGGCTTCTTTGCTTATGCATGTGCTTGCAAATTTGAAGGACATCAGAGAGGCAGGACTGAAGCACTAATCTGCCTAAGAGCCTCAACTTGATTACCCACTAGAGAGAGAGAGAGGGGAAGAGAGAGGGAGATGAGGTGTGCGTTCTAACGAAAGAGAGGCCACCCTCCATTTCAATTTTGACAAATCCTCTCAGACAGGGTTAGGGCTTAATTATAGCTTGCCCAGTATTGAGGATGAGCTCATTTCTCATGTATTTGATAGATAGCATGGGCGAGCAGCACACAGAAGCCACCCGGACACTCTGATGCTTCCACCTGATTTGTTACTATAGACATACACTCACCTAAAGGATTATTAGGAACACCTGTTCAATTTCTCATTAATGCAATTATCTAATCAACCAATCACATGGCAGTTGCTTCAATGCATTTAGGGGTCTGGTCCAGGTCAAGACAATCTCCTGAACTCCAAACTGAATGTCAGAATGGGAAAGAAAGGTGATTTAAGCAATTTTGAGCATGGCATGGTTGTTGGTGCCAGACGGGCCGGTCTGAGTATTTCACAATCTGCTCAGTTACTGGGATTTTCACGCACAACCATTTCTAGGGTTTACAAAGAATGGTGTGAAAAGGGAAAAACATCCAGTATGCGGCAGTCCTGTGGGCGAAAATGCCTTGTTGATGCTAGAGGTCAGAGGAGAATGGGCCGACTGATTCAAGCTGATAGAAGAGCAACTTTGACTGAAATAACCACTCGTTACAACCGAGGTATGCAGCAAAGCATTTGTGAAGCCACAACACGCACAACCTTGAGGCGGATGGGCTACAACAGCAGAAGACCCCACCGGGTACCACTCATCTCCACTACAAATAGGAAAAAGAGTCTACAATTTGCAAGAGCTCATCAAAATTGGACAGTTGAAGACTGGAAAAATGTTGCCTGGTCTGATGAGTCTCGATTTCTGTTGAGACATTCAGATGGTAGAGTCAGAATTTGGCGTAAACAGAATATGGATCCATCATGGATCCATCATGCCTTGTTACCACTGTGCAGGCTGGTGGTGGTGGTGTAATGGTGTGGGGGATGTTTTCTTGGCACACTTTAGGCCCCTTAGTGCCAATTGGGCATCGTTTATATGCCACGGCCTACCTGAGCATTGTTTCTGACCATGTCCATCCCTTTATGGCCACCATGTACCCATCCTCAGATGGCTACTTCCAGCAGGATAATGCACCATGTCACAAAGCTCGAATCATTTCAAATTGGTTTCTTGAACATGACAATGAGTTCACTGTACTAAAATGGCCCCCACAGTCACCAGATCTCAACCCAATAGAGCATCTTTGGGATGTGGTGGAACGGGAGCTTCGTGCCCTGGATGTGCATCCCACAAATCTCCATCAACTGCAAGATGGTATCCTATCAATATGGGCCAACATTTCTAAAGAATGCTTTTAGCACCTTGTTGAATCAATGCCACGTAGAATTAAGGCAGTTCTGAAGGCGAAAGGGGGTCAAACACAGTATTAGTATGGTGTTCCTAATAATCCTTTAGGTGAGTGTATATCAACAACTCATCAGATTTCACTGAATTGTGAGTCTGATAACAGACAGCATGTCAACAGCAATGGGAGTACTAGAGGTTAAAACCTTCATATTGTAGTTTTTAAACCGTATCCTCAATTTAGCAATCAGTCGGCCTACTCGCTCATTTGTAAACCACCCCCCAAATTTTGCAATTTGTACCCATGGATTCATAAATTGCACCAACGAATTTGTAGACCGTTCCCTCAATTAAAGGAATAGTTCACCCAAAAATGATAATTCTCTCATCTCATTGCTCACACTTATTGTTTTTTAAAACTCGTATGACTTTCTTTATTCCATGGAACACAAACAAAGATATTTTGATGAAGATATTAGGTGTTTTTGTCCATATAATCCAAGTGAGCGGTGACCAAATTTTCACGTTACAAAAAGGACAAAAAAGGCAGCATAAACGTAATCCATAAATTGATTGGATTGCTTCAGAGGACATGGATTAAATCACTGGAGTTTTATGGATTACCTTTACGCAGCCTTTATGTGCTTTTTGGACCTTCAAAAATTTGGTTACCATTCACTTGTGTTGTATGGACACACAGACATCATATCTCCATTCAAATATTTTCATCTGTGTTCTGCAGAATAAAGAAAGTCATACAAATTTTAGATGACATAAAGGTGAGTAAACGATAAAGAGAATGATAACTATTCCTTAAATTAATCTGTTCCTTTTTTTGTTTTTATGGATATTCTCCTTAGTGGACATGTATCAATTGGCAGGCTACTGAACGTAACTTCATAAATAAAGTAAAATTTCTTTCTGCAAATACTACAGTGATTAACAATACATTATAAAATGAAAAGCATTTTTATAGTTCCAGAATGTTAAGTGTATCAAGTTTATATAATTTAATAATATAAATGATAATGAATATACCATAAAATATACAGGCATCAATCAGAATTACATCCTGTAAAGCCTGAAACATGGTCACTGTTTTTACAGTAAATGTTTGGCAGCCAGAGCTGCCTGTAATTTTCTGTAAATTGTACTGGTTTTCTTTTTTACAGTGTAGTTAAGGTGTGTTTGATTAGGGTTGGATCTAAACTCTGCGGGAAGATAGGTCTCCAGGAACAGGGAAGGCTACCTCTGATATACAGTAGGTAATAGGTCTACCTTTAGTCTTGAGTAATATGGTATGGAATTAACGGGTAGGCTGGTGATTCCTTTTGAAACATCAAACTTACTGAATATTGCGATATTCATTTAGTTCAGTCACATAGCATATAGATGTGGATGGTAAATTTAATGCTGGACATTAAACACAACATCTATTAGGATGTTGGAAATATACAATAAATATATTGCACAGAGATTTGGTGCATAAACTGCAGTTGCTCTTGGTAAGAATATTCAGTATTTAGCTATGTCCTTCTCTCTACCTTAATTGAACTTGTCCTTGGCCTATAACAGTTTCTCTCTTGTTCACATGAACTTTGATTGGGCTACCCAAATAACACACCAACCAGTGATAAATGCTGTCAGTCGGTTGAATACATCACTAGCACCTGCCATGACAATCTATTACCATCAGTAATAAACAGACACAGATAATTCATTTGTTAAGCCCTGCTGCTTGTGCCTTTGTGATTTTTTTTCTCTTATTTTTCATTAGTCCCATAATTACTCAAATTGCCTCGTTTTAATGTAATATCTTATAAAGTGATTTTATCCAATTAGCTTTTGAATTATTTAGAGCTAATTGGAATTTCTTAGTGATTCATCCCCCCTACTCTCTAAAAAATGCTTTAAGAATTTATCTTTTAAAAAACATCTCTCACTTTCCCAAATCTGTCCCATCCTCACTGTTGTTTCCTCTTGACATTGGTCGCTTTCACTTTTCCAATTTTTTTTTTTTTTACTCACTATATCTAACCATTCTTTGTAATTTAAGTTCACACCCCCTCTAGATTTCTCTCTCTCGTTCTCTATTTCTCTCTCTTTCTCTCACTTTCACTGTTTCATATTAATCTCCTCATGAATGACTTTGCCACCCGGCTGCTTTCCACTCCAAATCCCAGTCATGTGACTGCTGTTTTAAGAGAAATCCTGGATGTCTCGTCTGGGTAAAGAGAGGCTGTTTGGATGGATTAGTGGAGGGGCTTCGTCAGGTCAGACAGTCTGTGTTGTCACTAGAATCAGCACTTTTTACTCAGGCTTTTTGAATACTTCTTAAGCTCAGGCTGTCACAGCGTGCCAAATCCAAACCGGCTTTTGCTTCAAGCTCTCTTATCTGTCAAAGCTTTGATCAATCAATTCATACACCCCAAATGTGATCTGATCTTCAACTAAATCACAACAACAGATTTACACAGTCTGCTTACGCAAATATCACACACAAATGGTAAGTTTTCATGATTATATTAAACACACCATTTAATTATTCATAGCACTGGGTAGAAAAAGGATGTGCAACAGAATGGCTTCAACAGAGGACAATATACCTTCTGGGGTGGCTTAACCCGATTGAGATGCTTTGGCATGGCTTCAAGAAGGCGATTCACACCAGAGTGCCCAAGAATATTGCTGAACTGAAAGAGTTAGTTAAGAAGAATGCTGCAGAATTCACATAGTGAAAGGGTTCACAAAGATTTTCCATCCAGCATCATTGTTTGAGTTGACTTTGTTTATCTATAGTTGCGACTTAGTTGAAGTTCAGGTCAAATTTTATGAGGAATTTGTACAGAAATCCAATGTAAATCGCATACTTTTCCCTGCACCTGTAAATAGCTTTACAGTGGCAAGTAAAAGTATGTGAACCCTTTGAATTTACCTGCATTTAGTATAAATTTGTCTTAAAATCTTGTTTGAGCTACATGTAAATTACAATAATGAACAAACACAATCTGTTTTAACTAATAAACACATCGTTGTATTGTTTTTGTACATATTAAACACATCATTCAAACATTTACAGTGCAGGTTGGATAAAGTCTGTGAACCCCATAGGCTAATGACATCAACAAAATCAAATTAGTCAGGAGTTGGCAAACATGGCATCCAATTAATGTAATGAGATTGCAGGTTTTGGTTAGAACTACTTTGACTTATAAGAAGAACTTAAACATTTTGAGATTGCTATACACAAAAAGCATCTGCTGATGTGGACCATGCCTCAAAACAAAGAGATCTCAGAAGACCTACAATCAAGAATCGTTGTTTAGCATAAAGCTGGAAAGGGGTTACAAAGTTATCTCGAACAGCTTATATATTCATCTGTTCATAGTTAGACAAATTTTCTATAACATAGACGATATATTACTGTGGCTACTCTCCCTAGAAGTGGAGAATGCTCAATGAGGTAAAAAAGAAGCCTAGAGTGACAGCTAAAGACTTGAAGGAATCCTTGGAAATGGTTCAAATATATGTTTATCAGTCTAGTTTATGGAAAACATACAGCATGATGTCCATGGCCCGGATACCTATGAAGGTTTCTGACAAAAACATTGCTGCACACCTGATGCTTGCCAAAGACTACCTTGACACACCACAATGCTACTGTGAATTTGTTTTGTGGACTGATGAAACTAAGGATGAATTGTTTATGAAGAACAGCCAACAATACATATGGCGTAAAAAGGGCACTGCATACCAACATGAAAACGTCATCTTAACGGTGAAGTGCGGTGGATGGAGCATCATGGTTTTTGGCTTTTTTGCTGTTTCAGGGCCTGGTCCTCTTGCCATCATCAAGGTAATAATTAGTTCCCAAGTTAATCAAGATATCCCACGGTGACTGTGCGCCAGCTGAAGCTCAGAAGAAATTGGGTGATGCAGCAGGAAAATTATCATAAAAATCGAAGTGAATCCACAGATTGAGTGGCCCAGTCAGAGCCCAGACCTTAATCCAATAGTGATGCTGTGGAATGACATCAAGAGAGGCACTCACACCAGACATCCTAAGAGTATGGCTGAGCTGAAGCAGCTCTGTAAGGATTAATGGTCCAGAATTCACTTCTGAACGTTGTGCAGGTCTAATCCGCAGCTACCGGTTGTAACAATGTTTGGTTGAGGTTATTGCTGCCAAAGGAGGATCGAAAAGTTATTTAATCCAAAGGTTCACTTACTTTTTCCAAAGTACTGTGAATATTTTATGGAATGTGTTCAATAAAGGCATGAAATATTATAATTGTTTGTGTGTTCAATGCTTAATCACATTGAGTTTGTCTATACTTGTGACTTTGATGAAGATGAGATCACATTTCATAGCCAATTAATGCAGAAAACCAGCTAGTTCCAAAGGATTCACATACTTATTCTTGCCACTGTAAGTAAATGAAAAATCATTTGTTTTTCCCTCCCCAGCATAATCCTCCCTTGGTGGTCTCAGATCTTTTTGAAGACATTAAAGATGGGGTGATGTTGTTAGCTCTTCTTGAAATCCTGTCTGGACACAAACTGGTAAGCACCATGTAGTTTGGGAAATTAGTCCCTCTGTACATTCAATATATTTTTTTTGTTTGGTATTTATAAAGATATTTAACAGCTGTACAAATTACTGTTTATATATTCATCACACATTATTTGCACTTGCACACGTACGCATGCGCACACACACACACACACACACACACACACATGAATACCCATATTTAGAAAGAACAGTCCCATAAGGCTAGTGATGCCTCAGGTATTTACAGCGATGTTACAATCAATATACTGAGGAGTACATGGTACTTTGATAAGGGTATTAGTTTTTTTCTTTACTTTTCTCTCTTGCCAACTTTTTGATGTGTCATCATGTATTTTTTATTATTTACTTTTGCCTTTCTCTCTATACTGCATATAACCATCCTTCTCATTTACTTTCTTGCTTTCTCTTTCTGCATTTCTGTTTGCTTTATCCCTTCTCCCCTTCTTTGCCGGCTATTTACATTTTCCTCTGTCTATCATCACCTTTTTCCTTTTGTCTGCTGTACTATCCTCTCCCATCTGACAGCCATGTGAGCAAGGCCGCAAGCTGAGGAGGATCCATTGGGTTGCTAACGTGGGAAGAGCACTCAAGTTTCTGGAGGGCAGGAGGGTAAGCAGCCCATTCCCTGTGCTTTGCTCAGGTGTACAGCTCCAGGTCTTAACCATTCAGTCTGACCTACATGACCTCTTCCCTTCTGTATCCCCTAGTCTCTGCTCTGTTATTGCTCCCATCGCTTTACAATGCTTTCTCACGAGGGACAGAAAACGTAGGAAAACCGAGTTATATTTACTAAATTCTGTTTACAGTGCTCCTGGATATATTTAGCTTCAGAGTGCCTCACACTAATAGACAAAAAATAAATATAATAATGAATTGTGCCCACTTATAATGGTTTTTATTTGCAAATGTTCTCTGTGTGGTTTTAGCACCTTATTTACTAAAGTTATGCAAATCAGGTAACATCACAAACATGCTGAAAAATGTCGTGCTAGGTTGGTTCTGAGTGCTAGGTTTTGGAGAATGCAGCAGAATAACATGATCTGCCACACGTTACTGAGACTGTACAATATCTCTTAACCACCGAAATCCAGGCACTTGAATCAGATTTTTAAAAGGCTGAAAGGGTGCTCAACTAAAGTAAACCATGTATATTCCTGGTTGTAATGGTCTTCTCCATCATTTCATCATCATTTGATGAATTACTGCTGCCTTCATCACTAGAAAATGTGCACAAATATCTCTTAATGTCTCTTACAATATAAATGTAATTTCACAAGGCAAAAAGGTGCAATCTGTGACTAGCCTAATTTATATAGAAAGGAGGCGTGTTCACCCTGAAGAGAATGACAGTGATTTCGTTTAAATACGCCTCAGCACTATTTCAGTGGATTTAGTGGCTGGTTACACTGGAATGTGGGTGATAAGTGAACAAGATGCAGGTTTTTGCTCAGAAATACCACACACAAAAGTGCAAATGTTTAGTGAATTCACCCGACTGTTTCAGACATATCACCAACAAATGAAAGACTTATGGATTAATGATAACATACGAGATAGAATGTGACAGGCTCTAGAGCTTATAAGGATAAATCAGCATAGATTTATGAGGTAATGTTGACACCTAAGGCTGAAATCATTGTCATTATTAAGGTGGGGATGATGGGTTTACATGGGTTGATGAGCAGTTGCGGTTCTAGCTTGTATGCCCCCCCCCCACACACACACAACTCCCCCCCTCCACAAGATGCCGCCCTGGGAAGCTGCCCATGCCTAAATCCGGCAGTGATGATGAGCCTTCCTTATGGGGTCTTTCTCTTTCTGTCTGTGGCTGCCAAGTCCATTTTAATGTAATTTTGATAAAAGTAGATTAAAGGAAGACATTTTTATTGTCTTTCCAGGTCTATCATTACCTTAAACACAAATGAGTTTTGAAATGTGCCTATTTTTTTAACTGTATGAACAGGATATTTTTATAATATCTCCCTGGGGAGAAGGTAATAAATATTTAATTTTGACATGCAGTGTAGTAGAGCCTCAGACTGTAACTATACGCCCTGTCAGTGAATAAAGCTAAGTTAAGCTTCCCACTCCTGAGGTGGTCTGTCTGCCTACACATCTGATCTCTTGAGGAGCTAAAGCTACAGTCTCTCTGGTTCTTTCACCATCTTATCTCTCTCTCTGTCATCCCTGTCTCATCTTGCTCCTTTCCCCATGGAGCACAGTGGGAGAAACCAGAGTAGAGAACCATTTTGAATAATATATTTGTATTAAACTGTGCTTTTCATCAATTGTCTGTCTGCTCACAGTGTTTTAGGTAAATAGCTGTTTTGATTGAGCATGTTTTATTGTGCATGAGCAAAAATAAGATGTGAATTTAAATATGTAAGCTTGTCATTTATGTATCCCCCTGTGTGTTGTCTTGCAGTGTTGGGGAAAACTACAAGCTGTGTGTGTGTGTGTGTGTGTGTGTGTGTGTGTTGGGGGGGGGGTTCACAAAATAATTCATGAGATCGCATTGGATAATTACTTCAGTCCGTTTAGCTATAAAGCTGCTTGTGGAATAAAAATATTTCAGGAAGCTACACTGATACAAGTTGGTAGTGTCTCTTCAGGTACCTTATTTACTCTCAAAAACTGTGTGACTGGTTGTTAATGTGTGTGCCTTGGAGTGTTTGCGAGTATGGCACTCATGAAAAATGTTAAGTTAGTAGCTTAAATATTTATTTAGTTACTCTCAACACTGTTGTCTTGTACTGGATGTGTTTGGTTCTTAATGTATATTCCTTGGTATGTTTGTGTGCAATGCACACTATCACTGATGGGTTTTGTGTTGTCTCAAAAGGTGGGGGTCCTTATCATCTGTCCTTCCGTTGGTGGGCAACACACACATTCAGTCATAGCCTGCTTTTGTTAACAGCATGTAGTCACCTCTATTCTTCTCCTCTCTTTCTTTCTTTCTCTTTTGTTTTGTCAAAATTTCAGTCAGCCTACAGAGGATCTCCAGTGAGTTTGACCTTTTATGTGACTGTCTATAATGTCTGTGATTGACACTATCACTGTTTGAATCAGGATCACTCGAAATATAGCTGTGAATTTGATACAATAATAATAATACAGTGCTAGCAATATCAATGTTCTAAAAGATACATATGGTATGCTGACTGCTTGACAGATCAAACTAGTTAACATCAACACAACAGATGTGGTAGATGGAAGACCATCTATTGTGCTGGGTTTGATATGGACCATCATCTTATATTTCCAGGTATATTTTCATTATGAATTCATCCATTCTTCCAAAATAATTTCTTTAGGTTCTCTTTCTAACAATAATTTGGGATCTCACTATGGAAATCATTACAGATCTTTAGCCTTGGCCATAAGGGCCCTTAACTTGACCTCGCTCCTCACAGCATATCGTGCTGACCTGATGGAGGAGATTGGGAGGCAAATTGATGCGGGGGGTGCCGGACACGGCATTGTGGGAAGAGATCTGCTTCATTGCGGATATCAACCTGTGCACATCGAGAGGAGCAGTCCAGTGCTGCGGCTGCGGTGGATGAATGGGCTCATTGGCCCAATGGTCTATCTGGCCTGTCTGAGAGGGAGAAAACAGACTTCCTATATGCCCCAGTGGAAAGCCCTTTTCAGGGCTACAGTGTCCACAATGTGGCAGCAGTGCGAATTGAGAATAAAAGGATGGGGAAGTTTTTAAAACCTGCCTTCCCCGAAAGTTCACTTCTTGAGCCCCTCAGCTGGCACATTCTGTTCTCAGTGGTGGACAGTCTGTGTTTAGAATCCTCTCCACCCCTGGAGTCAGAACAACACTTCTGTGTGCATCCAGGCAGTGGGACGAGGGCACAGTAATGTGTGAAAATAAAAACAAAAACCCATCCAATCCCCAGCTCACACAGAGGGCTGGCGCGCATGTGCAGTTCATCCCTGGTTTCTAATCATTATAGAATGGGATTATCGGCTGCAATTCACTGTCAAACCACCTCATTTCAACTGTATGTTAATGTTAGCTTGGATTCTGAAGGAAGAAATAGCATTTTTGCTGGGAAAAATAGCAATACTGGTCGTGCCACTGGAGGACAGCAATCAGGGTTTTTACTCCAGGAAATTCGTCATCCTCACGAGATGGAGAGGTCTCCGATTTGTGGAACCTCAACAAACACCTAAGAAAATACCATTTAAAAATGCTTAGAATCGGAACACTCTTTAAATTTATCCATCTCGGAGCAGGATTAAGTCAGTCGATCTGAAGGACACATATTTCCACAAAGGCATTTTTCCATCATACATAAATCTTCTGAGGTTTGCCTCTGGGTGTAGTCTACAAATTTTTGACAGTTCCTAAACCTGGTATCACACTTGGAGACCCTGGGTTTAAAAATAAACAAGGTAAAGAGCTTTCTGTTGCCCTGACATGAAATAATATATCCAATCTCTATCATACATTTCTGTCAGTGGGGTGTATCGGATCAATTCTTGTTTTTTTGTCCCTTTTTCAGAGAGGGGCACAAGTCCACTTCAGGCTGTATCTATGCCTACTGGGATTAGTGTCAGTCACTATGTTGGGACTACTGCGAATGAGAGAGTTTCAGCACTGGAAAGCTGCGCAGTTCTTGTGTCCCCATCGGAATCTCGAACGCACAGTCTGAGTCTAATTGTTCCAACTCTAAGAAAACTGTGGCTGACAGAGATAATGCAGTTCTTGTACAGACAGTCCTGGCTTCTTCAGGAACTTTTTGATGAAGGCAGAGCCTTTTCTACCATCAAGGATCTCGCAGCCATATTGATATGCAAATTGACTTGAACACAATGTGTCAACACCCACTTTTTTTCACAACAACACAGTGAAAGCAAAAGTGTGTTCTTTGTTTATCCCATCCATTCTTTGAGAATTTGATTGGGTTTCTGGTATATTGAACAGCATATCTGCAATATGGAAGTTGGATGTCCTAATCCTTTAGTGAGATACCAAATTAATGTTAGAAATAGAACTTTAGGTCACTCACATAACCCTGGTTCTCTAATGACATGAGTGAGGTATCTCAACACATTTCCCTCCTTGCAGTTGCACTGAGAGTAGATATGTGGTGAATGAGGAAGGAACCTATGGCAGTGACTTATTTGCGGGAGGTGGGACTCCTTTGCCACTGCTGTGATTGGTCTGTCAAATGACAGATGTGTTGACACCCAAAGTGATTTCCATAGTGAGATACCTCACTCTTGTAATCAGAGAACCAAGTTTACGAGAGTAACCTAAAGTTTATATAATTTTTTAAAAACGTAGCTATACAGCAAAATACAAAAATGTTCAAATGTCCTGCTCAGATAGAGGAGTTAACTAGTCATCTACCAGCCCTGCAGCCTCAGTCTAGCAGCAACTCTTCAGTGGACAGCTCCAACAGCACCGAGACCAGCAGCCCACCTGTCAAGCGCAAGCCCCGCCTTTCTTTCCAGAGTGGGGCTAAGAGAGCCCTGCTCAAGTGGGTGCAGACCACAGCAACAAAGTAAGAATTGTAATGGGAATGCATATTCATTCATGAATTAATATATGGTTAATTTCTCTTGTAATCCTGTTTCCCTAAGGGTATAACTTTATTCTGTATGTACACATTAACATATGGATTAACAGGAGATTGGGTCTGGATGTGAAGGACTTCGGCCCAAGCTGGCGAACAGGGGTGGCTTTTCATGCTGTCATTTTTGCTTTGCGACCCCACCTGGTTAATATGGAGTGTGTTTGGAGGAGACCCAACCTGAATAATCTAGAGGAGGCTTTCTCCTTGGCAGAGAGTGAACTGGGTATTCCAAGGCTTCTTGACCCTGAAGGTGATGCCAATCATACAGAAATTATTTTTACTAGGGTGTATATTGTACTTACCGTTGGTTTTACAATTTTTGCTCTCTTGAGAAATATTGATTCCAATTAATGACTAGGAATTTTATGCATACAGAGGCTCCCTTTACACTTTACATTAATGCTTTTTATGTCCGGATAGTATCTGAATATTCGTTAGCTAAATGCATTTGCACCTTGCATTCCAACACATTCCCAGTGTGATCGGAATGAGATAGAGATTGGATAGAGAGAAAGTAGTTTAAAAGTAGTGGAATAATTCATGGAATATTTTACATTAAATAGGGTGACAAGATCGCAAGACAACAGTATCTGTTGTGTTCTTCACAAGCCAAGAACCCGCAACACCGCACTTTAACAATGGATGACTGTAGCACATCCTAATTACATAATTACATGCATAGTTATATACGGATAATGAAACCACCACCAGGACTGACAACAAAACGATCGACGTTGCCCCTTCCCTAAACATACAAGTGCCCCACAAAAGATTGGAACCTTGGGCCGGCCTTGTTAAATGGTCCTGTTGTGTGACAAATGAATTAAATTTAGTCTCTAATATTCTCTACTCATAATGAGCTCATAATATGAGCTCATAAAATCTGCATACATTATAACTAGAAGAATTAGCAAACAGCTGTTTAAAATAGTTTAAGATGGAGTATAACATGTCACAATACAAGACATGTCAACCCAAAGTATTTCATGTTAGCTACACATGTATTGTATATATTTTAAAAGAATAGTCTCTAAAAGGACACATTCAGAGAGATCATTCTTTTTTTGACTGTGTACATTTTGACTGTCTACTTATGTTGTATGAGGCTCTAAGTGCTACATTCTTAAATTGTAATTAGCACCATGTCACTCACAGAGGGTGTGATTGATGAATTTTTAATAGGGGGGTTCAGTTTCAGACCTCCTAGACACCATCTGAGCTTCCTCATGCTTTCAACCAGGAGGCTGACAAATGAAGTTTGACATTTAAACAATTAGTGGCTTATTAGACATGGTAAATCTGACTGAACAAATAGTAATCAAATGGTAAGTCAAGGGACATATTTTGTGTAGGGAACCATCAGTGGAGCCTATGCCACACCATCTAGAATTTAAATCCCTCTCTGATAGCTATTGTACTGTTAATGCATTTTCTCTTAGGGCCATTATGGTTGATTTATAGCATCATGTAAGTGTATGGAAAGTGTAAACATGTATATGATTACTGCTAAAGTATTAAGGTATTGCTTGTTACTCCATTGATAAAGACAGTGTACCTCCATTATCTAAAGTTGCAATTACAGGCAGGGAAAATTTCTAAACTATCACACAAAACATATTGTAATTTGTGAATTCTGAGTTGGTAATTTCATGGTGTGTTAAAGCTAAACAACAATGCATAGATATAAAGAAACCAGGAGACATGAGGTGCAGCAAAAAGGAAATGACAGATGCACGTCAAAAAATTATTTTAGAGCAGGAAATAAATTTTCAATAGAGTTCAGTTTACTAAGTAAGTGCCAGCCTTGATTAGTTTTGGGCCTCATATGAAACAGATGGTTGGAGAAGAGCACCAACTTCTTTCTTTCTTCTGGCACCATACAAGTCATTGCTAAACCCACTGGTGAACAGAAAGAAAAGAAAATATATTTTATTTTAGTTGAACATTTTAAATGTATTGTAAATGTTGACCTTCTTTGACGTGATTTAGATGTGGATGTGGATAACCCAGATGAGAAGTCCATCATGACGTATGTTGCACAGTTCCTGAAACATCAGCCAGACTCCCATGAGACAGAAACTGGTCAGCAACAAGAGGAGGTAGAGCTCTCTCATCCTACAACCACACTTTTACCAGCTCTCCATTCATTGTATATATCATGGTGTGATGGCTTGACTCTTGACTCTGTTTTATAAATGATCTCTGTCTTGTTCAGTCAACATTCTCTGCTTATCATTTTCTTGCACTATATCTCTTTCTTTATTCTCTTGTGTCCACTAATGTCTTGTTGTTTACGTGCATCCCTTTTGTCATTGTCTCAAGTTTTATCTTGCTCCTCGAGCTATTGAAGAAATGTTAGAGGTACGTTGGCTTGTACAAAAACACTTTATGCATGCTTTGACAGCCCCATCAGATGATAATGCCACCAGCTGCTAATGCATTGTGTAGTTGGAAACCCTTTCAAAGGTATTTTGCTTTCAGAGGCTAATATAATCGACTATATTCCCTTTTCATCATGAGCAGAGCATATACTTTGTGGATTAGGTTTAATATTCAAGAACATCGTCTTGTATAATTTTACTCCCATTACTATTACATTTGCATTAGACCTGGGGCTTTGGGTGACATTTACATGACAATAATGGCCTTTGGCTTTTTTCTGTTTTCCATTGATAATGATAGCCTGATGATTAATATTGGCAATGGTGTTTAGATAATGGTTCAAAAACAGTTTGCGGTGAACTGATCCTGAGACAACCTGGTGCTTCTGTAGAAACTCTTTTTTTCTGTCATGCGACCTTTGGTGCGCCTTTTGCGTAACTGTAACCGTTTTCACCTCTTTGTTATGCATTTAAAGTGATAGTTCACCCAAAAATTAAAATTATGTCATAATTTACTCACAATTATGTTATTCCAAACCCGTAAAACTTTCATGTATTACATGGAAAACTAAAGGAGATATTAGGCAGAATGTAATCCTCAGTCACCATTCACATTTATTTATCTTTTTTCTATACAAGAATGGTTTTCAGTCTCAATCATTCTTCCCACGGATTAAATAATTCATACAGGATTTAAAAACACACAAATTTTTTGGGTGAACTATTCCTTTTAAACTAGTTAGGTTTTAGTATTTCAGGGCATTGTATGCCTGTGACAGTTTTTGTTACTGGGAGGCAGAGAGGAGAACGCACGGTAGAATTTGGCAAGGTCATGATATCATCATGTTGATGACCCAAAGGCATTGCCTCATTGAGGATGCCAACATGTAAAATGGGTTCTGGAAGAATAGGCTTAATTTTGTTAGAATTAGCTGAACACTGCTCTCACTTTCTCGCTCTTGTTCCAAATTCATAATAGGGGGGTAAAAGTGTATAACATGATTAGTATCTTCCCCACAAAGCTGATTTCTGGCTCCCCTACAGAGAGGTTTTGGGGCAGATTAATACAATGGAGAAGAGGAACTCAGCAAACAGCAGGGGCACATAGTCTATGTTGGCTTTATAAATGTGCCATTAGTGATGCATGTTTGAACTGCAAAATTGTATTAAGTCATGGATTTAAAGTGCATTAAATTGGTTTTAAGTGAGGAAATGATGAGGTTTGAGTGGCCCAAGGGCTTTAAATCTGTGCAAATGTTTGCATTTTTCTTATTTCTATAATCCTCGCTCTCTCTCTCTTTTTCTCTTAGCAAGAGCAGCGTAAGTCACTGAGGGAGCTGAAAGCGTGGGCTGATCAGTTAGAGAGAGACTGTACTCAAGCACAGAGGGATGGGGGAAGTCTTGGTGTGCAGTACAAGGTGAGCTGATGGTGCCTATGTTAATAACCCTTTAAAGGGATAGTTCACCCAAAAATGAAAATTCTCTCATAATTTACTCACCTTATGCCACACCGGATGTGTATTACTTTCTTTCTTCAGCAGAACACAAATGGAGATTTTTAGAAGAATATCTCGGCTCTTTTGGTCAATACAATGTTATCTTGCTGTCACTCTCCTATTAACATTACATTGAGCATTATTTGAATATTCAAAACACATTTTAAACATATCAGTCTCTCTTTTAATTTCCTGTAGTTCTCTCTTTCACTTACTGTCTCTGGTGTTCTCAGATCTTCAAGGGTTATCGTGTACAGTATGAGGTGCAGAGAAGACAGGTGGAGACTTGCATTCAATCTACTCAGAAGGATGGCAAGTTGACTGCAGATCAGGCTCTAGTCAAACAGGCCTGGGAGAGACTGTCTGCAACTGTAAGATACACACACAAGTTTACCTATTGCGAATTTATCTTATTCCATTTTAATGTGCAGATACAACTATGACACATGCTTCGACATGCTTTGATACATAATGAGAAGTGTGAAAATCCATACAATTAATTTTCTTGCTGCAGCTTTTAGATTGGCATTTAAAGCTGGATAGTGGCTTACCAGATCCTCTTGGTGAGGTTGGTGTGTGGCTACATCAGGCAGAGAAGATCCTACGAGAGGAGCTGGTCCCTCAGCAAGCACATGATGAGACGACCAAAGCCATTCTCGAAAAACGCCTACATGACCAGGTAGAACAGAATGACAATTTGAGTGTTTGTCTTTATGAATGTGTGCTAGCAGAGTTGGAGAATAGCAAAGAATAGCAAAACTGTAACTTTCTCCTGGATCTTACACCTTTTTGCTTCTGGTTGTGCAGGAGATCTTAAGGCTTCTTGAAGGGCACAAGCAGACTGTGCAGTTATTGCACAGAGAAAGATGTGTCAATAATGTCCCAAATCCCATGGAACAACTGCAAGATATGGCAGAGAGGTAAACAACATAACAGATAATCTCATAGATACACAAACAAAATAACAAAATAACAAAATAAACTTATAATACTACCGGATTTTAAATAGGTAGTAACTATTTTTTTTTATTTAACTGCTCTGAGGTTGAACTACATATCTACCTTCTCACACGTTCACCTGAGTAAAGTTGAATTCTGGGAGAAGAAATATCGAATGCTGGCATTTTTGACACTTGCCGAGTCCAAGCTCAAATCCTGGATCATTAAATATGGCCGACAGGAGTCAATGGAGCTTCTGCTACAAAGCTACAGTGTAAGTTTACAAGTGAACAGCGCTTTGTGAATAATAACAAAAAAAAATCCTTCTCTCAGCTCTTCCGTTGAGCCCATTGCCATCAAATTCAGCATAGCCTAACATATCCTAACATCTGTAACATAAATGAAACTTATTACTTTGATATTTGATGTTTGGATTGCACAATTAAACACTCATTTACCTCATTGTCACTCTCTGCTCTAGTCATTTGTGGAGGGACAGCAGTTCTTTGAGAAATATGAATCCAGCCACCAAGCTCTCATACAAGCTGCTGAGCTTTACATCAAAGCAGATAGTTCAGGTATGCTCCATATATCTATAAGAATGCTACAGGGTAGTGATAATAGCACAGTCACTTTATAGTGACTTGATGTTCTGTTTTCATCTGATGCTGGTATGCTTGTGTCACTACCAGGCTTCTTAACTTTCTTAAAGAACGTGAAACCATATTTTGGGTGAACTATCCCTTTAACCACTAACTAGACCAGCACAACACCAGAACTAACCAGAATAAACAAGTTTGGACAAGCATGGAAATTAATTCTGGTCTAAGATAGTCTTTTTTTAGCAGGGTTATCTCACTGTGCAATTACTTAAAATACAGTAAAATCTGATCTCTTGAATTGTTAGGTGAGGCTATGCGTTTTAAAAATCTGAGTTATATTTGTAATGCAGAAACAACATCATAGCAGGACAGATATAAGCACTGACTTTTTTATTGAGCAGATCCTTCACATTTCACCATCTCGGTGTCCAGAGGGCAGTTTGATAGTCTCTACTTCACCTCGTTTCTCCCTCTGTGAGTTTACCCTTGTGGGCTCAGTAGTCTATCAGTCTGTGCCTGTAGCGTCTGCCTGTTGTCTATGTTTTTTCTCTTTCTGTTTCACTCTTGCTCTTTTTCTTCAGCTTTTTTTCCTCTACCTCTTCCTCTACGCTCATTGCTCTCTCCCCGGGCTACTGGTAAATTAGGTTTTCCCAGGCACAGAATTCAAAAGGGAATTCCAGTCCATTAGTGCTTATACTATATTCTAATTGGGTTTCTCTGGCCAATAGACTGCCAACACGTTGCTTTCTCCATGCCCAAGGCAACCTCAACACAGAGGTGGGCTTTGTGTTTATCTCAAATGTTACTGGAAGATCACAAAATAGATCTCCAGCAAGCCAATGGCATCTTATCATGGTGCATTAATGCATTTTCAACTGGTAGGTTGCACGTCTGTTCTGATTTTTCTTAATCTTTCTTTTATTTATTTATTTGTCATAGACAATACACATTAATCAATCATCTTACTTATATAAATGTGTCAGATTTAGCCAATGGCTAATTTTCATCTACTGTCTCTGGACAGTGGACAGTAGGGAAAAATAGTACTAAATCCAAATAAAATGCAACTAACCATAAAAATGTACATACAGAAGTTAGGATAGCAAAATAAATAGGCTTATCAACTTTAAAAAAAAAAAAAAGGGAGGAGACAATGCTAACCATGTCTTTTGTCATTTGGTAGAAGTCAGCCAAATTAGGCAGATTCCAATATGGACAACTTGCATTACATGCCCTCATCCTCAAAATCCAAGAACAATATTATACAGAGTAAAATAAATTAAACCCAGGCCTCATAAAAAACATATTACGTTCGGTATTGTGTTGGGTTTCCACTTCATGTCCAACTAAATATCTGGGTCCTAAAGTAACATTAGCTGAGAAACACTAAGTTCTCAGTGATGTTTAAAAATTGTTTAATTTATTTTAATTGTTTAATGTTTAATTTAGTGCATATTGTACACGTGTATTTATTACTACATTTCTGGTAGTTCTCTTCTCTGCCTTTTGTGTGTGTTTTGCCTTTGTAGTTGAGGAAGGGGTAAAGCTCTTCCTGCGAGAGGTGTCTGATCAGTGGAGGAGTCTGTCAGTGGAGGTGCGGAGTGTAAAGTCCATGTTGGAGGAAGTGCAGTGTAACTGGCTGAGATACAACAGCAGCGTGCCCTCATTGCAGGCCTGGCTAGAGGATGCCCGGGGAGCTCTCAGACAACCTGAGAACACCAAACGAGTGAGATCCAGATAGACATTCATCTGAAAATAACTGGAGCAGACATTTATACTAACAGGCATTCGGGTTCACTCTCCTCCTCTCTCCCCAGGAGTTTTTTCATAATCTTCAACACTGGATAGACCATCATGCTGCTATGAATGATGCAGGAAACTTTCTCATCGAGACCTGTGATGAAACAGTGACACAAGATATAAAACATCAGCTTTTGCTTCTCAATGGACGATGGAGGGAACTGTTTCTAAAGGTCAAACAGGTAAACAAATGCAAATTACTGATGGAGCTGTACTGACCCACATTAAACGTTGAAGATTATGCTAAATTTGTACATTTGGTGAATTATTGTCAAGAATGACTTAAAACATTGAGCATGGTTGCATAGTTTCCATGTGATTTCCCAACAGGCGCTGTTGATCAGTGACACTGTGTGTAATTTTTTTGATGTTAAAATACCTTCACCTGCAGTGCATACACTGTACTCTCTCGTGTCTCTCTTCACAGTATGCCCGTCTTCCTGATACCCGTAATGTGAAGGAGCACCAGGACTTCAGCTCAGCCTTACAAGAGTTTCTGGACACCTCTATGAGTAAACTCACCTCACCACTGCAAGTGTCATTGCTGGATGTCAAAGACTTTATGCAGGATGTTGAGGTAAAACGGTCAAAAATATTTAATGGATTTAAAGTGTGTTGTTAAAACTTTTGGGGGGAGGTAATGCTGGCTATTCAGAAATTATAAATGGAAGATGTTGATGCTAGTTCCCCTAGTTATATCTAAGCCTGTTTTTTTATTATAATTTCACATGAACCTTAGGACATCAAGCACAGGCTGCCTTCTATGGAAGCACAATATAAGGTGGCTGCTCACTCTGTCCGGCTTCTGGCCAAAGACTCGGTTCATGGTGGTGGAACTAAAGCACTCTCTACTATAACGACAATCGAAACACAACTCCATCAGGTTTGGGCCATGTTTGCTCAATTATTAAATATATTACTGCATATCTGGAAGAAAAAAAAAAAGACATTTTTTTATTATTTTAATATGTTTGAGGTTCAGTTATTATATAAATAGTTTTGTAAATATATAAATAGTACAAAGTGTTTTGCACAAAAAAAATAGCATACAGTATATTTGTAAAACATGAACATTTTCCACCCTCATTCTGACCCTCTGTCAGAAATGCTCGGTTTTGGTGCTGCTTCTCCTTTAAGACTTGACAGTACACACCCACTGTTATGATTGGCTCTCTGCTCTTGACTGACATGCTGTCTCCTCGTCATCTCACTGCTCACCGCTGCTGGGTGGGCTATGAAAGTGATAAGGTAATGTAGCCGTTAATGTGTTGTTGTGGAGGTGTTCAGATGCAAATGTATACCACAGTGTGACATCACAATGTGGAGGTAGAAAAGAACAAGTCATTTTAGCAGCTTGGTTTCAACAAATGCTCTTTTTGCAGTGAGGAGGAAGTTTTGAGTTCTGAAACTTACTTAGTCATTTGACATATAAAAGGTCATTGTACTACAGTATAAAAGCATACTGTAAGCTTCAGAACTTAAAACTTCCTTCTCACTGCAAAATGGGCATGCTGCCAATCCAAGCTGCCAAAACGATTTGTTCACTATTCCTCAATATTTTGATGTCACTCTGTAGACATTTGCGTTTGACTGCCTCCACAACAACATATCAATGCCTAATTTACCTTATCACTTCCGTAGCCTACTCAGTAGTAGGTGAGCAGTGAGATGGCAAGAAGAGGGCAGGTCAGTCAAGAGCAGAGTCAATCATAACAGTGGGCATTTACTATGAAGACTTAAAGGAGAATCAGCACCAAAACCATGTGCTTTTTACAGAGGGTGAAACATTATCCTGTTTTACATATATATGACTGCTATTTGTGCAAAAAAAGTGACATTATACAGTAAGTGAACCTTAAGGAATATATTAAAATAATAAAAAGGCATGTCATGACCTCTTTGAATCATCAATGCGAAATTCCAAATACTAAGAAATTTAGAAATTCATGGTATTATTTTTTAAATTCAGCTTTTCTCTCAAATTTTGTTATTCTTACAATATAATTTGTAATGAAAACTAGAAGCATTTTCATTTGTGGTCTCAGGCTTTTGGACCCATTACATGTCTGTCTGGACACCTAATTTGACCCATGTCTAGGAAGACATTATGTGTGTGTTTATGTTTGTATCTTCACAGCTGAAAGAGAAGTGTCCTTTAATCCTGAGGGAGTGCCAGGCTCTGTTTTCTTTGTTAGATGAGCTAGAGAGGCAAATCTCAGCTTTCTATCAGACAGCAGAGCGCACTGGACACATCATCACACAGCAACACAACCACGAAATGTGCCAGGTCAGACAGACAATTGGGAGTAAAAGAGTATTAGACCATTTAGGATACAGTGGATTAAAACACTAGCTTTCTGTATCTGTGTTAACTAGATTTTTAATCTTACTCTCTGTTTATTTTTGTGTTTTATTATTTTATGACAGGAGCTACAGACCCAGGAGCAGAATTGTAAGCGTTGTGTGTGCGCTTTGGAGCGCAGTTACCTGTCCCTTCAGAGTGCGTTGTGCTGTTCGAAATCATTACACAATTTTGATGCATCTCTTCTGCAGAACAGAGTAACAGAGATTCAGACCACAGCACAGGTCAGACTGTACTGAAGTTCCAAGAGAAATAGAGGAAATGCCAAATTACAATGCTGGTTTGAGATATGCAGATGTTCTTATGATTGATGCGATTTTTAGATTTTTAGCACTTTTACATTTTTATTTTTGCGCTTTAACACTTAAATTGTTTTTGTGCAGTTTTTGATAGCAGGGATTAATCTTGACTTGAGAAATAAGAGAAAAATATCTCATCAGTGTTGCATCAGTGTTTCTTGCTTATTTAATCGATTTCCTAGACGTCCAATTATAATATTAGTAAAATGTTTGTAACAAATGTTTGTAATGTCTGGTCTTTAATTAAACAGTCCATCTATCCAGATTTCTCCTTATAACTGTTATTGGGCAAGCCAATTTTCTAATCAACCAATAGGCATCACTGACATGCAAATGTGGACTTGTTCTTCTATGTGATGTCACCAATTTGTGAAAATTACAGGAGTGTTTTTTTCAGCCTATTTTCATAAATACTCTTTTTGAACTCAGGAGGATGTTTTGAGTTCTTAAAGATACAATATGTTGTTATAGTACGTCAAGCACTTTTATCTCAAAAGATTATGAAAATGCATAGCTCATGATATGACCGCTTTAAGAGATCTGGTTAGAAATTGGCCCTCACCAAAACAGGGGAAGACTAAGTGATTGTGCTCTAAATGCAGGCTCTGATGCAGGAGGCTTTAGAATGGAGGCAGGTGGCAGAGACTAACTGCAACCTCATGCGGCGGTTTGAGGAGTCTCGCGCTAATCTCGAGAAGGCTCTGAGGGTGGGCCAGGCCTGTCTAATGGAAAGTGGAGACCCCGATGAGCTGTTCCTCAAACATAACGTATGTCAATAATGTTTTATAATCAGAAGTTCAACTTCAAACATAATAAACTTGTCTTCTTCTAATTGAGTGAGTAATTATTTTCTCAGGAGTTCTTTGGGCGACTGGATCAGCACGTTTTGAGTGCTTATTTAAAGGCGTGTGATGATCTCACTGACATCATCTCTGAGGAAGACCAGCAGGGTCTGCGAGAGACAGTCAGAAGATTGCACAAACAGTGGAAGGTCAGTTTTAATTTCTTAGCAGAATCTTGAGCACAGAAATGTCATCTAAAAAAAATAGTTATTACACCTTCATAACAATATTGCCTGTACCAGTGGTGATATTTGGGATAGGACCATCTGTACTATCTGATTGGACTGTTTGTCCAATCAATGGCAGTGAGGGGGATCATTTGGAAAATCAGTTTGAAAGCAGTCATTATTTTTGCAGTTTTATTATGCATAAAAGACACACTTCATCTTATGATTCATTGCTATAATGTATTTTTACATGACCTTACCAGGACATCCAAGCTGAGGCCCCCTCCCATCTGCTTAGACTCCGGGTGGAAATAGAGAGGCGTTTAGTGATGACTACATTACAGGACTGCAGGGCAGAACTGAAAAGAGAGGACAAGGCCTTGCTCACAGCTGGCTCTGAAAGAGTGATCAAAGAACACAGGGTGAGACAGAAAGACAAGGAATAGATAAATATAAGGAAAAAACCTACAGTAAATGAAAGTATAAAAAGATTATAAAGGGTCACATGTAATAACTTTGCAGTATAAAGAATCCTATTGTTAAGTATGTTACATTTATTTATGTTTATCTAGGCCTTTTTCAGACAGAGAAATCCCCTCTCTGCATGTGAGAAGAGACTAAAGACAATGGGGCAGCTCTGTCAAGATCTTCCAGAAAATGACCCAGGCCATCAAACTCTAGAGGAGGCCAGATATCATCATTCAGAAGTCAGGAGTTTAGTAGCAAGAACACATGTGAGACTACAACAGCACCCAGACAAATGGAAAGAGTGGTATGACAGGTGAGGTGGAATTAATGCCATAGTGAGATACGTTAGAGGACATTTACTCTCAATGATGCTCTGAAATACACTCACTGAGCACTTTATTAGTATATAGCATTCCTAATATAGTGCCCGACATGGTCTTCTGCTGTTGTAGCTCATCTGCCTCAAGGCTCGACATGCATTCTGAGATAATATTCTGCTCACTACAATTTTATAGATTGGTTATCTGAGTTACCATAGCTTTTCTGTCAGCTCGAACCAGTCTGGCAATTCTCAGATGGCCTGTCTCATCAACAAAATATTTTTTGTTTTTAGCACCATTCTGAGTAAACTAGAGACTATTGTGCATGAAAATAGTTAGGTTACTTTCTTCACCCCGGTTCTTTGATAGCAGAAGTGAGGTATCTCACTAAGAGAATGCCTCAGATCTGATCAATTGAGGAAACACCAATTGACGTCTGTCTCGCTGCTGTGCCATTCTCAGCATTTTTCTTCACCGTGCCTATCTGCAAGGAGGGTGGTGAGGTGAGATACCTCGCTTCTGTTATCAGAGCACCGGGGTTACGAGAGTAACCTAATGTTCTCTTTCTCGGTATCTCACTAAGGGATATAGACAACTCTCATATTGCAGATATGCAGTACAAGACAGCTGAATAATAAAAGGGCAGCCAACATAAGAGTTGCTATCTACTGTTGTTGTATACATAAAATGTATTCCCCTTATTTCAGTGAGATCTTATTCCCTTATTCAGTCCCCTGTGTGTAAATGCTTACAGCGAATCACACACTGCTCCTACACCAAGAACTGAATTGGCCAGTGATGACTCAGTCACTTCCAGCCTGTAGTATCTCATAAATATGTGCAGAGATGCCCAGCTCTCTGCAGCGTATGTGTCTTGAACCGAAATACCTTAAAATAAAGCCCAGGAAGTGGTCATACCCCTAGTGGAGTGGGCTTGTAGTCCTGGCGTGAGTTGCAAATTCGCACTCTTATAACTCAATACAAACGTGTCAACAACCCAGTGGAAGAAGCTAGCAGGAAAATGGTTTACCTTTATGAGTATCTGCCCATGAAACAAAGAGCTGATTACTCTACCTTTGTGCTCTCGTCTTCTGAACATATGTATGCAACGCACGAACTGGGCACAAACAGTGCAGCCGCTTTTCCTCTGGTGAGGAAAAAGGTGGCGGATGAAAAGCTAGCAAATCAACAGACCTACAAGCCTCTGTTGAATCTATCACTTTATGAATTATCACTTTATGAACCGGATTAGGTTTAAGTGGTACCCTTAACCCATCGGATGCACAATATATACATGTGGAATGTACTTACAAAGCTCACTCGCTTGCTTTGCTGTTGCGAGTGCCAACAGTAAAGTCTTCTTAAGAAAAAGAAGCTTTATGTCGACACACTCTGATGGTTCAAAAGGAGGTTGTGAAAGTAAGTCAAAAACCACTGATAAATCCCAAGATGGGACCAGTGGTTTAGAAACCGGGCGTAACTGTCACGCACCTCTCATAAACCGTCATGACCCGTTGTTCCCGAGTCTAGACCCACATGACATGCTGAAATAGCTGCCAAGTAAACTTTTACAGTGGAAATGTCTTCGTCCTTATCTAACAAATCATGAAGAAAACAGAACGTAATTCACTGAACACAGAAATGGAATGACTTGTCTGTGTGCACACCATCGTTCAAACACTCCCCATTTGTGATCATACAAGAGCATGTCAAGGCCAATGTCGTGCTTTGAATCGTCTCAATAGGAGGTAACCCGGTGGCATTTAGATTCACCCTCTTAAGGGCCAGGCCCAGAGAGACATCCTGTGTGGGGAGGGGTGAAATATTTCCCCATGCGCTTGAGAAAGGAAGTCTCTGCGCAACGGGAGAGGACAGGGCTGGTTGTACAGGAGTTGGATTATCTCCGCTAACCACAGCTTCCCCTGCCAATACGGTGCAAGTAGTATCAGTGAATACTTGTATTCCCTCACCCTCAGTAATGTTGTCCCGATGAGGCTCAGCAGGGGGAACGCATCCAGTAACACTTCTGGCCATGGATGCCCTAGAGCATCCACACCCAATGGTACATTTTCATCCTCCAGTTAAATTAACAGGGGACATTGTTTTCGCGTGATGTGAAGAGAACTATGGCAGCCTGACTGTATTTCCACCACACTTGATTCACCACCTGAGGGTGAAGTGTCAATTTCCTGTACATAAGATTTCCCCTGGACAACAGATCCACAACGGTGTTAATTATCCCTGGGACATGGGTTGCGCGTAATGCTCCATGCAATCAGACTCTTCGGCAGACTGTGATGTTTTCATGAACAAACACCCCCTTGCCAGTTTATACAGTATATGCTACTACCATAGTGTTGTCTGTTCTTACTAACACCTGGTGGTCCTGGAGGAACTGTACAAAGTGTCTCAGAGCTAAAAGTACTGTTAATAGCTCCAGATAATTTATGTGTTTTTCCATGAAGAACGGAGACTGCACTCCTTGCACTGTTTTGCCCCATCATGTGAGTGACGCATCCATCCTCACCACCTTTCTTAGAATAACTGGAACAAATAGGGTCCCTTTTCTGAGAAAAGAAGGAGCTCTCCAGTGATGCAGAGCTAATACAGATCTCCTTCTCTGAATGAAGGAGATACAATTGTGAAATGATTCGATGTGTTCCTCTGACAGGAATGCACAAAACACAACTGAGTTCAACCTGAGACCCAGATAGTTTATTTCTTGGGTAGGAGCAGACAGCTCTTCATTTGGTTTATTCTTAAACCCAAATTCATCAGATGTAAAACCAGTGGCCCTTGGTCCACCTGCTGGGATGGCCAGTCTATAGAGAGTAGCTCTACGGCAAACATCCATAATATCCAAATCGACTGGGGTGGGGGAGGGTGGTTCCCCGCTGTGCTGGTTGGTGTCCAAGATGAATTCAGAGTGGAGAATGGCATTATCCTCCTCCTCATCATCATCTTCGAGGAGATGGGGGGGGGGGCAACTCTTCATCATCCTCATCCTCTACAGCATCCCCCATTATGGGGGAAGTTTGGGGGATATATCCTGTCCATCATGTCACTCCAGCTGCAGGACTCTTGTTGCTCGTTTGCCATATCCTCCTTGGACTGAGAGGAGAGACATGGGTCTTTGTTACCCACAACCTCAACATGGTGCTTTAAACTAATTTCCTTGGTTTTGTAAACTGTTGAGCAATAATTCTAATAATGCATCTGATGTTTGCAGCTTCCACAAATTAATGGAGAAGAAAGCGAGAATGGCACAGCAGCGAGCTGCAGTGGTCTATATGCAAGGGAGGCGTGACTCCCTCATCGCTACAGCGATTGGTCTATCTCTCTGACAGATGCTGTCAGTTGGTGCTTCCTCAATCGGTCACACCTGAGGCATTCCCTTAGTGAGATACGAACAAATGTTAGAAAGAGAACCCAGGAGTTCAGCAGTTACAGAAACCCTTAAACCAGCCTATTTTGCACCAACAATCATGCCACAGACTAAATCACTGAGATAATATTTTTTTCGCATTCTGATGGTTGTTGTGAAATTTAACTGAAGCTCCTGACACATGTCTGCGTGATTTTATGCAATGCACTGCTGCTACATGATTGGCTGATTTAGATAATCACATGCTTAAGTAGGTATATATAGGTCTTCTTAATAAAATGTCAGTGAGTATAAATAAGGAACAAATAATTATAACTGTTTTTTTAAGAATTTTGATCTTCTCATTTCTTTTTTCTTTTTTTTGTTTGTTGCTGTACTACAGATTCAGAGAGCTGTCTGGATGGCTTCTCTCACAGCAGACAAGGCAGAGCGGTGCTGAAATCTCCACTGTCCATGTGAGCAGACTACTAGCTGAATGATATCTGCTTCAATACACTTTTCTATATGATATCTACTATACAAAAATGGCTCCACTCACCATTTTACCTACTCTCTCTCTCCCTCTCTCTGCAGATGCTGCATCAGGCAGTAAAGGCTCAGGGTGAGACTCTGGGCTGGCTCAGAGCTCGTCTCAGTGTTCTGGAGGAGATAAGCCTTGATAGTGAAGTTCACGCACAGAGAGCTGCTCTTGATAAACTCTCACAACAGTTTTCTGAACTGCTGCTCTCTCTATCTGAGGTAAAGTGTGTTTTTCATACAATCTGCTAGCCCTTCTTTTAATGTGGGGTCAGGGCTGGACTGGGATTTTACATGGCAACTGGCCCAAAACTTGTTGGGGTGGGGGGTGTTCGCTGTCCTTTTCTGCATATCGCGCCGGCGTTTTGTGGTCCGTTCTGCATAACGCGGTGGCTTATTTTTGCTTATCACAGCCCATTCGGCAAGTTTCACGGCAGACACACAGGCACGATCAGTTCTCCAGATGGCCAGACCGCCCCTGATCAGCCCCAAAGTGTGTCGGCTCACCGGGAAAATAACCGGTATGCCAGATTACCATTTCAGCACTGTGTGGGGTGGTGTACCTTAACAGTGTGTCTTATACAGTATATGTTTGGATTACCTTTCTTCTACATTACCAAGAAGTAGCAGTTATTATGAACATTCTGTATTATGTTTATGTATCTTCTTGTAGACTTTGTCCAAGTCAATGCTTAAAATGGGAAGTGTGTATGTTTTGCGCCACAAGCAGAATCGACTGGAATTACAAAATGATTAATGTTGCAAACAAGCATCTGGTAGTCACTTGTTTAAACCAAATACAGGTAGTTTTACCCCAAACTCATGCTAATGTTGCTGTGTTTGGCTGCTTAAATTATGAAGGATGGTAATGGCCTGGAGAGAGCTATGATTTAGCATTTAGCATTTCCATTTATCTCAAAGGGAGTCTGGCGCATGATCCTCTAAAATGTGCCATTTTTGCTCATGGCCACTCAGATAGATATTTGTGAAAAAAATACAATTATATTTCTTCAGAATATAAGAACCAAACTAGTATTGTAGAATGAACGTTACTATAACTACATTTTTGCAATAACATTTTACCTGCTGCTTTCTACATTTTGCTGCAGTTTATTGGTGAAATAAACACTAGAGGCATTAAAAAACTGTACATATATTATAAAATCACATATATAATGGCTGTTTAGGACTTTATAAACACAAAGTTTTCACTCTATCACTCACACCCTGCTATGTTATTATACCAAAATACTTTTACTCTAACGCATCAATTGAAAAACTATTCATTTTAATGCTTTTATTTGGGCTTGGTGACCTTGTCTCGAGCCCAGCCAAGGATGCTTGAAGTGAAAATGTCATAGACTTAAGTGGTTCTTCAGTAAATGTGCTTTTCATGTCGAATTTGCTTTTAAAACACTCATTTAGGTTTAGGAATAGGGTAAGGATTTTTGTTTTGTTTACCTTATTTATCTTTTAGGACACTATTGGTTAGGTTTAGGAAAAAGTTTTAGATTAGAGATGTACGTTTTACTCATTAAAAAAGCCATCTAATATTAGCTTTTAAAACCTTATCTGATTACATCATTTCACTCAGCTTTGTCGCCCCCTGCTGAATATTTCACTGGGAAACTGCAGCCAAATGTGTAATGGAGCACGTCAATTTGGTTTTCAAAAATGTTCCCATTGTCAAGTAAATTTCATGACATCAGTCTGGAAATAACAGAAAATATGATATTTCTTTGGTATTCTAATCCATGCTAACCAGCCAACCTTAATCCTTTGGCTCAAACCATGTTGAATAATGTTGAAAGTTTCCAGAGTCACTGTGTTTCCACTCTTCGGAAAGTCAATTTGCGAATGTCTTGCTTATAGTTGTTTTTGCACATTAAGCTGGAATAGGAGAAAGCAATTTAACATGGAAAACTGTGTACACATTACCTTTAAATTCAGTTATACAGCCTTCTGAAGTGCTTCAATTTGCAAAGAAAATGTCTCTGAAGAAAATATCATGCAGATATTAATAAATGCCCATGTGGATATTTGCAATTCATTTGCAGGAACTTTTTATTGTACAGATATCTATGAGCTGGGCTGGTGGTAGGGTTTATGACATTTGGTTTAATGATATGTTGTTCCACCTGAAGGACATCACTGGACCATTTCTAGATCCCCTTCAATTTGCTTATAGAGCAAACAGGTCTGTGGATGATGCAGTCAACATGGATTGCATCATATCCTGCAACATATGGACAGACCAGAGACATATGCAAGGATCCTTTTTGTGGACTTCATTTCGGCCTTCAACACCATCATCCCATCTATTCTCCGGACTAAATTACACCAACTCTCTGTTCCCACCTCTATCTGTCAGGGGATTACCAGCTTTCTGATTGACAGAGAGCAATTAGTGAGACTGGAGAAATTCACTTCCAGCATATGGACAATCAGCAGTCCAGGGATGTTTGCTCTCCCCACTAGAAGGAACATTAGGACTTTAGGAGGAACATCCCAACATTGACCCCGCTCACCATTCTAAACAGCACTGTGGCAGCAGTGGAGTCATTCAGGTTCCTGGGCACTAAAATCTCACAGGACCTTAAGTGGGAGATCCACTTTGACTCTATTGTGAAAAGGGCCCAACAGAGGTTGTACTTCCTCCGCCAGCTGAGGAAGTTCAACCAGCCACAGGCACTGGATACACTTCTACTCAGCAGTCATTGAGTCTGTCCTCTGCACTTCAGTAGTTGTCTGGTTTGGTGCAGCTACGAAATCTGACATCAGAAGACTACAAAGGACAGTTCGGACTGCTGAGAGGATTATTGGTTGCCCCTTGCCCCCCCTTCAAGAACTGTACACTTCCATATTTAGGAAAAAGGCTGGAAAAATCACTCTGGACCCCAATCACCCTGCCTACTACCTTTTTGAACTGTTGCCTTCTGGACAGCGTTTCAGATCTCTGAGCACCAGAACTGTCAGGCACAGGAACAGTTTTTTCCCTCAGGCTATCCATCTCATGAACAGTTAAAGCCGCCCCATTGAGCAATAATTATGTGCAATATACATCTTAGTCTATTTATATTTATCCAACATACCATACCTCTTCTGCCATACATTCCCTTGCATCTGTATATAACAGATATGTATATTGTACATACATATATACAATATATATATATAATACTCATTCTGATTCTGATATTGCATAGTTAAAGTCTGCTCTCACACTGTATTCTCATGTTCCCCCTGTTGCACTGAATCAGGAGAGGAGTGGAGAGGAAGAGCAAGAGAAGGCTTATGAGGAGGAGGTGATCCAGACAGAGAAGCACAGGAGAATACTGAATGCAGAGACTGTAACAGAGGCCAAACAACTGCTCTTTATTTACCAGGTTGGAAGTGTGAAATTCATTGTGGTGGCATGTAATTCAATAAAAATGATGCATCTCTGTATTCATCAGTTGTGTTTGATAATCTGATTTGCACGATTAAGTGATTATCAAATGGTTTTCCATAAAGAAGTGTGCCTTTGGATCATTTGTTTTTCTTTTCCCTTATATGTCTTCTTTCTCTCTTTGTCTTTTTCACCCATTCATGTTGTTTACTCACACCAAAATCTAAAGACCCAACAAGCAAATGAGACTGATGAGAGATCTGAGAGTCAGTTCTGGAAAGAAGACTGGGCAGTTCAGGAGAAACACCTGCAGGTGACCTTGAAACCAAATATATGCCTTATTGTACTCTGGTACTGTATATTGTTTCTGTAAGAAATGTACAGAAAGCGATCTGCTTCTTTATACACATATTGGCAGGTTTCAGGACTTAAAGGATAAATATTTTTTTTTAAATTCCATACTCAAGTTTGTGTCCAACTGTCAATCATTTTTCAAACTTTAATAAATTATACAAATAGAAATGTAATTTCTCCAGTGACACTTGCAGTTCAGGCTTTGGCTTTCTAAGTTGTCAGTTTTATAGTAAAAGCAAATGCATTAGTATTTTATTGTAAAAAATTTAATAAAAAATGTCCTCAATGCTCATTAGGTCACTGTGAGTGCATGGCAGGAATTTGAATTGGAGAGAGAGGTCATCTGGCAGTTTGTGTGTCATGTCAGTCCTGTCCTGCAGAGGGTGTACATCTTTAACAGCCTGGAGAGCCTTGCTGCAGAACTGAAGAATTTTAAAGTGAGAGCAAAGTCATAAAATACATTAGTTATATATTTGATAACCTTTGGAATGAGTATAATATTCATATCTGTGTTTGTTTTTTAGGGGCTTTATGAGCAGAGTAATGCATTTGCTGTGCGGAGTGAGTCCTTAGTAAAGAAGACAGCAGAAATTAAACTTGGCACTGAGAATCAGTCCATTCTGCAGGATCAGGCCCAGTCCATAAGAGAGACAGTACAGGAGATACAAGGCAGCCTCATGAAAATGTAAGACAGGTTTAAATGTTAAGTGTGCATTTTCTGTTCCACTAGTGGCATAAAATGGAATTGCAAAAATAATTACTGTTTTCAATAAGGTTTCCTGAACACTCCCCTGTCTTTCAGTAGTTGGCGAACAGATAGTCCTGCCCTAATAATTATTCATGCAATTGGTTGATCAAATTTTGCTATGTTGGCCTGGTCTGGATCCTTAAACAAATAGAGCAGGGTTTTTTATAGTGCCACAGTAACAGTGTTGCATTTAACAGTGTTAACTGTTACTTTTCGGGAGAAGAAACCCTACTTATGTCTTACTTTTAGTAATCTCTGCTTGCTAAGCTAGTATAGAGGAACTTTTTCAAACATAGAACAAATAACACACTTCACAATCAATATGCCTGAATCTTCCACTGATATATTGTACAGTACTCTTTACATGACCCAAATTATTTCTTGTACTACTATATTTGCAGGCATAGAGATAAATCCAGACAATTAATTCAAGATAATTTTCAATTACGTTTTAGCTGATTTGTATTTTAAAGGAATATTCTGGGTTCTATACAAGTTAAGCTCAATCTACAGCATTTGTGGTATAATGTTGATTACCACAAAAATTATTTAGAATCGTCCCTCTGTTTCTTTATAAAAAATAGCACATATCTGGGTTATAGTGAGCCACTTATAATAAAAGAGAATGGGACCAATCTGTAAACATTAAAATACTTTTTGCACGATAAAATAGCTTACTAGCCTTTTCTGTGTAAAATGACATCCAATTTAACAACATTGTTGGCATGACGACGTAATGTTGTAAACACTAAAACTGTAAAAACGATGATTTAAACAAATTTTAACAGCTAAAAAAAAATTTAAGAGAAGAATTAATGTTAGAATTATAAGCTTCAAATTTCTGCCTTTTAAACCTTCCAAAAATATGCCCCATTCACTTCCATTGTAAGTGCCTCACTGTAACCTCAAGTTTTGCTTCTTTTTTTTTTTAAAAAACAAAAAGGAGATACATGTTGAAATACATTTTTGTTGTTATCAACATTATACCACAAATGCTGTTGACTAAGCTTAACTTGTATTTAACCCGACATATTCCTTCAATAATTAGATCCAGTAGATGTAAATGTAAAGTAGATGTAATGTAGATGTTTTAGGTTGTAAGAGCCATCACTCTGTCTTTCTCTCCTTTTTCTCTCTCTGTTCCAATAGAGTGTCAGATCTGGAGATGATGCACAGATGGTGGCAAAGTTTCAGCCATGAGTCTGAGGCTTTTTTTAGCTGGGTCTGTGAAAGTAAGAGGGAGCTTGAAGCTTTCAGCAGATCCTCTGCCAACCTGGATGAGCAGATCCACACTGTGGAGGTGACCCGTATCAGAAGACTTTAACTTAATTATCATAATCAAATTAACCAGACATGAGTGGTTTAATTTGGTGCTCAGTGAATGAAGTCTCCATATTTTTTTTGCTCCCTCTTAGTTGTTGAAAGAGGGCTTAGTGGAGAAGATGGAGGTCTTTAAACGACTGGAGTCAGAGTTTCAGACTTTAATCCATTTCATCACGCCGATTGAGGCAGGGCGAATTAAAGCACGTCTGATGCAGATTTTGAGGTACCGGGACGAGTTTAAGAACAGTGTGGATCAACAAGTGGCTGAGCTTCAGACTAGCTTGAGAAATACAAAACAATTTACCCAAGATCTCAATCAGGTAACGCTGCAAACATGGCCTGTCCACTCCTTTGTCCTAAGATGTCTCTTTTTTTAATAAAAATATTATTTAAATGATTTAATTTGGGCATGTGTTTAATGTTTTCATGTATGTTAGGTGGTAGGTATGCTGAAAGGACTACAGGAAAAACTGAACATGCCAATTAATAACTGCACATCAGCATCAAGAACATATAAAACTCTACATGAACATATGGTTAGTATTACATGTCTCTAGGAATGGCCAACTTTGATAAAGCCAAAATAATCTAATATACAGTACATATATAATATCTAGACCATATACTAGACTTTGTTGATTTAAATAATTTTGAATATCTAAAGGTCTTTAAATCCATTAGAATACCATGATTACTACATTTCCTCCATTCTCAGGATTTAGTGCAGCGTTTACAGCAGCTGGGGCCAAGACTAATGTCTTTAAGTCTGGGTTTGAAGAGGCTGTCTGGTGGAGGCCAGCTGGAGAAAGATGTAGCTGAACTTCAGCAAGCTCACACAGTACATACCCAGCAAGCCACTGACAAACAGTCAAAACTGGAAAACCTGTTGACTCTGTGGCAGAGGCATGTGTTTCAAGTTACATTTGTTATTTAGTGCGTGTTAAAGATATAGTTCACCCAAAAATGAAAATTCTCTCATAATTTACTCACATTTAATGCCACCTCAGATGTGTATGACTTTCTTTCTTCTGCTGAACACAAATATTTTTGGAAGAACATTTCAGCTCTGTAGGTCCTAACAATGCAAGTGAATGGTACCAAAATTTTTAAGCTTCAAAATGCATTTAAATGCAGTAAACACAGTCTCCTATCCACATACAAGTAATCCTTAACAATCAAGTGGTAAAATCTATAACTTCAGAACCGTTATGATAGGTGTAGGTGAGAAACAGATCAATATTTAAGTCCATTTTTACCATAAGTTCTCCTCCCTGCCCAGTAGGTGGCGAAAGAATGTGATATACACAAAGAATGTGATTCACCAAAAACAAAAGAATGTGAAAGAAAAGTGGAAATTTGCTAGTAAAAAAGGACATAAATATTGATTGGTTTCTCACCCAAACCTATCATATAATTTCTATCAGGAAGACTCGCAGATTTGAGTGAAATTTAAGATGACATTTATTTGATGAATATAAAACAGAAACATAATGTCTCTCTTTGGTGTAAGCCTCGTCTGGCAGTCCGAAGGATTTGTACTCAAAACCAACATATCCTGTCGGAGATAGGGGGCAGGGGCGAGGAACCCAACGCCATGCTGGACGGGACTCAACTGGTGGTGGTGGGGTAGTGGAGGTTGCTGTGTTAGCACACTGAAACAGCAGTGTGATATTGTGAGAAGGCTTATAAAGCATTGGCTTACATGTGATTGGCTAGGAGTTACCTAGTTAATGGTATGATGATGTACAGCTGCTGGTCTTCCCACTAGAACTATGCTGCGCATACATATCTGAAGATATGGATTTAACAACTAAAGTATTATGGATTACTTTTATGCTGCCTTTATGTTGTTTTGTAGCTTTGAAATGTTGGTACCTATTCACTTGCATTGAATGGACATGCAGAGCTGAAATATTCTACTAAAAATCTTTATTTGTGTTCAGCAGAAGAAAGAAAGTCATGCACATCTGGGATGGCATAAGTGTGAGTAAATGATAGAATTTTCATTTTTGGGTGTACGTTCCTTTTAACTACAGTGAAAGTGTTTCTGTTACCTAAATTAAAAACAAATGGAATCATAAAAACAGCAATGTTTTTGCCCTCTTATCTTTAGATATGAGAGAGATCTCTCACTTCTGGAGTCCTGGTTGAACAGGTGTGAAACTCTATGCAGTTTAGATTCTCCGTACCTAACTTCAGACATAGCAAATCTACACAGCCAGCTTCAGACACTGCAGGTGAGTCAAAATTGTGAAACAACTATTTTTTTCTTAGAGAGGGAGGATTTAATACTTCATAATTGAAATGCTATTAGATAAATGTTTGGTTTTGTTGAATATCTACTGTGCTGATAAGCAGTTTAAATTAGCCTAAGCTACTTTGCTAGCTGGTCTGGTTTTACATGGTTTTACATGGTTTTTGGTTCATTGTAAGCTGGTCAGTCAGGGAGGACAGCTAGACCATCATTAACCAGTTGTTTTTTGTTTTCAGAAGAATGGTCATTTTTATTCATTCAAAACTCATAAGATTTAGGCCATAGCCAATCCTATATTTTGCATGTCTAATCAATCCATGCGTTTCTTATTGCAATCCATGCAATTTACCAGGACATGCAGTCAGAAGTTCCCTCTCAGGAATCTTTGTTGGAAAGTATGGAGACCAGGGCAGAGACTCTGTACTCTACAGCTTCAGAGGAAAGAGCTGCAGAGCTTAGAGATCATCACTGCAACCTGGAGGAGAGGTGGTGTTCTCTAAGTACTATCATACCACACAGGTGAACACTACTTTCATGTCATAAATGTTAAAGACTATGAAAATACACACCAAAGTCGGCACATGGTTTATCCCAAATCAATGTAATAAACCCAGTAAGTGACAAAAACGTGACATTTCGAGCTACATGCTCTTCATTTTTTTTTCAGGATTCAAGAACTTCAGTCCCATCTTGCTAAGTTGGAGCAGTTCAGTCAGGCCTTGCTTGCTCTGACTCAATGGAGTGAGGACTTCCTCAGGCACATTCAAAGCACGTGCAAAGTCAGCATCACTGATCTAAAGTCAGCTGATGCTAAAATCAAGGTACATTATGTCTTTACTTTTTATCATCCAATCATAAGCCTTTCATTAATGTCAATATTAATTAATATCCATTTTCTCTGATCGTCTAAAGGAGGACATGGCCTCCTTAAAGACCCAGGAGAGGTTACTGGAGGCCTTACAGACACAAATAGATGCCCTTTGCCCATTTTCAGCTCCAAAAGACCTGAAACATCTCCAGACAAGGAAGGAGGGCTGCATTCATATCTTCAGTAAAGCTCAGATCTTTGTACAGCATCGAGAAGAAGCCCTTCTCAAACTCAGAGTCTTCTATGAGACCTTTAATAATGGCAAAGCCTCTCTACAGACATTCCAGGAAGTGGCTGAAAGAAAAGGGATCTGGGATCACTCTAAAGTCATGGGCATAAATCAGGAACTGGGAGACCTAGCCAAGGAGGTGGCATCTTTGGAGATGCAGGCCATTAGCTTGGATATCATCCTCAACAAGGCACACTTGCATCTACAGGGGGCGGAAGGGGAAAGAACATCATGCAGAGGACTGGTGGATGATGTTGCATTGAGCGTGCAGGCGCTACAGAGGAGTATTGGAACAAAGCAGAGTGAGGCAGAGGCACTAGCAACCATGTGGAGTTCCTTTAGGGGACGAAAGGAGCTGCTGCTTAGGAGTTTGGCAGAGCTGGAGGACAGAGCCAATATACCATGGCCTACAGAAACCTGCACACAGGATTTTCAGCAGAGGTACACTGGCTCTGTACCTGTACTTTAACAGTCTTTAGGGCCTACAAAAATATTTTGTCAGTGTCTTATCCTGAAAAAAAATCTTACACCCTTAAAACAAGATACATTTACTTGAGAATAAAAAGGAATTGTTTCCATGAGAATATATCTTGAAATAGGTTTATTTTCCTTACTCCATTAGCATGTCTTTCTTGTTTTAAGCATAAACATTGTTAATAATTTGCCAATGGGGGACTTCAAAAGATGTCAAAATAAGTCTTGGACCCACTTTATATTAGGTGCCTTAAACTACTACCAAATTGCGTACCATAGCTATGCAGACGACACCCAGATTTGCGTAGCCGTATTGCCAAATGACTATAGCCCTATAGACACTCTGTACACGTGCATTGATGAAATTAACAGATGGATGTGCCAAAACTTACTTAAGTTAAACAACGACAAGACAGGTCATTGTATTTGGCAACAAAGGTGAAATTCCTAATGTTAACTTGGGAATTTGACTCCAGGGGTCTTAAGACAAAATCAAGTAAGGAATCTTGGTGTCATTTTGGAGTCAGACCATAGTTTCAGTAATCACATTAAATCAATACCTAAACCAGCCTACTATCATCAAAAGAATATTGCGAGAATTAGGTGGTTTGTATCCATTCAAGACTTGTTCATGCATTCATCACCAGTAGGATGGACTACTGCAATGGACTTTTTACCGACCTTCCCAAAAAGGCCATTAGTCAGCAGCGGCTCATTCAGAATGCTGCTTCCAGGATTCTTACCCGAACCAAAAAAATCTGAGCATATTACTCCAATCCTCATGTCTATACACTGGCTTCCAGTTACATTAAAATTGATTTTAAAGTATTGTTACTCGTTTATAAATCGCTCAATAGCCTAGGACCTAAATACATTTCAGATATGCTTGTTGAATATAAACCTATCAGACCCCTCTATTCATTAGGTTCAAGTAAGTTAGAAATACCAAGGGTTCACCCTAAACTCTAAACCCTTATCATAATCCCTAACCCTGAACCCCTATCATAATCCCTAACCATAAACCTAAGACTGAAATAGTAGCAGCAAATGTGAATCTTGAGAGAATTTTGCAGAACAAAAAGTACACTGTATTGTATGTATTTTAATGTTAGTACATAGCAGTTAAAGACACCCAATATAAAGTGTGACCTAAGTCTTAATATCTAAAGCTATTTTGCTTCTCAAGTAAATTGAACTTGTTTAAATAATGTTTAGATAATTTTACTGTTAAATTGACAGCCCTTGTAAAAAATTATGATTTCTGTAATATTGCTACTATAATAATGCCATACCTACTGTATACAGGTAGGATGTGCTACACTGTTCTGATAGTATTCTTTGTGATTGTCAGGTTATGGATGCTCAATCAGCTGGAGGAAGAGCTACAGGCCCTACAGCACAGTCAGCTATGGTTGAGAGAAAGAGGAGAACAACTGGCCCATAGAGACTCAGAGCTGGCAGGGGAAGCTCAACAGGATGTAGCTTTGATCCAATCCACCTGGGAGAGAATTATGGGGATTGTTATAGAGAAGTGAGTATATTAGGATCCAGGTCTTAATACACCAAGTTCTCATTGAAGCTCTCTGTGTTTGGATGGAAGAATGGGTTATAAATTTGAACTTGATATGGTTGACTAATGGGAGGGGGAGGCAGAATTGGGCCAGTGGCTTAATGGATGGATTTTTTGACAGGTTGCGGCTGTTGCATATTTTAAATGTTGTTTTAAATGTGGATTATTGTGTGTGATTTTTTTTTTTATGGATATGTGGGTGAATCTCTAAATGGATTATGCATTGGTTTTAAGAAACTGGTGGAAAATGCTTCTGATAGTTTTAAAGTTGTCTTTACTTCATATAATGTACGTAGTGTATTTCAAAGTATTCAATCAATTCACTTTGGATTGCACTTGGATTGCACTTCGATCTACTACAAACCTGTCTGTGTTGGTCTCCAGCCATGAACTTTGTGCAGTACTGCTGGAACTCTGTAGGGAATACCAGACCCTAAAAACCAAAATCAGCTCTGTCATAGAGAGAGCTCATGCGATCACTGTGGCTCAGTCAGACCCACACAACCCAGAGGACATCCGTAGATCTCTGTCACGGGTTAGTGTCTTTTTGGATCTCAGTGGTGTTGTTTATTGCTATTGAATGACAGATTAAGATTATGATTATAAGTACACTGGTCATACTGATATCTCTTGTTTGCTCAGCTGGAGTTGGTGAGGCCAGACCTGGCGTCCACTCAGGAGGACCTGAATAAGCTCATTGGTACAGGCAAACGCTTTACCAGTGTGTTGAGGAAGCTGCCAGAGGAAAGCACCCAAAGTGAAAATGTCACCACAGAAATGGATGCCATTGTTGAACAGTGGCTGGATGTGAGTGCATATACTGTTTTTGATTACCAGGAAACACACAAAATGGTAACATTTATAACTTGAATGCACTGTAAGTCCATTTGGATAAAAGCATCTGCCAAATGTATAAATTCTGATGCAAAAATTAATGTATCAACTCTCTCAACAGGGGTCTTAATAGTTACACCATAATATGTATAGTGGTGCCTGAAAGTCCACATTGAAAATCTGGGATTCAGAATCAAATTGAACCTTTGCTAAGCTCCGCCCACAATGGTTACCATTGCTAGCTCTGTTAAGCTTTCCAGAACTTCCCATAGAAATGAATGGGAGATTGCTGTGAACATGGTTTTTGGCAAAATATATAAATGAAATTGACAGTACTCTTCCGTGGGCGGGAAGGAAGGGCATATTTAAAGCATATTTATCTGACATTTTTTTGTCAAAGAAATTGTTAAATTACACAGTAATTTTATTGAAAACTGGAGACTGTAAATCAGAATCGAGGCAAACCATTATTACAGACACTTTAAAAGAGAAAACATAATTTGATGGCAATTACACACCTGATAACATTAAATTTAGGTGTCTTTTTTGATTTTATACATGTTATTTTGGGAATGGGGAATGACACAGTTTAATAAATAGTATGTTCTTCTCGAGATTTATTTAAAAACACAAAAAAAGAAACAGAAAACAGCACGTTTTCTCTCTAGGTAACTTGTGACACTTACAAATGGCCCACCAACAAGGTTTTTTTTTATATATATATATATATTATTATTTCTAACTGCACAAACACACATTACTCCCGTAGACTCTCATTGGATAAACGCAAGAGTTGCTAAAATAGGATTGGTCAGAAACGCTTTTAGAGTGGGACTATATAAATAAACAGATGTTTCAGAATTTTGAATAATTTTGTAATTAAAGCAAATGGGCGACATTCCAAATACTAAGACATTTTCAAATTCATGTACATTTTTCAGTTCAACTTGTATTTAGCTGATAATTATTGAAATAAACATTTTATTAACCAATTTTAACCAACATGCAATTCCCATGCTGGTCTAGGCTTGTTTATGCTGGTTAGTGCTTGTTTGGTGCTGATCTAGCTGGTGGACCAGGAAAGACTCAGACTTTTGTACCACACTGTGCAGTATATGATGCATTTATGACCAATGTTTGTCATTGTCCAGATTTCTGAGAGGATGGATGCAGACATCAGTCTATTGACTCGTTCCCTTGAGCTGTGGAATGAGATTAATAAAATGGCTAATGACATAGTGTGTTGGAGTGCCATCTCTGTTAGTGAGCTTAGTGAGGGAACCACCAGTCTTCTATCCACTTATAACATGGAGGAGTGCCTTGCAAAGATTAAGGTGAGGACCATTTAGTCAACCAAAACTAAATGCATTGTTTGGTTTATTTTAGGTTAAATTGAAGTTATAACATTTCAAAGGAAACATAAGATAGCACGCCCCAGAAAAGTGTTCATTAAGAAAGACCACTATCATTTTTGTCTGTGTACAGCTGGAGTTGGACAGTAAGAATGAGGATTTAAAGACCTTGCAGGAGAAGATGACTGAGCTACAGGAAATTATTAAAACCCAACACACGCACAATGAATTGCAGGTAATCTTCTTACAATTACAGCATAAAGATTTAATATCTTCCATACAGTATAAAGGCAATGGTTAAACCCAACATATGTCTTGGATGTTTTTTGTTGTTTTGAGGTGATGGCAGCAGATCTGCGAAAGCAGATTTCCCATGCTGCAGAGGTGTATGAACAAACCAGAGCCATGTATAAAGACTTCAACTCCCAGAGGCAGCAGCTCCAAGACCTAATTTCCCAGATTTCAGAGCAGCTGAAGACCTCAGAGGACTCGCTGTCAGAAATTTCAACATCATCTAATCCAGAGAATTTTGTTAAGATTAAAGTAAGTGAATTGTATGGAATATTATTTAAATGTAGATGCTGGATTCTGCATTTACCTCCCATTCTCAGCATCAGATAAACTTAACCAGTACTAGCTGTCTATCTCATTCCCCAGTAGGCTAAGCAAGTGTAAATATTGTGTAATGGTGTGCATTCTGATACAGCTACGTATCATGAAATTCCCTTTGAGTTATCCAATCCACTTAGTAAATCAGTTCATTTAAGCAAGGGTTTTGATTACCATTTAACATTCGATTGAAAAGAGTATGTATACTGTATACCACTCCCTGTTCTTGTAGGAGATTGAGAGGGTGCAGAAAGAGTTGGAGGTCAGTCTTGACATTGCAGGTGAGTCTCTCAGGGCATTGTGTAGAACGTACCCATCTCAGCACCTGACCCTGTTGGGTGATGCCATCTTTCACATGATCAAGAGGAATGAGGATGTGACGCAACGCCGCAGTCAGATCCTGGGGTCACTTCAGGACACTGTAATGCAGGACTTTAATGGTGAGCGACATTTAGTTATTCACAGTATAGCTACTGCATATGTGTGTTTATTTAACTGTGGGCGCTTTTGGCCCTGTAGACTTTTAGAAAATAAACTCTAAAAAAATACACTAGCTTTAATAGAAGAATTAATGTTAGTGCTTCCATAAAATGATAAGCTTCCCATTTCTGCCTTTAATCCCTCCAAAAATTGGCCCTATTCACTTCTATTGAAAGTGCCTCACTCTAACCTTGATTTTTGCTTCTTCTTTTTTTATTAAAGAAAAGGAGGAATGAGTCAAAATTAGTTTTGCGGCAATCAACATTATGCCACAAATGATTTCGATTTAAGCTTAACTTCTATTGAACCCAGAATATTTCATTAAAGCCACTTACCGTTAAAGTGGTTCATGAATAGTTGATAATAGATTTTGTATTATTTATGTTTGTTTGAAATGATTCCGCACAGCACTCCCTAAAAGCATGACTGCCACACACCTGTGCCTCTCTACGCTACTTCTCCCACTGACATTATGACAAATCCCAGTGGAATTGGATGAGGCTGGTTACTAAGAGAACAGAGAGTCGTTCCATCCGTACACACCTACACGGTCCATCTGGCCACATACTGCACAACAACAGCTCACATATTCTATGTCTTCTTATGGGCTGTCATTCTCCCTATGTTTTCTTTTTACTTTTGCAGAGAAAGCACAAGCCTTTCACTGCTGGCTTTCTGAGCTGAAGGCAGGAATTAAGGACTGCTTTGAGCAAACAGGAGATGCTCTTGCCATTTCATCCAAGCAACGGCAGCTCAAGGTAGCATTAAACTAAATATGACAAAGCAATGTAATTAAATATTGAACCAGAGAAAAGCAATAAGGCAACTTGTTCAAATCAGTAGTTTAGAGGAGAATTTCACCCAAAAATGAAAATTCTGACATCATTTACCCACCCTTGTGTGTTTCGAATCCTGTGGAACACAAGGCAAGTTATTTACAGTATAGCAGAATGTCCAAGCTGCTCTTTTCCATACAATGAAAGTGAGTGGTGACCACAGTTGTCAAGCAAAAATTTCAAGGCAAGATTTTCAGTGAATGACAACTCAAATTGTCTGTTCTTCATACAAAGCAATCATATAGCTTCAGGAGAAACAAAGCATGAGTCGTATGGAAATTTTTATGATGGTTTTATGTCCGTTTTGGAGCTTGACAGTCCTAGGTCTCCATATTCAGTGTATGGACAGAACAGCATGAACATTCTTCAAAACTTCTCCTTTTGTGCTACACTGAAAAATGTCATAAGGATTTGTAAGTGTTTGGTGAATAAATGATGACTATGAAAATAAAGCACTTGGTCAGTTACTGTATGTCAATATACAAATCCATTCAATGGGGTTTTATTCTGGATTGGAAATTTGGGATTAGCAATGGTTCATGTGATTACTTTATCCCTTCTTTCTTTAGATTGCACTAGAGAAAGTGGTGGAGGTCGAGGAGCGCTTGGCCAGGGTGTGTGAGGATGGAGAAATAATCTTGTTGCATTTGAATAAAGGTGACATTGGCATACAGGAGAAAATGGACTCTTGTCAACATGCCTTGGATATATTTGTTGGGGAATGTAGACAGCGGCTACTGTCTCTGGAAGAAAGTGCCAACCTATTAAATGGGTAAGAAACCACTGATAGGAAAAATTAGTGTTATCTATGTGTTTGCTGAACATGAAATCTCAAAACTAAACATTGATTTGGTCTTTGCTGACAGCTTTCACTAAAATAATATATAAAAATAGTTCAGGGATTATAAAACAAAAGAGTATCAGTGTTAAGTGGTGTTTTGGCATTAGCTCTGTGATGGCCAAATCAAAATCTTTCACACTAAACTAATTTTTTATGGTTTAAGGTTTGTGCACAGGGGCATTGTTGTGCTAAAACAGAAACAGGCACTCCCCAAATATTTGCTGGAAGCACTCAATCTGTAGAATGTCTCTGGATGTTGCAGCATTACATTGATAATGTTCACTGGAATTAGAATATGGTGTCTACATACTTTTACGTGTTGTGTATATTTAAGGGATGTGCTGAATGACTAATTTCACTGACGTTTAAATGGAAATTTTGAAGCCGACTAATCTAGAAGAAACCAACCTTCAGAAAACAATTTTAAAAAAAATTGTTTATGCAACCCATTTAAAATACTTAATCTATTCCAAATCCGAAGTTAAATTCCACTGAAAGGGGGCATTTATCTGTGACGTGCTGGCTTGCATTATGATCATTGTACATTAATTATAGAACATGGCACGCATTCACTGAATCAACGTTAGCGAATATTTAACAGGAATGTTTATTCAATTGAATCAATTGAATGTGTAGTTGTTGAAAATAATTAACAGGTAGACTTAGCCAAATCTACGAGAGAGAAAAAAAAATGCACTGAAAAGTTGTGCGTATTTCACAACGTGCAGTTGTGCATTAGCCATTAATCTAATATGACAGCTGTTTGGTAAAAATTTTTAACCAATAACATGTATACGATGTAAAAAAGTAGCTATACGTTAGAAAACATAGGCCTGTGATGTAGCCCACAATAAACAGTGTATTCTAAACATGACGTGCACACAGAAGAAAAGATTTAGCAGTTCGCACCTTGTTGAAAATAGCCTTCTTAATCAGCAGATTGAAAAAATGGCATACATAGCCTAAAACAGTTATTTTCTAGGCTACTTACTCAAAAGCATACATTTTTTGATGAGCAAAATTAACATGTCGACATGGTCCGGTGAAAGATGCGACTTGACTCACATGAGGAGTCTATCCTGAGCTTGAGCAAAAACCTGCACAATAACGTGCAAGCACACAGATGTAAAGAAAAATCAAATGTGAAAACATCCATAGTGACTTTCAAACGTTTGGAAATCTGATTCCTGCACCACCACCGAAGTGATTTCATAGCTACTAAGAGGACATTTTCCCACGTGCATTGAGTGAAATAGGGAAGAAGCACATAACATAAAATACAGAATCAAATTATATACATTAGGCCCCTCCCCCTGAACATCCCCCCATCCGACACAAACACGCACTACAGTGGTTATAATTAATTAGAACATTAAAAAAAATAATGAAAATTAATCACAGACTCTGTAAAAATATAAAGACAAACGTAAATGTGTAAAAATGATGATCAGTTTAATAGGGGAAATATTAGCTGACTAGTAATTCCAGTATCGACAAGCCACATCAGAACCATTTAGTCAACCAGTCTCGCACATCCCTAGTATATTTGAATGAAATTGAAATAAATGTAATTGAACTTATATATGTGTTCCCTCTCTCTTCTTGAGGTATGAAACATGTGTGGTAGAGCTGAGAGACTGGCTGCAGCAGCTGGAGGCAAGACTGAAGACAGATGCTCCTCTGTGGGGTGAGAGAGAGTCAGAAGCCCCTCACTGTTCTGAAGAGCTGAAAAGAGTAGAGGAAATCCACAGAGAGCTGCTGATGAGGAGGTACATATGGACAATCTGCCTGCATGTTAATATGACAACATATGTAACAGTATGTGAGAATGATCAGAATAGAAGGTGATTATGAGTTGGCACATGTATGTACTTTGTCAGCATGTGTTTGTGTTTCTATGTCTCATTGTTAAGTACTTGAAGCACTTTACGTCGAACAATCACCAGCCTTTATAAACTGAATGTCGGCCGGTTGTATCTTCTCTTTCAAAGAGCGTCTCTTGAACGTCTGTGTCAGTCCTCTCTCACCCTGAAAAAAGGAAGATCTGGATCGGATCAGAACAGCGTGGCATCAGAGTTGCTCTCAAACTATGAGGCTGTACTTCAGAGTGCCAGAGGTCAGCTCCGTAGACTGCAGGAGTACCAGATGTTTGAAGAGGCGCTAAAGGCAGTGGAAGCCTGGCTAGAAGATGTTGAGGGAAAGTTGGAGAAACTGGAGAACACAGAGGGGAATAAAAAGGAGGTGGAAAAGAAACTGGAACAAGCACAGGTACATGCAGAAAGATGAACCCTCTTAGGAAAATCTGAAATACTGGTGGAATCTTGTGTTTTGATGTCATTAGGGTGCTAGAGATGAAGATATTTTGATGCAGTAATGTGGACTAAAAATATTACTTTTGTAGTATCTTAGAATTGATACTCTATTAGATAGAAAAATGTTGCATAGTGAGGATTTCTTCAAAAAATAGTGCCATAATTAGTTTTCATTTTTCAGTTAACATCATCCAAAGTCTAGTAAACATAGAAAAAGCTAAATCAATATTTGGTGTGACCAACTTTGCCTTCAAAACAACACCAATTCTCATAGGTACACCAGGACACAGTTTTTCTTGGTTGTTGGCAGATAGGATGTTCCAATATTCTTGAAGAAATCGCCACAGTTCTTTTATCTATTCAGGCTGTCTCAATTACTTCTGTCTTTTCATGTAATCATGACTGACTCAGTGGGGGTCTCTGTGGGGCCATCCCATCTCTTGCAGGGCTTCATGATATGTCTGTCTGTCTGTCTGACTGTCTATGATAATATTTCTGTGATAACATTTAAATAAAGCAATAAGCTTTTTGACTGATTGCTTCTATAAAATGGCTGCAACAGCAATATGATAAAAGTCACTAATATTCAATAAATTATTAAAGTTAAAGGGATAGATCTCCCAAAAATAAAACCACCCTCATTTGTATGACAACACCCTAGATGTGTATGACTTTCTTTTTTCTTCAGAACACAAACAATGATTTTTAGAAGAATACCTCTGTTGGTCCTTACAATAGAAGTGAATTGTGACTAGACATTTGAAGCTCATACAGGCAGCATAAAAGTAATCCATATGACTCCAGTGGTTTAATCCATGTCTTCAGAAGTGATATGTTAGGTGTGGGTGAGAAACAGGTAGATATTTAAGTCTTTTTTTTTTTATCATAAATCTCCACATTCACTTTCAAAATGTGAAAGAATATGAAAGTGAAAGTGGAGATTCGAACCAGTCTGGCCATTCTCTGTTGACCTCTCTCATCAGCAAAGCATTTCCGTCCACAGAACTGCCACACACTGGATGTTTTTTTGTTTTTGGCACCATTCTCTATACACTCTAGAGACTGTTGTGCATGGAGATCAGCAGTTACAGAAATACTCTAACCAGCCCATCTGGCTCCAGATCACTGAGATCACATTTTTCCCCCAATCGATGGTTGATGTGAACATTAACTGAAGCTCCTGACCTGTATCTGCATGATTTTATGCACTGCACTGCTGCCACAGAATTGGCTGATTAGATAATTGCATGGATGTTGGTGCCAGATGATCTGCTGATCTCCTGGGATTTTCACACACAACAGTCTCTAGAGTTTACACAGAATAGTGCCAAAAACAAAAAACATCCAGTGAGAGACAGTTCTGTGGACAGAAATGCCTTGTTGATAACAGAGAATGGCCAGACTGGTTTGAACTACAAACTACTGACAAAGTCTACGGTAACTCAGATAACCGCTCTGTACAATTGTGGTGAGAAGAATATAATCTCAGAATGCTGTTCTGAGATGCGGGTTGGCGCTGTTTTGGCGGCTTGAAGGGGACCTACACAATATTAGGAAGGTGGTTTTAATGTTGTGGCTGATCGGTGCATTTTAACTACTTGAGTAATATGGATTACTTTTATGCTGCCTTTATGTGCTTTTTGGAGTGTTAAAGGTACAGACACCATTTCCCTTGCATTGTATGGACCTACAGAGCTGAGATATTCTTCTAAAAATCTTTTGTGTTTCACCAGAAGAAAGATCTGGTGATGGCATGAGGGTGAGTAAATGAGAGAATCCTCATTTTTGGGTGAACTATCACTTTAATATTTATAATCATAACTAACCATTTTTAAGTCAAGATACAATTAATAATCTTAACTTTAGACTGTTTACAATTGCCAAACGCTGTTGTACCTGTAGCAACTTCGCACATAAATATAGAATTTGTGGTCAATTGTGCATTTATCAGCATTTTACAATGGCTTCAAATGCACCTTAACCAATCAGAACTTACAAACTATCTGTTTTATAAACTGAATTCAATATTTTTTGCCATCCGACAACACTAAGCCCATGAATGTGGTTTATATGTAACATTCCATTTACATTCCTCAAGTACTGTTAAAGTGATATTTTTAGAATGGGTCGTCAGTATTTATGCAGTAGCTGTCACTTGTCTTTGCTTCCTTTTATCAAGGACATCCTGCTTATGAAGGGAGAGGGCGAGGTGAAGCTCAACATGGCAGCTGGGAAGGCAGAGCTGGTCATCAGGAGCAACGGAGAGGTGGAACGAGGAGTGATCTGCTCTAAGCTTCAGGAAGCTGAAGATGCATGGGCGGCACTGCTTTTGAGGGCCATGAGTTGCCACAGGTGCTGTGACTATGTGACATAGACCTCAATTAACTCAGTGACTTGATTATAAGAACTGAGCTTACTAAATGACAATCGGTGTAGAAGTTAAGGTCAATTTTTAGTCGAATTAGAATGGAAATGAACATGTCCATGAGAAACAGCAATAGTAATATAATTACTAGTGCCATTTGAGGTATTTTGGGTCAAGAGAGATAGGAAAAAGAGCATGGTTGTATGTTTTTAAATTGGCAAGTGTGCTTGACTGCAGGTGCCAGCCACCTGGGCTTTTATTTAGTTAAACCCATCATCGCTATGGCAACCATTTTAATATCCGGCACTATCAGTTTCAATTAACACCAAGGGTGTAATGATGGAGCTGTTTTTTCTAATTATCTGCCAAATCATTTGGTCATGGTTTGATGGTGAGGTTCATATTATTTCATTAAAAAAGTGTGTTCAAGAGTACATAGAGGTCATTGATATATACATGACATGTCAAATCTGGGATTCAAAGTCTAATTCAAACCTGGTAATAAACAGAACATTTTAGGATTTGGAAATGTTTATTTTTTTTTATTGTGTATTTTTATTCTAGGTCCCTAATCAAATAACTCATTTGTTTCATTGACCATGTCTGCTCCTTTGTATGAAAGGTCAGATGCATAGAAGCATTTTCACAAGTGGTCTCTGACTTTTGGACCCCACTGTATATTCTGTACATTAAACATAGGACATATAAAGGATATGTAGGATTCTAGGTATATAATGCTATAATCCTATAAACCCATTTAAATCACAATATATGTGTCTGTCTCTGTATTTGTCGTTCCTGTATTTAGTCGATTGGAGTGGACCGTTAATCAGTGGGATTTGTTTGTGGAGTCTCGAGCACAGCTACAGAGATGGCTGGAGGGTGTCGGACTGGAGGTTAAAGGTCCTCTTGAGCCCCAACTTGGACTCAGGGAGAAACGAAAGCAACTGGAGAGATTGCGCTTGCTGTCATCAGATGTGGAGGACCACCAAGGAGCGCTGTGCTATCTGGAGGAGAGTGCGGCTGAACTTTATAAACGCACTGGAGACCCCGTCTTTAAGGAGGAAGAAATGGTTCTCCTTAGGGCGCAATTTGAGGATGTCAAAGCTGCAGCAGAGGTGTATTGTAAATGCCTATTAGATGGTTGAGGTGTAATAATGAGTTAACGAATTAGTTGTTATATTCAAATTTAAATGAGTTAATTAATATTTTGTCCTATTTAGGAGAGAGTCAGACTCTCAGAGGATGTTGTCCTTGAGCATAAGAAGTACATGGAAACAATAAGGGAGCTCACTGATTGGCTCATGGTGGTGGGGGAGGAGCTTCAGCAATGCTCTGACCCATCTGGTGACTCTCCCACCTTAAGTCGGAAGTTGACTGAAATCCGGGTAAGAAAATTCAATTATCGACTTATTATGTTTATATATAAAAAACGTTGTTTTTTTGTTTGTTTTTTTATGGTAATTAGATTAAATGCATTTTTTTTAATATTGTATTTAATGAAGTCCACATCTGCCTAAAATATTCGATTAATGAACTTGAAAAATGAGGGCTGTAATTTAAATATATTTGATTGAATTTCATATCTTGCAAACAAAGTTGTTGCACATTAATTAAATGTACCATTTACTGTGAACAAGCATGTCTTCTCTCAAAGGGCTTCTTGCAACCTATGTGGAAAATAATTGAGAGCAACTGTGTATTCTTTTTTTTTTTTCTCCACATTTATAAAAATATATATATATATCTTTCAATATTATGAAAGGAGGGAAATTAATAAAAACAAATCCATTCTTTGTGCTACTCTGTGTGTGAGTGTGTGCATGTATGTGTGCATGCATGCATGTGTGTGTGTGTGTGTGTTTGTATGCATGTAAGTGTGCATGCGTGTGTGTGTGTGTGTGCATGTGCGTGCGTGCGTGCGTGCGTGTGTGTGTGTGTGTGTGTGTGAACTCTTACGTGGGTGGTGGAAGAGTATGGTGTACATTTAATTCCAAGGTCATACTTTTTGCATTGTTTGCTCTCACTGGACTATAGATCAATGGATGGATGCAGGTTCTTAGTTTTTACTCGTTTTATTAGTGCAGTGCAGTATTTCTGGGCTGATTGGCTTGTTACACCTTTTGCTTATCCACTTAACACTTTGTTGGGATAAGGGGAGTGTTTTAGATGAGAACAAAAATGAGAGTGAGAAAGAAGGGACCAGAAGCACTGAGAGAGCAATAAGAGGCATTAAGATAAGGGGAGAAAGGATAAATGCAGGAGAATTGGTGTGAAATTTCTATGCTTTTTGCACCTTTCTCCCAGGATAATCAATGCTAGCCAGAGAGAATGGGAGAATGGTAGACAGGAGAATAACACTGAAGGAGCACTTCAAATAAATAGTATTCAAATAAATGCTTTTAATCGCTCTTCAATATTTTAATCAGCTTAACCCTTAAATGCATGGGTGTTTCACCAAACAGTATTGCATCCTCAGGTCTTTAGAGACACGGACACATATATTGTATATCTTAAATGGATCTACAAAATACCCAGATAGTGTCAAATTTTCAAAACATTTTCAAAACAATTAGAAAATAAAAGAATAGAATATATTCTGAAATATTTTGATGTTTTATTTTTCATATATCAAAGAGATGAGACAAATATAGAACAGGATTCATTACTTCCATGGTGAAATTTCACGTGATGCAACTGGCTGTCAAACACATATTGAGCTGCACATAACACTTAAACTACACATAAGCTACACATATGGAAACTTTTTGAGTCTAAATAGATGCATAACTTACATAATTTCAATAGTACACAAAAGTATTACAATAGTCATATCTTTTCACGTGTTACACTTGCTATAGTTTACTTCCACATTGCGTCTTCATCAAATAGCAATGTCAAATGTTAATAAAGTCAATCACCAACACATTAGCACCACCTTGAGTAAGAAATAACATGTATAATACTGTATGTATGTGTACAAAATAGAATACCATTGTAACGGACAATCAATCTGATATAGGCATTTGTATGAATATATTACCCATTTGTCTAATAATCAAAGAAATATATATCCTGTGATAGTAAACTTATACAGATATGAAATAATCGCAAAAATATGATTTATTGAAGCACAAAAAAAAAGAAAAGAAAAAATACACTATTACATACACTTTTGGTAATTATGCTGTTATTATATATATATATATATATATATATATATATATATATATATATATATTCTTTCTTTGTTTTACGCTATTTAGAAGAGAAGGGTTGAGGAAAACAAAAGAGGTGTGGGCATAATTCCAAAAAATGGATAATGTATAGGGTATGGAATGATGTCCCGGGTCACTAAAGTCCCATGGTATGCATTGATTAAAGGGTGTAAATGGTAAATCTGTTTATTATAGAAAAGAGCTACAGCACATAGTTATTTTTTAAACATTCAGGGCTTTGTATAGAGAACTATTATCTATTATGTCTGATATTAAATGTATTTACTTTTACTGTATGGAGAAATAAATAATATTTTTTTATTATTAATAATAATAATGAATGAATGATAAATCAATTAATAAATCAATTCTTAAAATTGGGATGTGAAAAAATTACACAGGTGGAGAATGTAGAGAGTCATGTATGACTACGTTAAGAGATATTTAAATGAGAGAGACAGGTGAAGAGGAGCGTTAATTCTCTTAAGAGTTAGAAACCTAGAGCCGATGTGAGGAAGGACGGAGTTTTTGCCGCTTAACAGACCGCCGTGAGAATCACGAGCGGCGACAGGCAACAACTGATGCCGCAGTTTCCGTAGCAACTTACCCTCCCTCTCTCCTTCACACTCACGCGTTCCCTCCCTTCCTCCTTCAGGAGCTATTGGAGCGCGGCGCGTGCGAGGGGCGCGAGCGGCTGCGGCGCGTGCGGCTGAGCGCGGAGAGAGCCGGAAGGCACACGGCGGCGGCGGGCTGCGAGCTGATGGATGGAGAGGTGGCGGCTCTGGCTCGAGCCCTGCACCAGTGGGAGGGAGCATCACTACGAGCTCGCGACACGCTGGAGACGGCTGTGGCCGCGGCGACAGGAGCCGAGCGTGAGCACACGCGACTGACAGCGCAGCTAGAGGGAGAAATGGAGAAGCTGGAGGTGAAACTGAAGGAGTGCAGCGAAGGACTGAGCAGCGCGGAGCGGAGGAATAGCGGAGCTGCGGCGGTTGAGGGATGGACTCTCGCCAAGGTAATGAGAGATAAGAGCACTGGAGGGAGGGGGTGTATAAGGTAAAAGGTATTTAATTAGAGTATAGATGACGAATTATGTTTATGTAAGCTCTAACTCAAACACATGCATCTGTAAATTCAACAGCACAAACATTTACCTATTCTTACTCATGTAACACAGTTCATCCGTTTCTCATTCTTAACGCTCGCTCATTTACAAGGTTATATCCATTAAAGGGCACAGAATGGCCTATAAACAGACAGTGTGTACAATGTAGAAAGGACAGTTACAGCTCTATTTCTGGTTTCCTTGTTTTCTCTCTATCTGGCTCTCCCACTTTCTCATAAACTACTGTATAGTGAGTCGTGATACAATATGCTTTCCTGCTGCTGAGATTGTTTTTACTCCCATCTTCCTCTTGCTGCTTAGATAATTGAAAGAGGAGTGCAAATTCCCCCCCCCCCCCCCCCCCCCTTTTTTTCTTTTTAATGGTGGTCATTCTCAAGCCCCTCACAGTTTCCCTCTTTTTTACTTTCTCTCATCCCTTGTTTCCGGTGTCCGGACTTGTTTGTGTTATACGCTCGTTTGCGCAGCTCAGGCTCCTCAACATCTGACAGCTGACTCCCACCGGGAGGGAGAGGAGGAGGAGAATGTGAGAGGAGGAGGGAGGGAGAGAGAGAGAGAGAGAGAGAGAGAGAGAGAGAGAGTGAGAACGCAAGTGAGAGAACATGTCAAAGGCGGGAGGAGTGAAAGAGAGCTGCAGAAGAGTGTGAAAGAGAGGGTGAACTGCTGCATGTGAAGTGGGAGACAGGGAGGAGAGATTGAAGGAAGAGGAGGAGAGAAATTGGAGGAGGAAGTGTTCTATAGGAGGAAGTCAGGGAAATATTTCCCTCTGTTTTTTTTAAAGATAGGGTCAGAGGGAGGCTGGAAGTAAATAGAGAGAGGCACAGCTTTAGCTCTGTGTAATCTCAGGCATGTTCGAAGAAGTGGGAAGGCTTCTTGGACTCACTGAAGAACAGAAATGCTTTTGTAAGAGGTTCTGTCTCTGCTTTTGAGTTGAATGGAGCTATGTGTTAGTGCTTGTGTGTGTGTGTGTGTGTGTGTGTGTGTGTGTGTGTGTGTGTGTGCAAGCAAGAAGGAGCCTCAAGCCTATTAATGAGATTTCGGGCGTCAAGCGTGGTCTCTGCATTGACACTCACCCCAGCTGTGTGTGTGTGTGTGTGTCAGGGTGTTCTGGAGGGGCTTCAGACAGCTGAAGTTATGGAGGAGAAGCTGAAGGCGCAGCTCAATGAGCTATGTGGCTTTTCCAGTGATCTGGGTTCTCAGTCGGACAGAGTCAGCGCTCTTATCAAGCTACACAACAGGTGAGTGCGGACATCCACTCATTACGCACAAGATTGAAAGTTTTCAGATCAAATGGTCACAACCCGTTTTATATTAACATTTAATTCCATGAAAAATGTGTTTATACTTTGCAGACAATGTATCTCACAGAGCTGCTTACTCCATAAATGTCTCCACTGCTTACTTTACGTGTCTGTTTATTTATTTATTTATTTATTTTGCATTCATGCACACTTTTTAAAATGTTGAATTTTGCTCAACAACTTTAGTGACAGTAAATCTGTAGAGATCATATGACATTATAAAGAACATTGTAAAGGACATACAGTATGCTGCAATGCCATGCCCGTTATTTCACCAAGTAGCACAAGTTCATGGAGCGACATAATTGTTGGTTCTGAAACAACATTTCTATTAATCCGTTTTTAAGGTTAGATTTAGGGTTAATGTTGGGTTAGGCTTAGGGTTAGGGTTTGTACATTATTCCTATCAAGGTATAATTTCCCAATGTTTATAGTTTAGGTGTAGGGATAGGGTTAGGACTGTTTTTTTGTCAAAATTTTTTCCAGGACCAAAAAAAGATGTTGATCCAAGAACATATCCTAGTTGACACTATCATGGACCATTGCAGTACAATAAAAAGTATATTAAGCAAATAATTTATGAATAATGTAACAACAATTATTAATAACAACTACAATAACAAAAAATGTAAAAAATATCATTGGTACCCTTTTAGTTCTGTAAAAACTAGGAATGTCCCGATACCAATACTGGTATCGGAATCCAGTCCGATACTGTGCTCATGTACTTGTACTTGTGTTCGTAAAAATGCTCCGATAGCAGAAAACTATACCATCTGATGTATGAATGTCATTCCGCAAAATATTCAGAGAAAAAATTAAACTCACGTTTTGTCCTAGTGAGATTATTTAACCGCAAAAGCTGTGATTTAATGAGATAAATATATAGTTTGCATGTGCTGCTTGCTTCAAATGTGAGCATTTGTGGATGTGTGGAACCGGTGTTGTGACAACATAAAGACACACAGTGCTCATACCTTTTAGAAGCAACATAGAAAACACCATCATGAGCATCAGGCACCTTGTTTTTAGCAGACGACAGTGAACAGAGTGCTAATTCAGTTTGTAGCGCGAGGCACATACAGGCTACATACAGTATTTATTTAATTAAATAGCAGCCTTTTGTGGTTTAATAACCAGCTTTTCTGGATTGAGAAACTACTGTCATAACACAGAAACACTCCAAAATAAAAGTTCAGCCAAAATAAAACCCCAATTTAAAGGAAAAAACGTACGATAGAAATAGATCACTACTGTATAGTTATGTAATATTCACTGTAATACTACTACTACTACTACTAATAATAATAATAATTCAAAAGTAATAGTATTATATTTAAGTATTATCTCACATCTGTGATGTACTGTTATGCAGCACTTTATTTGAAAAAATAATTCCAATGTTGTATTTTGCTGTGAGGTTCTGTAAAAAAGCACTTCATTTGATAAAAATAATACAATATTATGTTGAAAATTTATAATTTTTAATTTGTAATTTTTTTATAGTTTTAATGAATGCATTTATTTAAGTACCTTTTGATGTTAAAATTGAAATAAACTGTTGATACGGAATTTAGAAAAAAGTATTGGTACTCATATTTGTTTTGAAAACAATGGTATCAGGGCATCCCTAATAAAAACAGTAGAATAAATATATGTATTATATGATACAGAAATGAAAGAGTTGTAGTAATAGTAGTAGTAGTTCTCATTAAAATTCCAATGGCCAATTTGGGTGCAACATGAGACTTTATAGAAAACAAAACATACATTTAAGACACATACATTAACATCAACAAAACATAAAACAGCAACCATAGAAAATAAGTAATATCAATCATCAGCCATAAACGTTTACAAAAAATTAAAAAGGTAGACACATTTCAATAAACTTATTGCAGTGGGTATAAAGTAATCCTTATATCGGTTGCAATTAATGCTAGGCATCCTATAGTGTATGCCAGAATGAAGGATTGTTAACCAGAAGAGAGAACTGTCTGACTTGACAGCTCTTATTTCACACCACCCCAGACTGCACCAGCCTGCTCTCATCTACTTTCAAGGAAGGGCGTTTGACATCTCAAACAAGCCTAACATGAGGGTCCACTGATGAAAATGGACTCAACCATTTTATCCAAAACATCAAAAACATGGGGCAACTGTGTAAAAAAAGGCAGATTCTCTATTTTTATGTTATAATGTAATAAAACATTTCTAATTTTAATATAATATCAATCCTTATTCATTTTTATGCATATACATACAGTAGGCCATTCGCCCATCATATCCATACACAGAGAAAATAAGATCCAGCTACTGTAGCGCACATGTGGGAGTAGCTGAAGCTGAAAGTTTGACCATGTATTATTCAAAATGGCAAACCTCCAGGGAATCAATTTGTAAAAACAAAGAAACCCACAACAGAGCAGAGCAAAAAGGGAAAGCGACAGAGTTCGTAATAAAACCCGAATCAACATCGGCTTGGCTTTTCAGAGGTGCTGACTTCTCAGAGATCTGAAAGTATTTAAAAGCGACCCAGAGATGGCTTTTTTCTTACTCATCCGGTAAGATATTTTATTGATATGGTTTATATATTGTTGTATAATCACATACACACACATGTCTGTGTGTGTGTTGTGAAATACTACAATTCTACTGTAATCGGTACAATAATTCACTTGCTAGCACACGTGTGTATTTTTCTTTGTAACAGCAATAATTTATATAAATAAATCCTTTAGTCTTAGGCTTGCCAAGGACATGTGAGTCTTGAAATGACGCTGACCACCGGTTGGTAACAACGACAATCCATAAATTAGTTACAATTTTGCTCTATGTGGCCGGAATATCCTGCAGTTACAAAAACTTTACAATGTTTGACCTTATCAGACTAGCAATCATTGTGTCTAATGTTAACAAACGTTGCCTAACATTTGTAATGTAATTTATTTCAAAACATCAATCTTTCCAATAAGTCAGAACAACAGCATACGATATGGCACTTATCTGCTCAGATGACATGTTTTTGGATATCCGTCTTTTCCTTTCTTTCATTATTTATTTGTCCATTCGCTCTGATAAGATGTCCTGGATCCATGTGTACACCGATGCCTCGAACACATACATCCACACAGGTGATTTGAGCCAAAGCACACCTTACGATATTACTAAAACAATGTCCTTCTGCTAGACGCATGTAGTTTTATAACTACTAGAGGGCCAAAAGTTACATAGTGTAGCTTTAAATGAAAATAAAAACATAGTATACAGTATGTTCTATGTGGTAAAATTGCCCAAATATTGGTCGGGACAATTACGATCTTCTGAAAATAGGTAGGGACATGTTGTATCCATGGTACATGGTACAATAGTAGACGGTAAAAACTTGCTCTCTGTAGTAAATCCCTTAACGGTTTCCCTTAGCTAATAGAAGTGGAAAATCACACATTTAGTGTTATACTTAAGTGAAAAACTTAAGGTGTTTTATGCAACCGTGCATTGGAACTTACTTATTCTTATTAAATAAGATATTAATACAATAAATCTTCATTCTGTTTAGGCAATAGTGTGAGGTTTTCATGGGCTGGACTTTCTCAGTTTAGAAAGTGGCATCAACCACGTGATCATTTAGAGCGATTATCTTGTATGATAATGACATCAAAAATTGATATATATTTTTGCTGAAAATGAAAATAGCTGCTGGTTATAAAAGTTATTATAATATTTCTAATCTTGTAAACATCTTATATAATGTTGCGCCATAAAATGTTGTCACTTCACATGTGGTTTGTGAGGTGTTTCTAACATTAGTTTTGTTTAGATCACAAACTTTATATCTTACTCTCCTACCTTTATTGCATTTTATGAAAAAAGTGGGCTAAAGCACATAAATGTTAAGCAGAAGGTTGTCGGTTCGATCCCCACAGCCACCACCATTGTGTCCTTGAGCAAGGCACTTAACTCCAGGTTGCTCCAGGGGGATTGTCCCTGTAATAAGAGCTCTGTAAGTCGCTTTGGATAAAAGCATCTGCCAAATGCATAAATGTAAATGTAAATTTCACCTTTAAAAACTGCTTTCACTTGCACAGTAAACTGCAAAAGTATTTCACTTGCACAGTAAAATGCAACAGTATTTAATGGGGCTTTTCCACTGCATGGTGCAACTCGACTCAACTCGACTCTGCTAGCTTTTTGGAAGTTTCCCACTGTGGATAATACCTGGTACCTGATACTTTTTTAGTACCACCTCGGTCGAGATTCCAAGCGAGCCGAGCCGATACTAAATGTGACGTTAAAATCCTGCAGATCACTGGTTGGTCAGGGAGAATCGTCACTACTAGCGTCACTGGATTTCTGACATGCAACATCAACTCGCTAGTTTTCAATTTGTGAAAAAAGAAATGGCTGTGAACAAAAGCCTAAATTTTTAAAAGTTCAGGGCCTACAATTTCCTGATGGGCAGAGCTAATGACTGTAGTTTTGAAAGTTGTCCAGCTTGATGAGAACAATATATGTAGCAAGTTTGGTGACCGTAGTAGAAACTGACCCCACTTTTGTCAAAAGGTGGCACTACAGAGGTCCCCAGCCATGCCCATGTTTTACATTTTGCCCAGGCCTAGTGGCCAACAATTTTGATGAGTGTGCATAATATCATAAAAATTTAAGCATGCCAAGAACCTAAAAAAACTTGTGAATATACATAAAAAGGAAAAACTATATTTAATGCATTGCCATGGCAACACTATTTGAGATATCATGAATCCCTTCTGAATTTTAAATCTGCTCTGTCTTGACATTATTCTAAAAATGTTTTAAGCAATTCAGGTAAACATAAGATATATATATATATCAAAGTCTGTTAAAAGTGCCACACTTTCTTCCACCAATTGGTGGCACTATGTCCGTGACCCACAATAGCCACATCAATGTGATCAGCCTACAAGGCCTTAAATTGAGAACATACTGCTCAATTTTGATTTAAATCACACAATGCACCCAGAAGATATGAGACACTTCATGTTTCCCATTTTTTTAAAAGTATTTCATCACATCGCCATGGCAACACCATTCGCTATATAAAAATCAGTTTGCAATTTAGCATTGTCAATGTCTTAAGATGATGTTGCCATCATTTGGTACCTGTAACATGAATCCCCTAGGAGGAGTATTTCAAATTCCAGAGCATACATTTTTCAAACAGTCCAAAATGGCCATCTTCCTGTTGGGTGGAGCTTATGGCTGTCAACGCAAAAGTTGTCAGACTTAATGAGATCTATATATGTTCAAAGGTTGGTGACTGTAGCTCAAAAGATAGCCTATGTGCTACAAAGAACTTGCCCATCTTCTAGGTGGCGCTACAGAGCCCTTTCTACACTTAGGGCCTCTGCACTTTTAGTGTTTGGGCCCTAATAATCATCCTTAGAAGAACAATAGGGCCTCCGTACTTTAAGTGCTTGGACTCTAATAATCCTTAGAAGAACAATAGGGTCTCCACACTTTCAGTGCTTGGGCCCTAAGTAAAGACTCAATATAAAATTATAAAACATGATCATAAGAGTCCAGCTAACTTTAAAATAGGAAAACGTCCGTAGACAGTAGAGGCACTGTTGGCCTTTTTTGCACACTGCCTCTGCATCTATGTCAAATTTCCCAAATACTTATAACTACTTGCCCATTCTACTGCCTGACCTTTTCTATATGTTGGTTGTGGGGCAAGAGGGCCTGATCTAAAAATCAATTACAATATCTTTTGTCTTTAATACATTTATCCTCAGAAAGGCAGTCACACCATCTAACAAAATCATCCATTACTGGGCCATGACAAGTTTTCTCCTTGTTCAACAAACAAACTATAACAGTAACTCCTAAAGGAATGAGTAATAATAATCAAGAATAAATTATAAATAAAATCAGGACAAGATTTTGTGGAATTTGAAATGCAATCATTCGTTTTGTTGTTTGTTTATTTTTTAGGTTTGTTTAGTTTGTAGGTTTTATTTAATTTAATAAAGTTATGCATTCTTACAATTACAATTCTGTGCAATTAAAGGTCGATATATCTATATTGCACCTCATAGTGCTGCATCTTAAGTGAGCATTTCAGCTGAGAGCACCTGTCATGACTGCAGGCTTTGCCTCGTTAGCATGCCTTTTTTATTGCAGCAAAAAACATGGGCAAAAAAACATGCTTATCTTGCCTCCATGTCCATTTTAGCCTAATACATTTTCGTGTGTGTCTATTTGTGTGCTCACACATGCTAGCGTTTTATGTACAGGTTCTGCTACGCTTTCACTTTTGAAACCCAAACTCTCCCTCTGAGAGAGCCTGTCATTGAAACAGATGTCTGCTCACCTTGCGCTATCAACCCCCTCCACGGACACATTTTAACCCCCATCCCCCCTTTTTTCACTCTTCCCTTTTCTAATACCCCTATGTATATCCTTTATCTCTTTCTCTCTAGTCTGAGCCTGCGTGCCTCCCGGGAGTGTCAGAATAAGGAGAAACTGCTAGAACAGCGCTTCCGTTCTGCTCTATATGACTTCCGTCAGTGGATGGTCAACACCAACATCTCCACTGCCAAATGCTTTGATTCCCCTCACAGCATCCAGGATGCCTCCACATCTCTACAGAGGATCCAGGTGAGCGGAATGTACAGTTCCCTGTCCGGTAGGGCTCATCCTGGCTGGGCGAGATTCAAGATTTTTGGATTATAGCCAGTTTGGCCACAGAAGGTTGTTGCTCTTTACCTGTCATGCCAAAATTTGACAAAGTGACAGCCCATTCTCAGGTCCCATGAGCCAGTTTATGAGGCTACCATTGAGCCAAGGATGTGCCAGAGTGGCTATTTATGACTCCAATTAGCACAGCAGAAAACCTGTGAGAGCACAGGGAACTGCACAGTAATGATATATAGCTGTGATGAAAGAGACATAACTGCTCTAGGCCTTGATGGAATCTGCGGCTGCAGAAATCTACGCCGATTTCTGCAGAATTGAAATAACCGTCATTCATAAATATCTACACATCTCCCTCCATTAGATGTTGATTTATTCAATATTTGGGCTAATTACATAGTTTTCAGCTACTAATAAGAGTGTAATAGTACTCTCTGCTATGTTTAACATATTTTACCATATTTAAAGTAATTCCGTAGAATTCTGCAGATTTTTCTCTAAATCAGAAGAGAAATGCCACTGATCAGCACAGATTCTATGTGGGCCTAGACACATCATAGTTACTATGGATGAGCATGAGCACTTGAGGACTCAAATGGTGACTTTGATTAGTCGTTGACATTTTTCAAACATTTAAACTTAATGAAATTAAGGGGCAACTTTACACAAATCAGGCCAAATGGCAGTATCTTGCATTCTGACAGAAAGCAATTTGCATCAACACTGATCACGCTGGCTTTTTATTTACGGCAACAACAGCTCTCAAAACCCAGGAAAGATTAGAGGGTATTCACATAGAACAGCTATCAAACAGCTAGATGGAACACAACTAAATGCTGAGATCTTGAGACATGTTTTTAAAAGTTGAACTATTTAAATTTTATATAATGTCTTAAACATGCAAAACAAAAAGTGAGATGTGTATTGAAAGTGATGATTGCTTTAAGACTAGATGGGAAGCATGACTTCCCCAAAAATGTCATTAGAAATATTGCAATGACAGTTAAATATGTATGTACAAATAATCAATAAAATATCACTCATGGTGAATTTTAATATTTTAGTGAATAAAAAGTGTAAAATATCCCATATCCATATCACACTGTTCTTTCAAGTGATGTAAGCCATTTTTTCACAATTAATACGTCAATAAAAGTCTGTGGATGCACCTCCTGTAAAGTCAATGACAGATAGCTTCACCGTTCATGTCTGTGGAGCAAAAGATCGAGGTTGACTGGACAAGAGGCTCTATACACATTATTTGTATGATTGGTGGTGCTCTCAAAATTGCAGGATTATGAAATAAACAGCCAATAATTTAAATGGTGATAACGGAAAGCTTTTTAAATGTTAATGCACCAATGTCGAATGCAGAGTGCTATTATCCATCCATCCATCTTCTATAGCCACTTGTCCTATGCAGGGTCACGCGTAGGAATGCTATTATTATATTTGAATTGTTTCAAAAACAATTCTGGAATTAATCATTTTTGTTAAGAAATTTCACAGTTTGTGTAGTAGTTTAAGCAGTTTTTGGGAGAAACTTTGAAGACACCTAAATAAAAATAGTCTGTGCTTCCCCACACTTGAAAAGCACCAGCGGACGAAGATTTAACAGTCAAGTCCTTGACTCGACAAAATTATTAAAATGCCCATCCTTAATCGGCACGTACAATAAGAAGTTTGAGATACGAAAATAGAGGACTAACAGGGTTACTGAGAATAGAAAAATCACAAAAGCAGGAAATAAGATGGGTTTAAGAGAAATGCAGGCAGCTCATTTACTATCGCAGACATCTAAAATGTGGAACAATGTTTCCGCATGGCTTACTGCCCTGAACCAGCAACACGGCAGCAGCAGACATGCTTTGGTTCATACATAATTGCATCTGTACCGTTTGAGTGGAGAAAGGGAAAAGAGGGAACGTGTTCGCTTCACAGATGGTAGGAGATCCCTGCTGGGTGCCTGTCAATCTCTGGACATGACTCATCGCACTTGCTACCTTGTGATCTGTGATAGTCTACTCTTGTCTGTGTTGGTGATGTCTTGCTCATTCTGCTCCACAGGAGTTCATGAGTGACAAAGAGCAGGGCCAGGCCAGATTAAACACCATCCTATCATATGGAGAGCAGCTTAGTAGTGTGTTGTCTGCCGACAGAGTGGAGGCGATCAGCGCCAAATCAAACACAGCCAAAGATGACTGGAAGAGCCTGATGGACAACTTACAGAGAAGAGAGATGGCCTTACAGGTAGAGCTGAGCTGTGTGTTTGTATATGTGTGTAGGTAAATGTGTTTGTTTTCTAAGAACTGTCTGCATATCTCATTGTCTTTTGAAATCAGCTTTTTATTCAACCCTAGTCACACTGCAGAATACTACATAGCATAAGGCCAGTAGAAGCTGTGTGCTACAGTAATTTTACCACGGCTAAGGGGGGTGGGGGTGGGGGTGGTAGGCACAAAGCAAAGCAACTTTTATAAAATGACCACAACAGACACTAATGTTCAATCATGTTTGTTAATACTAAACAGTTCAAGTATAGTTCATAGTTTATCATTGTAATGGTTTGTAGCTGCTTGGCACATTTAGAAAAAATGTAATTTAAGGGTTGTGTATATCAGCTATTTTACAACAGCTTCGAACAAGGCTCATCCAATCAGATTTTAGATTTGGAACTATACACTTTATAATCAGTATTTTGTCATCTAGAAGCCATCCAATTACAAATAAGAATGATAATGTGTGTGCTCAGGTTTTGCAGTGTCAGATGCAGGACTTTGAGGCGAGTGTGGAACCCCTACAAGACTGGCTGAAAAGAACTGAGATAAGTATACAGGAGAGCAGCGCTCGCCTACACGATCTGCCTGCCAAGAGACTACAGCTCTCCAAACTTCAGGTACTCCGAGATAGTCTTGTCTTTTTGACACCATTTTCATCTGGTATTAATATGCGTTTCAGGTGATCCGATCACATGTGGTCAGTGCTAAATACATGTTTATGGGTTCTAAAATGTTTTGTGATCGGATCACAAAAACCACATACGAATGTGGTCAAAAAGTCATGTGACCACATTGCATTTGAGGTATAAACGCTTATGCATCCTGATTCATCCCGGAAATAAGTAAAGCACCACCCCTTACCTGTCAATCAACAGCTGCGCTAAAACAATTGTTTAAACTTCACTGATTACAAGCAGCTTTAAAAGGAAATAACTGTACGAGAAAGAATCCCCCAAAATTTAAAAAAACGGATACTTACATCAGCACGAGAACTTCACAGATCTCTTTCAGTGTGTCTAATATCAACATGCAGCGAGACAGATGAAAATCTCACACATCTGATACTCGGGGTAATACAGGAAATCCACTAAAATTTGGATAATTCTGCTCCAAATGTTGCATTTGTGCTTAGATGTAATTTCAGCTGTGTCTGGAAGAGACAGCATGCCATTATTTATGCTTTAATATTATGTAGTAACATAGTAACTTATTGATTGATGTCTGTCCTTATGAAATCTGAGACCCTCCCCAAATCTGATCACAAGTGGTCACAGGAGACACATATAAGCGAACAGGTCAAGTCAAGTGGTTTTTATTGTGGTTTTACCATATACAGTTAGTACAGTACACAGCGAAACGAGACAACGTTCCTCCAGGACCATGGTGCTACATAAAACAACATAGGACAAACACAGAACCACATGAGACTACACAGACTAAATAAAAATACCTATATAAAATATCTATATAATACCTATATCAAGTGCACGTGCAAAAACATGTGCAAAAGTCCGGGACAGTACAATAAATTTCTAACAATGAACATTACAATAGGCACAGAGAGAGACAGTGCAGCACCGACCAGTACACAGTAGTGCAAAAAGATTACTACAAAAAGCCAAATGTAAACATAACATACTATGAGATAGTGTTCTGACATAGCAGTTATTGAGGTAGCAGACAGTTATAAAGTGACAATGAATTAAAGTGCAACTCAGGACACGTGTGTGTGTGTGTGTGTGTGTGTGTGTGTGTGTGTGTGTGTGTGTGTGTGTGTGTGTGTGTGTCAAACCAGTCCTTGAGTATTGAGGAGTCTGATGGCTTGGGGGAAGAAGCTGTTACACAGTCTGGCCATGAGGGCCCGAATGATTCGGTACCTCTTGCTAGACGGCAAGAGGGTGAAGAGTTTGTGTGAGGGGTGTGTGGATTCATCCACAATGCTGGTTGCTTTGCGGATGCAGCATTTTATGTAAATGTCTTTGATGGAGGGAAGAGAGACCCCGATGATATTCTCAGCTGTTCTCACTATCCTCTGCAGGGCTTTGCGGTCCGAAACGGTGCAAGTCCCAAACCAGGCAGTGATGCAGCTGCTCAGGATACTCTCAATAGTCCCTCTATATAATGTAGTGAGGATAGGGGGTGGGAGATGTGCTTTCCTCAGCCTTCGAAGAAAGTAGAGACACTGCTGGGCTTTCTTGGTGCTGCAGGTGTAAACAGCGATGGGTCTCACCTGACCAATGATCGAATCACCCGAGATGCATCTTAATGCCTGGTGTAAACATGGTCTTATTTACTGAAAGAGCTTTGATCTCACTGAATGAAATCCATATCTGCATATTCCTCTCCTCTCTGGCCTTACTTTAAAAATAAATGTAAATTAATTCATTCATTAGTAGGAGGACAATAAACATTTAATGGATTACTTATATCTATTACTTGTATCACTATATTATCCATTAAACGTATGGAGACTTGAGTATTATTTAATTAATATTAACAGCAACATTTTCCTGTTGTACAGTACCATGTCTTTTCAACGTAATCCAACTGCTTAAATAGGGCTACTCCATCTGTATCCAACATTTAATTAAATGATCAGATGAAATCAACTATGGCTGTGGATTTTGCAGTACTAAAGCTCAATTAAATCAGTTAGTATCTGCTAGAGATAATGAAACAAACCATCAGTCAGTTTTGATTCTGCAGAGTCAGGCTTTTTCCCACTATAGAGGATTAATCTGAGATGTAAATAATTATTTCCAGAGCAGCGTCCCTCTCCAAATGCATTCAAAGAACACTAAAACCTCCTATATACAAGCTCAAAATAATATGAAAGTAGAATAGAGGTTTGAAAGATAAAGATTAATATTTCTATTTTTGCCTTATCAATTTCATCTCTACTATTGTACTGCTTTGTCGCCTGATGGGCCCTTTTGTCTGCTCCGTTGGCAATTACATTTCCAACACTGTATCTGTACAGTGTATAGAGGTCCTTTGAGTGATTATATATCCCCTCCCCTCTCCACTTCCCCTGCTTTTACCCACTTTCCCTCTTAATCCCTTTATCCCCAGAGTGCACCCAACATGATAGACTCTATTATCATGAACTGTGTCTGCCTAACTGACAATTTCACAGTGTGCTCTTTTTTTTCCATCTAATGAAAAGAAGCAAGAAATTTGTTTTGGGTGGTCTTTTGGGCCCTAATGTATTGAAGGGATTGTTCACCAAAAATTTTTAAAGTTTCACAATTTACTTGTCATTTATTTTTACTCATGTTTTTCCAAACCTGTATGATTTTCTTTATTTTCCATGAAACACAAAAGCGGATATTAGGCACAATGACAGCCTCAGTTACCATTCACTTTCATTATATGGAAATAAGATGCAATAAAAATGAATGGTAACTGAGACTAAAATACTACCTAACATCATCAGGTGTTTGCCAAAAGCTCATTATGGTTTTTAGTGTGTTTTGTCTATCTGTGTGATCTTTCATGGCATGCACCCTCCTCTTTTTTTCCCCTGTGATCCCTGCTTGCATTTTGACCTTGACTGCACATGCTCAGGTGTTGCTGGAGGAAATGTGCTCTAGAGAGTCTGAACTGGCAGGGCTGAGAAGAAGAGCACATGGGCTCTGGGATGGTCAGGGTGCTGGGAAGAGCTTTGTGCATCGGGTCTGTCAGCTGGCTGCATGCTACTTGGCCCTGAGCAACCTGATTAAGGTAACCTCCTCGTCTGCATAGCTCACCATCAATCCTGTGCTTACTTTGTCCATTACTACCACTGATTGTGATGGGAGATGAGATGATGGCCTGTTTAGTGATTTACTATACAGTATAGGCCTATTTAAAATGTGCTGTTGTTTATATGATGTTCAGCATCAGGTTGGCTTTTAATCTGGATAGTCTGGAGGAATATGATTTTCCACTTTCGTTTGTCCACTTTCTCTTAAACAGAATAAGTGTGAAAATATCTGGTTTACATTTGTATATGAAATGTGAAATGTGAACTAGTCTGATTCTATTGTATGCTATGAATACCGGAGAATGAATTATCTCTTACATTTGTACATGATCTGTTCTCAATAATTTTAATTTAATTCAATTCAGTTTAATTTAATATTGTCTTGTTTCTCTGAGATTTGTTTGATTGCCTACTCCATAAAAGAGCAAATTGAATGCTAGTTTACATATCACTGTATTTTAGATTTTTAATATTCTTTAGTGCAGAAAGCTGATGGAATAATGCTTTGCGTTTGTGTTTTTGGTCATTTTCTTGCATAAAGAGGGGAAAAAAGGTGGACTTAATTTTTTCCAGTTTTCTGCTCTAGTCTTGACTTCTGTTTGTTGACTTCTGCAGGAGAAGGTGTCCAGGGTAGAACGAGTGGTGGGGGAGCATCAGCTTTTCACGCAGGGCTTGCAAGAACTTCAGAACTGGGTTTCAGAGTCCCAACAGGTACTCAAGACCTGCAGATCCCCAACATCTGACAAGAGTATGCTTATCACCAGAATGAGCCAGCTTGAGGTAAATTGTCATTTGTTTTACACAGTGTACAACACAGTTTTACTTATCTTTCTAATAACTATGGTCAGCATTAACTAGGCCATAACACTCTTGACAATTAATGTATTTTGTTCTCATAAGTTCAGTAAACTACCAGACCTTTTTAACAAACAGTGTATTTTTGGCATCGTATGTTAGTTTCATTTGTAGCTGTTGAAGGTGTAACATGATTTCTGATTGATTCCAGGCTCTTCTGACAGCTTGTCAGGGCAGAGAAATTCAGCTGAAGATGCTTCTTACCCGAGGGGAGTCTGTCCAGAGGAACACCTCAGCTGAAGGTGTACCAGTGGTACGCAAGCAGATTCAAGACCTCAAAGATTCCTGGGATTCACTCTTGTCAGCATCCATACAGTGCAAAAGGTCAGAGAGCTTACAATGAACCATTCTGTGTTTATTTAGCTGTATATCTTAATTAGGTAATTGCTTTTGTTAAAGCATTTCCTGAGATGTATGCTCTGGTTGATAATCATGCCATAGGATGACTTGTATATGTGTTGCATTTACAGCCAGCTTGAAGGTGCTTTATCACACTGGACCAGTTACCAGGAGGATGTTAGTCAGTTTGAGTGCTGGATGGAGCGAGTGGAAGAGAGTCTTGGAAACTCAGACAAACACTATGCTGAAATGAGGGACAAGACAGCCAACCTGGGACGTGCCAAGGCAACTGATACTTTTCATAAGATTTATTTAGCCTAGAGAAACATAGAATCTCATCTACTGTTAGGGCCCACTCTAGGGGATATTACCTATATATTTTTAAGCATAATCCAGTGCAACTGAAATGGGTTAGGTCAATTTATGCTTGTTGTAATGTGGGGGTTTGTAAATGTGAGTCTCTGAAATTCTTGAGTTTTGAGTCACATTTCAATGTTCTCTAGAAAGAAAACTGAAAGCATTCATTGCTTTATTTGCTTTGTTTCTCTGAACAGCTACTTTATGAGGAAGTTCTTAGCCATTCCAGCCCCTTGGAAACCATTGCTACCAAGGGTTCCGACATTGCTGAACACACAGCCACCCAACAGGAGATCCAGAAACTCAATGAGAGATATACAGCCATCAAAGATAAAGCCAAGGTATACACATCTGGGGTTGTAGACCATTGCTTAATCTTGATTTGTAAGGAGCATACAGTATAATTAACAATTGATATTAAGCGTTCAACCAAATGCCCCACAATGATCTGTAGAAGTCCTTGTGATTGCAGTAAGATGTATGTGAAGTAAAATATTCTACTGGTGTTTCAGGCTGCTGTCAGTAAAGCAGAAGAATTGGTTCTGCTCCACCAAGAGTACCAGCGTGGACTGCACATGTTTGAAGACTGGCTGGAGCATGAGCAGAGCAGTTTGTCCCTCCTCTCACCCCTGGATGAAGATGTAAATGCTCTGGAGAACACTTTAAAAGAATTGCAGGTTATTATTCATATTTTCTCCTTATTATATTCTAGGCCAAATTATATATTTCTGAATTACATAATCTTTACAAAATTGAAGAGAAATAGGACAAGAATTTTCTCAAGCATTCTGTGTCTGTAGTCTGATTCTTTTGATTCTTTCTCTCTGTTTAATAACATCTCCAGATGCTCCAGTCTCATTGCCCAAAGGGACATAACTTGCTCAGCTCAGTTTTTGCCAGTCGAGACAAAGTCATTCCATGGGGTGCCCCTCAAATTGAGGCTCGGGCCCTGGAAACTGCACAGACAGAATGGCAGGGGTACCATGCCCGGCTTGAGGAGACCAAAGTCCAGGTAGAGCAGGCCTTCTCAAGAGTTCAGCAGCTAGAGGGTCTATTCCAAACATTGGACCAGTGGCTGGTTGACATGGAGCTCAAAGTTAAGGTGAGAAGCCATCAGCGCACTGACGTCACTGCAAAGGAGGCCCAGCTACTGCACCTGAAGGTAAGCTGTGTTATAATTATGTGCTATTTTATTTTTATAATTATGCATTATTTTAAGTCTTTTTTGTCAGTGTTATTGTTGCAAAAATACTTTTTTAGCACTGATTTCAGAAATGTTGATGACATTTTACTGTCATTTCCTTTTCACAGCATTTGCAAATGGAGGCTGCTCAGCGTCAGGGTGATGTGGAAGGCCTCAGTGCTTTTGCTCAGCAGGTTGTAGAGGATGCTCGTGTCAGTGGTCGGGTCAGTACCAGGGTTACCGAGCTCACTGCCCGCTACCATGCCTTACTTCTACAGATACAGGTTAATCAGCCTTTGACAACCTTTAAAAGCCTTTAACACTTTTTTCTTACTAATAATTTCAGGGAATTATATAGCATCATTCAATAAGAATCAAGTGAGTTCTGTTTCATACTTACTGACCACCAGAGGCAGTGTTATGAACTAGTGGATTATCATCACGCCAGCCAGATATGAGAGAATTTACCAACAAATCTCATGGTGACATGGGCAGAGCTCAGAAGGCATATACACCACAGCAGCTCAGCACTCCCCCTCGCTACACCTTTCTCGCACATTCCGAGTGACCAAGAACTCTGATGGCCATCCAGAATTCACAGAACAGCTGTTGCAAATGTAACTAGCATTCTGTTTCATTCCTATTGACTGCTAGAAGCTGTGTTTAGCACTAGTGGATGGCCCATACCAACACAAAGGGAACATGTGCCACCAGTGTCAGGGTGATGTGGAAGGCCTCAGTGCTTTTGCACAGCAGGTTGTAGAGGATATAGAGGATTTAAACATGGGGATGCAGAACTGTTCACTGTCCGAATATCTTTTTCGAACATTTCCTTCTCCATTCTCCCGCAGGAGGGAGAGAGGTGTCTGACTCGTGAGTGTCTGGGACAGAAAAGCCCTGGGTGCTGTTTCCAGACTCCTCCTGGTGAATTTGGGAAGCCTCTGGTCAGCTGCCTCTCCTTACTACCCTCAGGGTTGGTGGGACAGGCTTTGCAGCAGTGACTACAAAGAAGTTTTTGGGTTTAGAATGGCCCAGTTTCAGCTGCAGGGCCATATTGCCAAGGCAGGACAGGAGAAGAGGGATGGTAGTCAGACTCAGTCTGCCTGAAACTCCCGCGGTTTGACTGGTAAAGTTTGACTGGCAAGGTTTACCCGGCAGTAAAGCCCCGGCAGACGAGAAAGTCGCATGGTGGCTTGGGTGTAAATGGTCTGCAAACCCAATTCCTCCATATCCAGTTTTGATAAACTAATAACAGCATCAGCTGAGAAAAAGGCTTGTCCCAGGATCTCTTCATTTTGGCCACGTTGTCCTAGACAGTTTGGCCGCGGCCCTGCCAAAGACTTCGATGAGGTCCATGTTCGCCTTTGGCAATCAGAGGTCTTTGTCCTCTTTGAGAAAATCGGATGATGCTTCATCCTCACCATCATCTCCCTCTTCACTTACTGGTCTTCAAATACCGTGGGAAGAGCACAGGAGACATCGTCCATCATTTCCCCTCATGTGCACAGGCTTCGAGAACTCCCCAAAAGCTCTTCTCCTGGGTGAGAGGAGAGGCATGGGTCCTTCTTCCCTCTTTCTTTCACAGACTTTGAGCAAGAATAAAGTGCTGTGAGGACAACAGTCAGGGCTCTATATTGCAGCCTGAGCATGTTTAGTGCCCAGACATGCGATATAGAGAATTCCATGCACTGCAAGAACATGGGTGAGAAGGATGGCCTTTTTCCTCAGGGCTCTCAGGCCCTTTGGCAAAGGCCATGCTAGAAAATTCACCCTCTTCTTCTGTAAGTCCACCACAAAATGAAAACTTCTTAGTACGCAGCAGTGTAGTCCGGATTCACTCCTTAAAAAGTAGGGAAAAAACACTGAGAAGAGCTAAGAGTTTCCCCAGAAGAAGGAGAGTAAAAACTCTCTTTAAAGCTTTAGTTCACTCTCTCTCTCGCAAACAGAAAATAATTGCCACTCAACAAATCCAGAAGAGTTATTGCATCCAAACGTTACCTTGCGGCTCTGTCTGTGAGCTGTTTATCAATAGTCCACAAATGTGTCTGCTGAGAACCACTTCCAAAATCTTTCATGGGGAAGAGAGTGAGGAAGAGGCAGCTACAGATAGTTGCGTTTTAACTCAGCGTGGTGGGACTCCCCGAAAACTGCAGAGATTGGTCTGTCAATTTTTGACATACAAGGTGTCATTGGTGCTTCCGTAATCTGCCATGCCCGAGACATTCCTGCAGTGAGATACTGAACGAGCGTTAGAAAGTGAACCAGGTAAAACAGCTTTTAGTTATTCTTATATATATTCTTCTGTAATGATGACACTAGAACCTAGTGTCATTGACTTACCTCTTAATTTGCTGCCAAAACACACTGATGAGTCTAATTTCTTAGCAGTATAAATTTTGGAAGCTGTCAAGTCTGTTTAACCAGCTCCTATTTATTCTGTGTCAATGTGGAAAGACAGAAAAAAACTACTACATGTTGAAAAATCAATGTCTTTCCCACATTGAGACCTCAGCTTGTAATTTTACAATATAGGAGCCCATCTTGCCCATCTTGCCCATCAATTGGTGCTGCTGCTTCCGTGGCAACAGCTGAATTGTTTTTAACACTTGCTGTAACACGTCTTCTTCTTGCCTAATTTTCTCCAACATGCACACACACCCTGGCTGTGTCACAAAAGAGAGCATGTCATTATTTTGTGAGAAACAACTGGCCATCACAGGCACTGCTGTCAAGAGCGATTATGTCTCATATAGGTGTGTGCACAGCACAAAACGTTAATTGGAGCCATGTGCATGAGCGATTTGAATGTCAAGTGAAGAATACGGCAAAATAGCTTAGTCGCAAGCACCCAGCAGTGAATGGCTGCAAATATGCAGCATTGGATCAATCAAAACACTACATGCTGATATGGAGAACAAAATGAGGCAGAATAACACAAACACAAACAAGTGTTCTTGACATTGAGCCTTTTGATTTATCCCTGTGTTATTCAGGAGACCCTCAAACAGTTCCAGGAGGAGATGCAGAGCATCACAGAGGCTCAGAATACTCTCAGGACCTTCTCTGATTGGCTGAGAGAAGCAAGAATGAGTTTCAAAATCATTACGGAAAGGGCCGAGGCTCTTGACCGCATTACCATGGAAAAGAAGATGAAGAGGGTGGAGGTATGGTACAGTGAAAACACTGACATTACTAGTACATAACATGTGAACATCATTCTGGTAACTTTGACATTTATAGGACTTAATTCCTGGGATTTCTAAATTAAGACCCTTACAATTAACAATTTGCTTAAATGTGTTGGTTGCTGAGAAATGGATATGAATGTAGTGAATATGGATACTATGAATGCAGACTAAAAATAATATTGCAGTGCAATAGAGGGTAAATCAATTTTACTGTGGACAAATGTAATCACATTTTGTTCTTTATCTATCAACTGATTATGGCTACATTTGATCATAAAATTAATTAAACCTAAACAAATGTATCTAGGCATATATGTTATATCTGCAAATATAGATAAACACTTGTGGAGCGATTTCTTCTTTTTAATCAATGAAAGGATGTGATGAACAGATGAAACTGTCACCCATTTTTATCTTGTGGCTCAAGAGCTATTGATGTGGCCTGATAAAATTACACACATTACAGTCTATAACTCTCAGAGGGCCTGGCACAGTTTTACGTCCATATTTGAGATGGTAAGAGCCAGTGTGTTTGTGAGTGTGCATACTGTATGTGCGAGTCTCTTTTTGCAATAGACATATTGATCATATCCTGAAGAAGACAAAGCAACAAAAGCTTTAGTACAATATCACCACACACACACACACACACACACACATCCACTTCGCATACTCCCCCACTGTGAGAGCTGAGATGAAGGAGTGGTCTGTCTGTGGAACCTGCTGGCACAGACTGTGTAATTGATGCAATGTACTTGCAGCTTCAGAATCACATGCCCACACTGCCTTTTCACACACACATGTATACAAACAAATACACAAAGACATACATACATATCAATACATGCTATTTTACTCTGCCTTCTATTGTTATCCATGTCGTAAGATGCAGCCGACCGAAGTGACATGGTGACTGTCCAAACACACACACACACACACACGCACACACACACACACACACACACACACCTACATACTCACACAAATACTTTTAAAGATCTAGCATGGTGTTTTTGTTTTGACTGAGCTAATTATATTTTGTATTCCCTAAACCTAACCCCCACACAAACCGTTATTCGTAAAAAAAAAAAAAATGTTTTATTAAAACATTGTTTGTTTGTTTTTCTTTTTGATGAGAGTTGGCTGTGTAGGACAGTGTAGGTGATTTCAGGTTTTGTTATCATACACAAACACCCCAATATGCAAACATGGAGAATATGTACATCCATTATTTTAAACAGCAGCATTATAGGCGTATTAAATTTGTGAATAAATAAGCATGCAATTAGTTGTGAAATTTTATGCCATCATGTCTTGGCCCAATTATCCTTGTTCCTAAATCTTTCTGCATCAGTAACTTCTCATTTGAGTGTAACGATGATCATTAAAACACTGGACTTCCTTTCCCAGTCAGTGACCCAGCAGATGCCCCACATCCAGCTGTACAGCCAGGGGCCTGTCGTGTACTGCTCTATGTAGAGACAACAGGCTGATATCATATAGAGAAGCTTCCTGCTTAAAGGTAAAGGACAGAAGAGAGTAGGAAGGGCTGAGGATGCTTGTTGCTGTGGAAACCCTGCTGCGGCAGCCCTATTTAAGGCCTGGGTAATTGGGTCTTCCTCTCATATCTCTGTCCGGGGCCTCGCTAGGTCTTCGCACACAGGTGTCAGAAGCCTGGCAGGCTTCAAAGAGCCCATCAGAAAAGTCCACTTCAGAGTAGCACTCTTACAACATGAAGCCTCACATGAATAGAAGGGATCAGAAATGGTTAGAAACAGGATATAGATGTCTTGTTTGCACACTGGGGAAGGCATAAATATATTATTTTTATTTTTTTATATTTGTTTTGTTATTGTGGTTCTTTTTGTACCCTTTTATGTTGTTTTGTTTTAAAAGAAACATCATATAGTAGTTTTTTCCCCAACCAGGTGAATGTTTACCCTATGGGGCAGGGCTGTGAATACTGGAATGAAAGCTGGGATTCTTGGAGCCCATAGGTCCACACACAACAAACACCACAATTTGATTAGTATTGATGGAAGGAGCCCAGAATTCCTGGCTACGGCCCTGCTATGGGTACTTTTTATTATATATTAATTTTTGTATTGATTCAAATATTTGACAAAGAAAAACAAAACAAATCTACATTGAATCAACATTTAACTCCCTCTATTACCCCTCCCCAATCACCAATTCCACCCTGACCCTCAACGAACATCCCCGTGGTCACACATAAGTACACATACACACACACAAAAAAAAAATAGAATGTAATATAATAAACATACACATCTAAAACTACGCCTCTCTCTCCACAGCCCCTCCCCGAGAGTCCCCCAAAAACTCCAAGTAACTGCCCCTTTTCCCATCAAATGACTCCAAGATTCCCATCCTTCTATATGACACCTCCTCAAAAGCAGCCACCTTCCCAATATCCATGGCCAGCGGACTTCCATCCCCTTAAAACAATCTGTCTGCCTGTCATCACACTGGTCAGAACCCAATGTTCTCTGTGTTTATCCCCTATTTTGATGACCGCCCCCACAAAACTCTGAACTTTCAACCAAAATTCTTGGATCTTAACACCCCCCAAAAAACATGGGTTGTGTCTTTATCTACCGATTGGCATCACCAGCACATGGCTGTTTCTTTAATACCAAGCCTATACAATCTAGAGGGGGTCTAATAGAATTGTGTAAAATCTTGAATTGCACAAGGTGCACCATTGCATCTCTAAATACAGACTTGATTCCCTCCTCCAATACCAAGTTTAAATCTTTCTCTCATAATCTCTTGAGAGTAGTTAAAGCTCTGTCCCCCAGACTCTGAATTAACAGGGAGTAATACACTGATGCCTCATGACCTTTTCCAAAAGCAGTAATCACCACTTCCAGAGTATCTTCCGCTTTAGGGGGGTGTATGCTACTCCCAAAAATAGTACAGAGCAGATGGCGCAGCTACAAATACCTAAAGAACTGAGATCTGGGGATCCCAAACTGTTTAGAATCTCAACACTCCACTTTCATACAGGTCACCGAGTGTAGTAACTTCTCCGATTAGTTTGATAGAAAGGCTTTGCAATGGCAAAACAGTGCTATGGGTACATTTGAAAAAGAATGTAATATTCTCTCACTCTGCAGTCTCTACAGGGGGAGATGGATCATGGTCACAGCCTATTCAAAACACTTCGAGAGCGTGCTGAGCAGGCCGTTTCTTTCCTGGATGACCCTGGAGCATCCAGGCTAGAGAGGGAAGTACAAAAAGGGCGATCGCAGCTTGAAGAGCTTATACTGGGTCTACGGGAAGAGCATGCAACCATAGAAAGGAGCATTATGCTCTATAAAGATTTCCAAGAACGATTCAAGGGCCAAATGCAGTGGCTTAGAGAGATTCGCGCTTTGCTCAACTCTACTATAGAATCCAAAGCAGAACTCTACTGGAGAAAATCCCAGCTGGCCAAGTACAAGGTAGGAGCATTTTTTTTCACAGTATTCATCCTAATTGAAAGCTATATTTATACAGTTACATATAATAATATTTTTGGCCAATGAATTGCCCGGTATTCAGATACTGTTCATAGACAGATAGACAGATAGATAGAGTTGCAGTACTGATGTTTAAAACTCTTAAAGAAGCTTCAGTGCTGATTGTTCTGTTGTGTCCAGGCTGTGGAGCAGACGCTGCTGTCCCGTGATTCTGCTGTGAGCTTTGTTCTAGAGAAAGGAAAAACTCTGCTGACACTACTCAACTCTCCTTCCATCACAGACAACATGACCAGCCTACAGGCAGACTACCAGGAGCTGTGTGGCTCAGCAAGGGTGAGCTTTCACATTCACTACAAGGCTACTTTACATAAAGCCAAAACTCTTTTTTTATGCTTTTTTGAGTTTGACTCACTATGTAGACATACTCTACATGGCAAAGCTACCTTCCCAATACACTCAGAACATTTATATAAAAGAAGCTGCAAACATTTATTATTCAGCATAGATATAATATCCAAACAATCAACACAGTTACCATTTTACCTTTTGCACTGCTTGCAAATATCTTAATCATTTATATGATTAAATCTATTACCTTAGACTCATGTTCTAAGATTGGAGGGCCAGGTGAAGAAACAGGAAGCTTACCACAAAGATCTACAGGAAATAGAGCGTTGGCTACTGCAGATGTCCAGCAGGATAATGACTCCTGACCCATCAAGTGGTGGTCTAGAAGCTGCCACTCAGCAGCTAGCAAGACATAAGGTGACAAATCATAAGGCTCAGCAGAAGAACAGTACCTCTCAAATAACCAATTTGACACTTTGTTTACCTTAATATAAAAATGTGAAATACTGTCATGTTCAGTGCTTTTTTGTAAGAATGTTATACAAAAGCATAATATCAAGAGTTCGGGCTCTATTTTTGTGTGTTGCAGCACTACGACCGCGTGCGACGTCTTATCCAATTTACGTGAGATCGCTAATTCTAGGCAAAATTTCCACGCCAGCACAAATGGACATGGGTTTGAGTGGTCATAAGCTATTACTGTGTGATAAACAGTTTAAGGTCGTTACATGTATTATGCTGTTAAATCTCAATCTAACTTTTCTAAATTGAACTGCTTAATTGAACTTCACTTCACTTCCATCACACATTAGAGTTGTGTGGGGTTGGGGTTTATGAAGTGCAATCTGCTGTCATGTCACAATTGAGTTGCATTGAGGGATATGGAGTTGTCTGAAGCATACATCAGTGTAGACTTGCTCCCTCTGTCAAAATCGAGGGGTTGAGGGTCTGTCAACAGAAACTTCACTCCGTCAGAGTATCTTCCCTAGTTCGAGTAGTTTGAGGAGTTCGCTATTTTGAATCCCATGGCGTGCTGAGTGACTCCAGCCAGGTCTCCTAAGCAACCAAATTGGCCCGGTTGCTAGGGATGGTAGAGTCACATGGGGTTACCTCCTCGTGATCGCTATAACATGGTTTCTTTTTGGTGGGGCGCATGGTGAGTTGTGCGGAGATGCCGTAGTGGATGGCATGAAGCCTCCACATGTGCTATATTTCTGCGGTAACGCGCTCAACAAGCCACGTGCTAAGATGCACTGGTCTTCCGCCACCCGGATTGAAGCGAGTCACTATGCCACCACAAGGATTTAGAGCACATTCGGAATTTGGCATTCCAAATTGGGAGAAAAAGGGGAGAAAATCACAAACCAAAAAAAGTCACTGCAAAAGCAGAGTATGAAGGAGAGAGAAAAGTGTTCGGCCACTTATTTTATTTTATTGGATGAAATTATTTTTATTTCATTTCGTTTGAAGTCTAATTTGAATTAAAAAATTTTTGTGGTTATATTTTTTCGTGATGCATTAAATTAATTTCAAAATCAATGCCGACCGGTATAAGTGAAGTGTGTGCCAATACCATCACTGGTAATACTAGCTATGATTTGTGTGTCAGTAGATGAAAATTTTAATAATAATAATAATATATAATACAAAATAATAATATAATAAAAAAGGAATTTACTGTATAATTGGACGGAGACATTGCCGGAGAAGAACCTTCATTGACCAAATTCACTAAACCTACTTGCGCCTACACATTGTGCATGCTTGCACAAAAATACCAATACTTCATAGTCATGCCCATTGACTTTGTACTTCTGAGTTAAGGCGTTGCGCCGCGCTAATCGCTTGCGCACTTAAAATGGGGCCCTTCCTTTTAAAATCAGGATTGTCAGCAATATTATATGCTACTTCTATTAGAACAATAATTTCTTCTGCCATCCATAAATGTGTGTTTGGACATATTGTCGGATCATCTCAGGCCATTATGGAGGAAATAGCGGGCTTTGAAGAGCGTCTGGTTACACTGAAGGAGATGGGGGATGAGCTTTTGTCCGGCTGCAGTGAGCGCCTCCAGGCTCGCCTTCGCCAGCAAATTCAGAACCACCAGCAGGGTGCAAGAGACAGCTACTCTGCCATCTGCAGCACTGCACAGCGTGTGAGTGTATTTGCCAACACACCTGTACTAGACCAGTATTTTGCCTATGATTACTGTGCTAAGACAGTTTCTGTAGACAGGAGAGTGATTGTATGTCTTTTTTAATTCATAAATAGTCATGGTGATACCCTGATCATTAACAACAATAAAAGCCTTTTAAAGGGACACTATTAAATAGTATAACTTGATGGTAACACTGTATAGTATGATTCTTTATGGTAATAATATGCATTAGCTATCATGAACAACATGAACTAACGAACTAAATTTGTTTACAGAATTATAAATATAATTTATAATTATAATATATATAAATATAAATAGACTATTTTTCATTATTAATTTATGTTAGTTCATAATGCATTTACAAATGTTAACATATAGAACTTCTTATGTTAACAATGTACACTCATTGAGCACTTTATAAGGAACACTATGGTCCTTATTAAGTGCCTGACATGATCTTCGCTGTTATAGCCCATCCGACTCATGGTTCGATGTGTTGTGCATTCTGAGATGCTATTCTGCTCACTACAATTTATCTGAGTTACCGTAGCATTTCTATCAGCATGAACCAGTCTGGCTATTCTCTGTTGACCTCTCTCATCAACCAGGTGTTGCTGCTCTCTGGATGTTTATTTGTTTTGGGACCATTCTATGTAAACTCGAGTCTGTTGTGTGTGAAAATCCTTGGAGATCAGCAGTTACAGAAATACTCAAACCAGCCCAACTGACACCAACAATCATGCCATGGTTGAAAATTTTCCCCCATTCTGATGGGTGAAGTGAACATTAACTGAAGCTCCTGACCCATATCTGCATGATTAATTGTAGTGTATGTGAAAACTGAAGAATTTAGAATTTTTAGTGCTTATTAATTGTATGATTTCTAGATGTTGTGTCAGTGTCAATGTGTATTTTGCTCCTGTTCAACTCAAAGATTGTTCCAGCAAGCTCAAGAGCTTATTGCCAGTCTGCCTGAATTTCCTGATTATTTTAATCCACCTTTCCTGGCTTCCTAGTTGCACTAAAGTGTTAACAAAATACTTCTCTCAGTCTATTAGTCTTTTAAATTAGATTAAATATACCCTTACCAGGCAGTCAATAAACCTGCTAGTTTGGCAGTGTCTGGCAATGAAATCCACCATACTTGACATTTTGGCAATCATGTCAGTGTTAATACAAGAGGACCCAATCAGGAGGCACTAAGAAATAATTTCTCCATGAAAGCATGTCATTAAAGTCTATGGCAATGAAAGTGAGCACACACACCCCTTAGCAAATCTCCATATCCCCCTTCTTATGATCTTGCAGGATCCCACTAAAAGCTGCCACCTGCTTTCCTCTAAGAACCGTAATCACAGGCACCCCAAATATGGCAACTGCAAACTACTCTATGCCATATGACTCATGCCTGCTCTGCTACTCTCTGAGCAAACCGCCCAGTCTATTAATACCTCACCCCCTTCCCCATGCCAGTTTTATTTTGCCCATCAAGTCCAAATCAGTCAACACAGCCTCAGACATTGCTAAAACCCCTCCCTCTTTGTTTGCTAGTTTATACCCCCTAACAAACATCTTGTGCTAGCCTTGCCAGAACAATGCCATCCAGTAAATCCCGCCACCTGGCAATCTGGTCATTGAGTTCCACAGTCTGCATGTGCTCTGCCAACTCTTGCCGTCTGCCAAAGTAAGCCTGTCATTGCCTGCTCCCTGTGAGTGTTTTTGAATTAAGAACGTCAGTCAGCGTCAGCTTTTCTGCTCATGAGATTAGGGATGCCAGAGCATTCAACACCTGTCAAATGGGCTTTTCTTTATTTTGACCCAATTTAGCATGGCTAACGTGTGCCCCACTCTTGTCATTTTCCCTTTTGCCCCGCAAATATGTCTGAGTCATGCTTTTCATATGTTTTATACAGCTTAGTATTACTTGCAACATCCTGTGAGGTTTCTTTCCAGAAAATGGTAAACAAAGTTTAAATTGTATTTTATGGATTGGATTAGTTTTGACCTCTATGAATTGTATATTTTTTATTTTAGTTCAATTAAAATTCCACTCACACTATATTCAGTGTGGCATTCATTGTGGTAATTTCTCAACACATCTCTCTTTCTCTCTCTCTCTCACTCTCTCTCTCTCTCTCTCAATTTTTTTCAATTTTCAATTTAAAAGTACTTTATTGGCATGATTGTGTTTACATACAATATTGCCAAAGCATTAATACACAAAACAGATAATGACAAGACAAATAATAATAATAAAATAGTAACAAATAACAATAAAGGTAGAATTAAAATAAGGTTCTCTCTCTCATTCTCTCTCTCTCTTTGTGCAGGTGTATCAGAGTCTTAATCGGGAATTGCAGAAGCATGTAAGTGTGCGGGATACTTTGCAACAGTGTCAGACATGGCTTACCAACGTACAAGAGGAGATACAGCTTCCTGTGCAGGCACCACATTGCCTTCAGGAGGCTCTAACACAGGTATACATTATTAATTTTTTGTTACTTTTGTCGTGGAATATTCACGATGATTCTCTCTTGTTGTAAGAAAACTCTCGGAGTCCCAAGTTCCAGATGCCAAAGTTATAGTTTATTGAACACCAACAAACTACATGAGACCGGTCAGCTGTCCGTTCTACTTTCACTTTCCTAAGTTCCCAATTATGTACCTTTTTTGTTATCTTTCTGCTCCTTATCTCTAGCCAATGGGATTATTTCCCTCAATTCTTTCCCTCACCACCAATATGTTTTATGTTGCTTGCTAATTAACTATTGGTGGAAAATCCCTTGCTCATCTATTTTTAAAAAACGTGTATCTTTCACATTCAGCCAATTACCTCATATTTTGGACATATTCCATAGTTCATAGAAAGGGCTCTTTCATTCAGAAACATCTGTGTACGAGAAAAACAGCCATGTCCTCATCACACATCCTTCACCCTTGATCTACAGGACAGTGTTTTTGTAATCAATGGATACTTTTTACCATACTGGCAGAAACTTAGCTTTAGTTTATTAATTTTGACCATCTGTTGTTTCACTCCTTGTACATAACCTCCCTTATTGTGTTACAACTGGGTACTTTCTGTGGTTTCTGCAGCAACAACACTTTTAGTAACCTCAAATGCTCTTTCCTGGGTCACACAAGGCCAGGAAACTCACATAAGTACATTTAAAAATATAGTATGAGATATACAACTAATTAAAAGAAACACAGAAATACACCATATATCTATTTTTAGAGAAGTACACAGAGAAATACACCATATATCTCCCCCCTTTGAGACTTACAAAAAGTCTCAAACACTAATGCCCTCAACCAGAGTGCAGTCACACAAGCCAGCCTGTCTTATTCCATCATGTGGCCAAAATAGGCCACGCAATTTCTTTATCCAAAACTGTCTCTATGGGGCTGCACTCTGCAGGACTTGGGCCCAAACATCTCCTTCCACATTTGGCTAGAAAGGAGTAAAAGAACCCAATCCTCTAGCTATCACTGTTCTTGGGGAGGGTGACAACAAATCAACTTTGTGTTATAAGCATGTGCATGAAAGTGTAAAGCCTTGCGTGATGTAGAAAACAATTGATTACACATTGTTTAGAAACATTAATAATGACTAGAATAACTGATATAGTAAAATGCATCCATCGGAGCCAGAGGAACTCACAGACATGGCCGGTAGCCTGGAGCGCTATCTGGTGGTGGACAGTTGGAGCAGACAGCGGGTTTTTAAACCACCAGTAGAGTCTTGCTCTTGCTGCTAAGCACTAAGGTGCTCGTAGATCCTTTTCTTTATTTTGTAATGTCTTACTCTTTGGCCCTCCAGTGGTTCTTGCAGTGTTTTACAAATGCATACTATGTTTCATTCTACATCAATTTATTCAGTTAATAGTACCTTCAGAGATGATTCAAACAACAAATAATATTTCTAAAACATTTAAAAAGTTCATTTTTCCAAAATAAGCATTCCTAGCATTCCCTTTTAATTGGTTACATTACCTTGTAACATTACCTTGTAACATGGATAATGATCTGCTTCAGAAACTCATCATTCCCTTTCATTATCATTGCTTGATTAGACAGCAAACATAATTTTAAAGGAATACTAACTTCAGGAAGGGGTATTTGCCAAAATAATAAACAAAACACCCTCTATCTTCCTGCCTACTCTATCCAATCTAAAATACTACCTAATTTTATTATAAAAGAAAATACAATGAGTATGCTGACTCCCTTGCTATCCAAAAACAATAGAAAAGTGAAAATAAAGAATCAAAATAAAAAGGCTCCCCTTCCCTACCACTCTTGTGAAATTCCAGGGTTTTTTCTAGAATTTGTCCAGGTCATCCAGTCCAGGGCATGTGGGTTATACAGTAGCCCCAATGTCACTTCCAGATGGTTTTACAGATACATTGGTCATCTGTTTGGCTGCAGCATTGTCCAGCATTGATCATGTTTGTAGTGATGGTCCTTCATCTGAAGAGTCTTATCTTTCCTGGGTCGCCTCTCCGGTAGGCCCTGTGTGGGAGGCAATATCTGTCCCAAATATGTTAATAACGGCATCATCCACACCAATACCTCTTTGAGCTTCCATTCTTTCCTCTGCGTCCCGCAACACTTCGTCCAGTGGCTGCGTTTGCTGGCCTGTTTCATTTCCTTCAGTTGATTCTGTGTCTGGTTCAGTAAAATGAGCACTTTCTTCTCCTGCACTTTTTTGGTCCTGTTCTTCTGCAGCATGTACTTCCATCTCTCTTTCTATGCTTTCCTGCTCCACTGTGGCACATACTTCAATCCCTCTATCTGCCTCAGCGTGCTCTTCCCCTACGTGCATTTGTCCCTCTTCTACTTCCTCTTCTCATTCTTCATATTCTCTAGCCGGTGCTTGCGCATCTTCTCCTTCCTCAGGTTCTTGGTTTTGTGCTTGCTGCTCTTCTTCGTCTGAATCTTGCCTCGTATTCATCATTGGGAAGTCCATATTCATAGTTACTTCAATACAGTCCGTCAAGTGCTCTGTACTTTCTGAATTCACTTTATGGAGTATTTAGTTTTAGTTCAGCTTCATTGGAAAGTCCATCCAAGATCCCAAAGGCTGATTGTAGGGAACCCACTCTGCAGTGTGTTTTCTTAGAATTGTTCATCTGGTGATCCTGGTCCTTCTTGGGACGTTTCTGCGGTAGGCCTTGTATTGGGGGCAACACTTATCCCAAGTTTGTTAGTAATAACATCATCCAAATTAATATGTCTTTCTAATTCATTGGTATTGTAGGCCACAATTGTTTTCCACCTTCTCTCCTTCAACGGGTCATCCTGTCCCAACTTGCTTCAATGATGGCAACGGCATTACTATTTCATTTTATATGCATAAAGCACACTGTAATCAACTCATATGGTTATATGTTTTATATTAACTAACAATCATTACTTTCTGCATTCATTTGATTAGTATAAAGAGGCACAATGGAAATTCAAACATATCTCTTGTCTTGTGTTTTGAAATAATTGCTCAGTAAAATACATTCTAAAATACACTATGCTCTTTTAATTTCTCATTACTCTTTTTTTTTTTTTTTTTTTTTTTTTTATCCAAATGTTTCAGCATCATTTAACAGTTATCATTATTATACCTCTAAAATTATACTTTCATGTATTAACTATGGCAAATAGACACTCAAGCAACTCTTTTTAGAACCCACTAACCTCTTTTATTTTTAATTATGAGGGTATTCTCTGGAAAATTTTGGGGGAGTAACCAATCCAATAGGTAACTCTATAACTTTGCCATATGTTTGTAATATTTACTCTTCAAATCAATAAACCATTGGTTAGCTGCTGGATTTAAATTTAGACCCTCAGAACAATTTAGACACGGGTTTGAACCCCATTGATGGCATTCTGGAAAATCATAAAGTGATCGTATAAGACTGAAATCAATTTTTTCCAGAGAAATTTTAATCCACATCATAAATGGCAGATCAGTAATGATTACCAGCAGTAATGAGTGCAGGAGGGTCAATCAGATAATAGTCCACATCATTTTCAGTCTTTGTCTCTGGATTTCCTCCTGCAGCATTTGTAACTTCTATAAAATCATCTTGCCCAGCCGTCTGCAATGGTGAGAAACTCGTTCCAGAATGAGTTAGTGAAACAACATACACATAATGATGACAAAAGAAACACAGAATAGACACATGAATATGAAGTTATTAACATTCATATTTGAGGACATTATGATGTTCAATTTAATCTTAACCTTTCTCCATGGGCTTCACCTGCCCCATAGACCAATTTTTAAATGATCCAAATCATTCTTACATTTATTTTCCTTTAATATTAGTTTCAAATGCAGCTTCTCAGTGTACTCATGATCAACCAAGACCTATTCTGTGTATACCAAACAAAACAAAAACCAAATAAGAGAAAAATAAAATAAAAATAAAATATCTATCTATCTGCTATCTATCTTTTTCTAAAGTCGGGGCCCCTTTCTGTCTGTCTGAAGACACCAAGAGAGGCTTGTTTCCCCTCAAAATCATCCTCAATGCCTTCATCAGACAGTTCCTAACAAAAATAAAAAAATCTCTGTCTATCTTTTGTTGGTTGATCAAGTCTACACCGACAGCACTGCACTCACATTTATATTGTTCTCCAGACACTTTTAAAATCATCGAAAAATCAAAAACAACTTTCTAGTGTATAATTTAATAATGTTAAAATAATTTTTTCTCATAAACTGGACCGGACAGAACATAAAACAGACACATGATTTCATAAGATACAAAATATAATTTTCTTATTAGTTATTTTATCATCATATCATTGGCCCTCTTTTGCCATTTGCTTGAATATAACAACACTTATCTTATATACAATCTTTGTTTAAAATCCAATTACTTATTTGACTTTAGTTTAATGCAATACACTTGACTCAAAGCTTTATTGTTTCTCCAGATAATGTGATTTCCCAAATAAAATTCAATTGCTTTAAAGTGATTTAATTTTGTATATAATCTAAATATTCTTACTCGTCACTTAGATATAAAAGGAGTTATGATCTGGCACATGTCCATTCAACAGCTGCTCCCTCTCAATTTAGATAATCTCACATCAGGCTTCCTTCATGGCATGAAAAGAACAGCCCAAGAATAAACATTGTCCAGTCAGCTAAGAGTTAACTTTTTGATTTCATGCACATTTTTGTTTTACATGTATTTGTTTGTTTATACTGTATTATATTTATCCTTATACATACATATTCATACATACATACACATATACATACACACATACATACACATATACATACATACATACATACATACATCATACATACACATACAGACACACATTTTTTTTTATCATTGGTTTTAATTCTACAACCAGAATATTCATTAATTGCCCTCTTTGTTTTTAATCATCAGATCTCTTCTGCCTCTCATATTGATGGAAGTTTGAAAATAGCCTAAACAGATTTTCTTTGCTGTAGATTGCACACATACTCCTCATCAATTACACAGCAGAGGATCAATCTCTCTATCTGGATCCCAAATTCTAGAATTTTGATTATACTAAAACAAACCTATTACTTCTGCCCCTCCTTTTGCTCTCCTCTTTTTATCCCTCTCCTTTATTTCCATAAAAAACCACTCGTTATTTACAGTGGTTGATTACTATATCTGTTACTTCTTCCGATTTATATTGAAACCCATGTACTTCCACCCACAGCTGTCTCATCCATTTTGGGTCTCTGTTCAAGACAATTTCTTCATTGGTGCTAATTCTCCTTTACTCTCTATTAAACCTTAAACTCTTTTTTTTTTTTTTCCTTTTTTATAGTTAATTTGTTCATAACTCCAGAAATGATCACTAATTCCTTGTTATTATTAATCTTTTTAATTCTATTTATTTTCTCCTCTCAGCCTGCCACCAAATTAGGATTTCTGTTTAATGAGGAAAACAAAGACAAGAAAAAAAAAGTCTTCTCCGTTTCTGTGCATGCTCACAGCCCTCCCTTTACAGCTCTGTCTCTGCTCAGCCCCTCCCCTACAGCTCTTCACAGCACTCAGTCTCAAGTACTGTATATGAGAGATGTTACCTGCTGCAATTTCTTTCCAGACAACAAACGGATAAAACTCTCCTGTCTCTGCATTTTTCTCTAGTCTTGTTCACTGCAATGGAATACATTTAGCCTTTTCTTTATCTTTTTTCCAATTATTCAACTTCTCTATTCTAAGTTTCCTCTCTCTTTCTCTCCCTCCCATGGGGCTGTCCGGTCAGCCTCCAGTGAGTGAGAGCAAGGCAAGGAAATAACAGAGAATCAGATACCATTTGTCTCTAATTTTTCAACAGTCAATTTGTTGCAGTTTATTTGTCCCATTTCACTCTTGGGCATTTCTTTATTGTATCTGATTCTCCGCTCCACTCCGCCTCTGCACACAATACCTCATCAACACTAGAATCATGCATTTAAACAAACACACAAAACCAGCTCAATTAGTATTTGTAAGTACACAGGCACTAACAACATAGTTAGTCATGCACATTATTCATTATTTCAAACACACACAGAGTTCAACAATTCCCCGTTTTCTGCTCAGTCCGGGTTCCGTCAAAACACTGCAATAAATAATCTAATCTACCACCTGGAGGAATTATGACGCGAATTTTCTATAAATGCACCCGCGTTTGGATTTTCCCACCTGTAGCTACAGGAATTTCACAACCTTTTGATTAAATATACCAAAACACGGGATTTCACGCGCCGTCGCTCTTCAACACACCTCTACAGGCCTTTTCTTTCTTCTCTAAATAACTACCCCCCTCCCCAATTTTGAAATCTGGCACTCACCTCTATCTTAGCCAATTATTCCAAATTATTCTATGTTCGGACCGGCAAAAGTCTTAGGGAAGCCACTTACTGGGACTTGCTATCACAGATCACACAAAAACACCTTAAGCAAAACGCTTACCTCGATTTATGGCGCCGGTGATTTTTTGTGTGACCAGTGCCAGCATCCTGTCAGCAACCTCTGGCCCCTTGACCTCAATGCCGGCCCCACGTTGGGCGCCAAAGAATATGTCATGGAATATTCACGATGATTCTCTCTAAGTTGTAAGAAAACTCTCGGAGTCCCAAGTTCCAGATGCCAAAGTTATAGTTTATTGAACACCAACAAACTACATGAGACCGGTCAGCTGTCCGTTCTACTTTCACTTTCCTAAGTTTCCAATTATGTACCTTTTTTGTTATCTTTCTGCTCCTTATCTCTAGCCAATGGGATTATTTCCCTCAATTCTTTCCCTCACCACCAATATGTTTTATGTTGCTTGCTAATTAACTATTGGTGGAAAATCCCTTGCTCATCTATTTTTAAAAAACGTGTATCTTTCACATTCAGCCAATTACCTCATATTTTGGACATATTCCATAGTTCATAGAAAGGGCTCTTTCATTCAGAAACATCTGTGTACGAGAAAAACAGCCATGTCCTCATCACACATCCTTCACCCTTGATCTACAGGACAGTGTTTTTGTAATCAATGGATACTTTTTACCATACTGGCAGAAACTTAGCTTTAGTTTATTAATTTTGACCATCTGTTGTTTCACTCCTTGTACATAACCTCCCTTATTGTGTTACAACTGGGTACTTTCTGTGGTTTCTGCAGCAACAACACTTTTAGTAACCTCAAATGCTCTTTCCTGGGTCACACACACTTTTAGTAACCTCAAATGCTCTTTCCTGGGTCACACAAGGCCAGGAAACTCACATAAGTACATTTAAAAATATAGTATGAGATATACAACTAATTAAAAGAAACACAGAAATACACCATATATCTATTTTTAGAGAAGTACACAGAGAAATACACCATACTTTATGTATGTACATTGAATTTACAGCACAGTGAGAGAATTGGTAAGAGAAGGTCAGACAACTCTATGTAATATCAATGTCAGTTTATTTATAGAGCGCAATTAAAAACAACAACAGCTAACCAATGTGCTGTACAACAATTACAGTAGAAACATGTAAAAGGTATACTGTATAATAAATAGATGTTCGAAAACAAGGTCAAATACAAAAATACAAAATATATTAAAACATCACAGTATATCATGGTTGATTATAAGCTAAAGAGATGACTTTTTAACTGATTTTAATTTATGTACTGTTAAGGCATTTCTAATAGAAATAGGTAGGCTAATCCAGAGCTTGGGTGCTGCTACAGGAAAATCACGGTCGCCTCTCGGTTTCAGTCTAGACTTCGGGACAGTTTAAAGTCTCTGGTTGGAAGACCTAAAATATCTCAAAGGATGGTGTTCAGACAATAGATCAGAGAAGTAAGATGGTGCTATTCCGTTTGTGGATTTAAAAAAAAAGAGTAATAAATTCAATTCTAAAATGAATCGGCAACCAGTGCAGAGAAATTAAAATAGGTGCAATGTGTTCACGTTTTCGTACACCAGTCAAGAGATTGGCAGCAGCATTCTGAACCATTTGGAGCAGAGCAAGAGATGACTAGTTGTAAAGATGTTCACGCTCACGGGCAAGGAAGAGGCGAGAAACTGGCTTGACATACAAACTAAAGGTTTAATTTGAAACTCAAAAGACAAACACATAGGACGACGGACATGTCCGTGAACGATCTCTCTCTCTCTCACGCACGTCCTCCGCGATCAGCCTTTAACCCTCTCGGAGGCTTGATTAGCCTAATACGGGACCAGGCGTGTTGAATCACGACCCGGCCCCGCCCTCCACCGTGCTACATTAGTTTATTCCTATATAGAGAGAAATACTGTAGTCAAGTCTTGATGAAATAAAGGCACGGATCACCCTTTCAAAGTTCTTGAAAGAAAGAAAATTATTAACTTAGCCAAAACACATAGGTGGAAAAACTAGATTTGACAACAGAATGAATCTGTTTGTCATACTTAAGCGCACTATAAAATAAAACACCCATATTTTTCACAAAAGGATTAACATACTGTAAGTGGACAAGTCACCAAAATGTATGTTTAAAAAATTTAGAGACATCCCAGACTTTACATCAGATAGACAGGCCAGTTGGGATACTAAACCACTCTTATTTTGTTTCAAAGGCAGAGTGTCATCTGCATAACAATGAAAAGTCATTCAGTGTTTCTTAAAAATAGAACCTAAAGGAAGCATATACGTACAAGGAAAACAAAATGGGAGCAAGAATAGAGCCTTGAGGCACCCCCCATGAAAGAGGATCTGCAGAAGATGAGAAACCACCTATACTGACTGAAAAACGTATATTTTTTAAATAAGATTGGAACATGCTTAGAGAATTTCCTCGGATTCCTGCACATTGCTCAAGATGGGAGATGAGAACATCATGGTCAACTGTATTAAATGCAGCTTAGATCTAAAAGCACAAGTATTGCAGAATCCCCGGAATGAACAGTTAATAGTATATTATTACATTTACATTTTACATTTTTACATTTCTGCATTTGGCAGACGCTTTTATCCAAAGCGACTTACAGTGCACTTATTACAGGGACAATCCCCACGGAGCAACCTGGAGTTAAATGCCTTGCTCAAGGACACAATGGTGGTGGTTGTGGGAATCGAACCAGCAACCTTCTGATTACATGTTATGTGCTTTTGCCCACTATGCCACCACCTCTACAATGGTTCATTAAAAACTGTTAGAAGTGCAGATTCAGTTTTATGATGTGTTATGTATGTATTTCCATCCTATTTTTTCAAACATTTTATATATAAAAGGGAGGTTAGAAATAGGTCTAAAATGAGATAATGAGATAAAATGAGACTGTAGGGTCTAAGCTATGCCTTTTAAGAAGGGTTTATACAGTAGCATGTTTGAAATAATGTGGTACAGTACCCATTACAAGGCACTTATTAATAGTTAGTAGAATACTAGGTCCAACAGCCTCAAAACATGTTTAAGAAGATGTGGGGGAATGACATCAAGGTGAGAACCAGTGGGCTTTAGCTGACCAACAATTTCTTGTAACAATAAAAAAGAAACAGGTTCAAACTGGCTTAATGCACTAGTGTAAGTAGAAGGAACAGAGGGATCATATACAGATGAAACAATATTTTATCTAATGTTGTTTATCTTGTCAACAAATCTTAACTATCAAATATTTGTTTCAGTTTCTGGGGGTTTCCTTTAATTTTTTTATCAGATTAAGCAGGATCGAACTCTACAGGAGCAGGCTGGCACCTATTTGCAGCTGGTGTGCTCTACCTGTGATCTGTCTGATAAGAAGGTGCGAGAAACGGCCACTGAGATACAGCAGGTCAAACTTCAGGTCAGTCACCTTTTCCACAAACTTCTATTGCCTTTTAGAAATGCATTAAAATAAACAATATTTTGGAACTCATTTGAAATGGTTGAATATGTAAATTAATCTTACTGGGTGCATATGTACATTAACAAATACATTTGAAAAATAAATTAATTGATTAAAATAGTAATAATAAATTTCCTTATTAGTCTAATAAACTGATCAATATTTCACAAGCTCTCGTGTCATGACAAATACTTATTAAATGACTTGGTCAGAAAATATACTGAGACTTTTGCCCTGAATACAGATCGAGGAGAGGATGATGGACTCTCAGGATCTAGTGGAGAACTGGAGAGAGATCAAGGACTTCCGATCTAATCTTGAGTGTCGTCTCCTCGAGGCTGAACAACTACTCCAGAGTATGTTGAGGAGGCCAGCTGAACTTGAGCCAAAGGTTGCTCAGAACCAGCTGCACCAGGCTCAGGTAAGCTATTTGACCAAATTACAGCCAATTGAAGACAGCTTAATGATTAGCCATTTTTTATGAAACATTATTTACAGTAAATGAGATTTGTTTCAGAAACACTACAGAAGGTTTAAGACCATGTGCATATATTTGCATGGATGCGCAGTATTTGTATATCAGTTTGTAAGATGCCGTCTTGCTGTATTGCTGAAAGCTCTTGTGATCTTTGGCCTCTGTTACATTTCCTGACAGGAAGCTTCATTCACTAGTGTTGGTGTAATTATAGATGTGAGAATTGATTTGTCAGTGTCTGTAATAACTGCATCCAGACATACCCCTTCATTGTGTGTGAAAAAAAAAAAAAAAAAAAAAGATATTACCATCTCGAGATGTGCTCATATTTGTCAACAATAGAATTAATGAAAACCCCAATTACCTCTCAAAGCTCGCTCACTGCCAGTAACAGAGGTTGTCATACAGAGCTGTCCATTTGGGTGGATATCAAATAAAGACAGGCAGGATTTATAAAAAAAAAAAAAAAAAGAAAAAAAAAACCTGCATATTGTATTCCACAAAGGTCTTTATCCAGGAGATGCGAGCCAGGCAGGTTGATCTGACTCAGTTGAGAGAAAGCATTAATAGGCTAACGGCTGGTCAGGAGTCCCCCGAGCTTGTGGAAGTTGGGCGTCTGCGCTGTGCCTGGCTGGATCTGGGCAGACAGGCTGCACAGCTGCTGGAACAGAAAGAGGAGGATCTACAGAGGAGTGGGGACTATCATGACTGCATTTGTATGGTGGAGGAGTTGTTTGACCAGCTGTCCAAAAAATGGGATCAACTGGCCAGGCATGCAAAATAGACTTTCAAATTTTTTACATTATATTCATGTTTGATTATTGCCATATGTTGTTCTTCATATATTTTTGTCAGTCATTATTCTCTTTGGTCATAAAGTAACAATTAGATCTTATATTCCAGGGGAGACATTGAGAGCACAGCTGTGTGCCTGGATGCCTTGAAGAAGTTATCCACAGACCTTGTGGACCAGAGATGTGTTTTGGATGACCTGAGAAATAATAGGCATGGGATCCTGCCTCGTCTGAGTTTGGAGGACAGAGACCTGGTTAAGGAACAGGTGGGTTACCTGGAGCAACGCTGGACCCAGGTGGAATCACTTGTCCAACAAAAAATCCAAGATTCAGCCCAAACACTGAAAGAATTTAGTCAAATCGAGGACCATTTGCGGGAGGCACAAGAGTGGGCAGAATTGCAGCAGCCATCCCTCTCTAAGGTGCTTAAGATCGGTCCCCCGCCAGATTTGGCCCAAAGCTTTCTGTTTAATCACTTAAGCTTTTGTGCAGAACTGGAGGCCAAGCAGAAGCTCCTGGTTGAGGCTATGACAGATGCCAACAGCCTTTCCTTTCGTCTAGGTCTTAATGAGAGGAGGAAACTGCAGACCTTGGTCCAGGAAGCACAAGCAAATGTAGAATCACTTGGAACAAAGGCAGCCCAGTATCGTAAAAGCCTCAGTAAAGTATTTACAGAACGGTCACAGTTCCTTCAAGCCCTCGACAGGGCAGCGGTATGGATTCAAAAGCAAGAGCAGAGGGCTCTTGCAGATGATCATGTAGCACTTTTACCAAACATACTACACAAACAAGTGTCTAATTGTAAGAATTTTACTAGCAGCCTGAGAGCATATCAGGTGGAGCTGACATCACTTTGGACACAGGGACGAGAATTAGTGAAGGATGCAACAGAGGAGGTGAAGAAGGAGACTCTTCAAAAGCTGGAGGAGTTACAAGCAACCTTTGAGGCCTCTTTGCAGAACAGCACAGAGCATCTGCAGCATCTGGAGAAAGCGCTAGTCATTCGAAAGTACTTTAAAGTGGACCTGGACAGGATCTGTGATTGGCTGAAAATGGCAGAGGTGGCCACATTTCCAATTACTGACCTAAGCGGCAATGATGAGGACTTACAGAACCAGTTGATGAAGTACCAGAAGCTTCTGGATCATGCTTCTGAGTATGAGAATCTTTTGCTCATTGTCCAAAGAGCAGGACAGGAGATACTTCCCACCTTAAATGAGGTTGACCACTGCTACCTAGATGAGAAACTCAATGGCCTGCCACAACAGTACAATGACATGCTGTTGTTAATCAGAGAGAAACGTGATGGGATTCAACAAGAGCTTTTGGAGCGCAGGGAATTTGAGTCACTTATTGATGTTACACAAAAAGCTTTGGAGGAACTTCAGGAGAAGTGTGATGCTTTAGAGAATCAATCAGCCAACCAAAGTCTTGAGGAAGTTGAAAGATTGCATAGCAATTATGAAGATCTCCTCAATTGTCTTACAAATCTCTTCCAGGGAATAAAAAAGCTTAGGGGTAAGACTCAGGATTTCCTAGGTATGGGTCAGCCATATGCACCTGAAGTCATTGACCAGCTAGTTGATCTCCATAGCAGGCTCAATCAGCAGATAGAGTATAAGATAAAAGAATTGCATAAACTGTTGAAAATATTAGATGACCACAAAGTAATTGTTGAAAAAATGGACTATAAAATGACTACATCTAAGGAGCAGCTTGACAAACTTGACTCAAAGGAGGCATCAGATTCCATGGAGAGAATATCTACACTATATGATCTATTAAAAAGTCTTGAAGAAGTTAGTTCTTATCCAGAGGGTCTCATAGCACAAATAGAGGACTTCAACCAGCACTTTGACTCAGAGACCCTCAAGACTCAGGTTATCTTCAGGGAGGAACAACTTCTTGCCTTAAAGCAAAGGGTTAATGCATCCTTAGAAGAGTGTGAGAGAGGTTGTATGTGGAAGAAGGATTTTCAAATGGATATCAAAGTGACAGTAGAGTGGCTCAAGAATCTTAGGGATCGATTAAGATGTCCATTAATGTTTGAAGAGACAAAAATTGAGATTGTGCAGGAGGAGGTCAGGTCACTGTTGGTACTTCAAGAAGAAATTAAATCTAGGATTAGGGTTTTAGATGCTATAACTTGTGAAGAAAAACAGAAGTACATAAACAACCAACAGCCATTACCCAAGCACTTTGAAACCACTTTGATGGACATTCCTCAGCTAAAGACTGATGTTCAACAAGCTTTCAACACCAAACAGGTAGGACTCTGTTTTAACTTCTTACTGTTAAATGCATTTCAATAATTAGTAGTGAAAAATTGAAAACGAATCTTGTTTCTTTAAATTGTTATCTGTATCCTCAGGTGGCCTTGCAATCAATTCCATCTTTGCTTCAGAGATACCATCATTCCTTACAGTTTATCCAGCAGTGGTTTGAGGATGCTGGTGCTCTACTTGAGGCAGCCCCCCATGAAAAACTTTCAGAGTGTCTAGAAGACTTGGATAAAGTGACAGCCCGGGAACAAAGTGTTAAGTGTATGATGCAGGAAATGCAGGCTCTAATCCCTCAAATGGAATACTTTTTGAGCCCCACTGCAATGAAGCAAATCAAGCAAAATTCTGAGGAGTCTATTCTTAAGAGTGCAGAGGTCCTCGAGCAGCTAATACAGCATCAAGACAGCTTGAAACGGTAATGCTAATGAGGTTTTGGCTTGGCACATTTATATGAATGAAAGAGTCACACAAGGCCCCTAATTGCATTATTCATATTAACAATAATATGATTTGCTATTCTTATTATCATTTCCAAAAATTATTTACAGACAATTATGTTTATACTCTGTATGCAACTGGATTTTAAGTCACAAACACTTTGCTTTTTTAGATGCCTAGCTCAGTGGAGATCCTTCCAAGATGAAATAGATGAAGTTATCATGCAGATGAGTGAAGTTGAGAAGAAGATGACAGAGTTCAAATCTGCCAAAGCAAACTCTGTACAAGAGGCTGAAGACAAGCTCTGTTTATACCAGGTCTATTGGCAATTTCTTTCCTTACCTTGGAAAATATTGCACTGTTAAACAGAAAGAATGAAAATTATGTCATCATTTACTCTCCCTCAATTAGTTTCAAATCCTCCTGACTTTCTTTCACGGAACACGAGAGCAGATTGTTAGTCTCAGTCATCATTCAGGTTCATTGCATCATTTTTCAATTCAATGAAAGTGAATGGTGACTGAGGCTAACATTCTGCCTAACATCTTTTGTGATCCATGGGAGAAATTAATACGGGTTTGGAATGACAATTATTAACTCTTTCTGTAAGCATTTAATATGGTGACATTAGAAATTCATGTTAAAGTTTTTCTAAATATCTATTTTTTTAAATCAGTGATTCCCAACCAGGGGTATACCTACCCCAGGTGGTACTTAAGCAGGTTTTAGGGGGTATGCAAAAGAATTTGATTTTGCTATGTTGAACCTAACCAAATACATTATATGGCTGAAAATAAAAGATAACAAAAATAATTGATTTTCCAATTAATCGTGATCTTCATTTGAGCAATCCTGATATCTATCTTTTACTCAGTGTGAAATTTGGCACCGAGAACTTTTCACTGCGTGTTGAAAGTAAAAGTTTGGTATGACTAATCCTCAATAATGTGTGACCAAAAATGAGATTCATGCAATCCATTTGTCACTGAATAATGTCTCCTTTAAAACTATTTCTGTTCTTTGCAGTTTGTTGTCCAAAAACAACAAAAAGAAACATTAATTCTAATCAAACATAGCAGGAATGTTCTAAAGAAACCGTGTGCTTTCTCTCTCGTTAATATGCCCTCAATGGCTGAGCTGACGCCAGTAGTCTTAAATAGAGAGTATCGTTTTAGCTCTTGTTCAACATTACAATGTAAATACAAATTAAGCTCGTAAACAATACACGTGTAATAAAACATATGTATGCAATATATGCAATTACAAGACATCATATATATTGATGGAATGCATGGAATTTGTAAATTTAAAAAAGCTAATGTATGAACAAAATTATGACTATTATTAGCATTAATGCTAAAATAATAATAAAAAAAATATATAGTTCATAATGTACAAAGTTAGAAGATCCACTGTATAATGAACAGCATTAGCTAAAAGACTTCTTTCTGATGTAAGCATAATGAACATTATAACTAACATATACCTGAAATATAATTGATTATTATCATTAAATAATAATCAATGTTAATGATAATGTTAAATGATATAGTCTTTGTTGCATATCTTTGGTACACAGCACATTCAGCCTTATTGAAAGTGCTGTGGGGGTATTATGGCAAAAAAGATTGGGAAACACTTATCTAAATGTCTGTTTTTTTTTCAACAGGGAATTGTGTCACAGGTTCAGGGTTTTGAAAACACACTGAATAGACTGAAAGAACAAGCTGCACATTTTGATAAGCTTGTCTTAAATGACACTGTTTCTCAGTCAGTCCATTCACTGGGCCACCGGTGGACTCGGCTGGGCAATGTTACAAGAGCTCAAGTGAAAGCCCTCAAAGACTCTGCACAAAACTGGAGATGTGCCTTGGGGAAGGTATGGGACTTTCATGAGTTGATACTTTTTGTATTCTCCATTTCAGAAAATGTAATCAAACAAAGGCTATTTTGCAAATCAGATACAAGACCTGCTTGAAGAAGCAGACAAATTGCCATAAAATTACTGTTAAATGCCTAAATAAATATAAAGTAGCATATTTTCTATGGAATTCAGTACATTTATTAATGTCAATTCTCAGATTTATTCAGTTAATTTACTTTAATGAACTATAAAGCTACAATTACTCTTATGTAAAAATTCTAATAGTGAATGCCATCACCAGGTATGAAGCTGTTCTGTAAGCATTGTGCTCCCTGTAGTACATCTGAATAAATATTTTCAGAATATATCTGGGTCTGAAATAAGATCAGACCAGGGCATTACCTACAGACAGTGGCCTGAGAATGATGTAATGCTTGGCAACCACAGTCCAAAAAATGGCACAACATGGAAGGTGCCAACTAACCACACCTCCCATAAATCACATGAAATGACAAGTCTTTCTGTCAAGTGTACATTCTATGTGTTGTGTAACTGAGACATATCTTTTTAATATACAGTATCAAACTATACAGCATTAATAATTGGATATACAAAAAAGATGTTTGGGAAACATTGACAGCCATTGATCCATTTTATTGATACCAGTATTGATAATGTTAACGGTAACTTTTTAAGTTAATGAACTTATTTTTGGCAGTACATACTTCCTCTGTGCTGTTTACTTGTTTAACTGAGGATATGACATTATTCAGGAAGAATGATGATGCACAAACAAAGAGTTTTTTCATCTATTCATTATTAAGAGCACTTTATCTCTTAATGTCCTGCAGTACACAAATGCTTTTATATTGATAGCTGCTATATCGTAACCTCAGTTGCTGACAGATTAACCCTTGCTACTCATTTAATACTGAGGAGAAATTATAATAACATTGCATTCATTCTTAATAACACCTTGACTATTTCAGTTGGTTGAAGCTGTAATTAAACTTGTTTGCGTCATAGATATTACAAATTTACATCTACATGATACAATCTACAAAACCCAAAACTTTATTTCCAATATAGGCGACTGTACTTTACACAGTATTAATACATATTTCTATTTTTATTTTAAAATAATAAATAAAAAACATTTTTACAATTAAAATAAACAATATTTTATAGTAGTAGATAGTAAAAGAAGTAAAAACTGCTTCCCTGTAACCCATTCCACGTGTCTCTATGATTAGCTGGAGAAATTGCGAACCGTGTGTGAGGACCTGCACAGCCGTGTTCCTGACAGCATGGTGGAAAAAGCCTCCAGCATGGCAGCTTTACACAGTCTGCTGGAGTACCATGACTCCTTTAGTCGAGAGGTGGAGCGAGAGAGCAGCGCCCTGACCCTCCACAGACACCATGTGCTCAGCCTGTTCCTCCATCCTCACATTGCAACACCCATCAAGGACAATCAAGAGACACCCTGTCTGCTGGAGATTCATAGCATTCAGGAGAAATATGACAAGTATGTGTAATACTGTATATCTACACCATTTGAAGCAATGATGCATCCATACATCTGTCTGTCTGTCTGTCTGTATGACTGTCTAGACAGTGGTATCTGCATTTGGATCTGCAACTGTAGTTTTGTGTCATTTCCTGTGCCTTTTCAATGATTGATGTATAACATGTATTCTCCACTCCCTTTCTCTCATCAGTCTGTTGCAGCAGGTGTTTGTCAGCAGGCAGCAGGTGCAGGTAGAACTGCTAGATAGGGAGGAAGTGGTGAAGGAGTTGGACCTACTGAAAGGCTGGATCCAGGATACTCAGGGACTGCTGCGGAGCCCCACTGCAGACCTGGACACTTTGCTTACTGAACTGGAGGTAGAGTAGAGCACCTTACAGTGGAGGGAAAACGAGTGTACTCACATTCTAACATCCTACAACCTAGTTTACATTACCCCTAATGAAACAGCTGTTGGAAATCAGTGTGGTCTGTTGAGGGCTTGTTTTTGTGGTCTCTGCTAGACAGCTCATGGAGGCATACAGTCTCATCGGCAGACCCTTGAGCAGATTGCAGACCGTCAGCAGATGAAATACCAGGACATCCACGCTAGCCTTCCTTCTGAGATCAGCACCCAGCTGGCAGAGGTCACACTGGCATTGAGTTCTGCAGAAGATCAGGTATCCTTCATTCATACAGTACATCTACATTCGACATCATATATTTTTCTCTGTTTTATCATTCTATCTTTTCGTCTCTTTATCCTTTTTTATTTCTCATGTGCCTAGGTGCAGGCAAAGGAAAGCGAGGTCCTACACAGCAGAGACATTAAAGACGACTTTAACACCAGACTTCAGGATATCTCCAAGAAAGTCAAACTCATCTCTTTGAAGCTCAAAAATAAGGCTGTGGATGTTGAGGAGGCTAAAGAGGAGACAGAGGTATGAATACTTGCTGCATAGTCTCTGACAGCTATGTTGTAAACTCTTTCTTGATTACTGAAGTGCAAAATTCCATCATTGCTCATTTACAGATTTTGCCAATGTTCATTCTTTGATAGTGTTTTGTATGTTGTCTCTTTCTCTCTTAACTCAGACTCTGTTTGTGGAGCTGGAGGAGTGTGGTCATGCTTTGTCTGAGCTGGATGTGGCAGTGCAGGAGTTTGGTGAGCAGAACCCTCTCCTGGCCAAGCAACTGGACTCCACCCTCAGCAAACTGACTGAGCTTTATGCCCAGACCGGGAGGCTGGCAGAAGGAAGAACTACGTGCCTTCAGAAGGTCAGAGCTTCAGAGAACGTACCATGCTTCCCAGACTTCACTATTTGTATTTGGATGTTATTGTGTCTTTTGGTTTCTCAACATATGGTTCAACATCTAGGCAGAGAAGAACTTTGAAGAATTCAATGAAATGCTGACATTAACTCTCAACTGGACAGAAAAAGCAGAGAATGTTGTCTCCGCCAACATCATGTGGTGTCCAGCCTTTCAGATGCAGGAGCAAATCAGAACCCATCAGGTGTGTAAGAAAGGGTGACAACACACGCACACCCTCCCTCTGACCAGTGTGACGAGAACACAATCACTTGTTATTGTCTATAGCATTCAGAAATGTATTATAATTCCATTTTGTGATATCTCAATCAGGCCTTACTGCAAGAATGGCAGGAACTCCAGGGAGAGTTTGAGGGTCTGGTGGAGAGGGTGGGACTTCTGGGTGAGATAGTCCAGACAGATGCTCTCCACCAGCAAGTGGCAGAACTAAGCAGACATGCTGAAGAACTGCAGCAGAAAGCCAAAACTAGACTATTGTGCCTACAGGACGCAGCCAAGGTAATACATGACAGCATACCCCAATACACCAAACTAATATAATGTTAACATGAGTATATAGTAGATGACCTATACTTATGGTTATCTCCTGTTTTTTTGTGAGATGTTGTACTGAATAGTGTTATAGTAAAAGCTCAGTGTCTGCATTTTGTATGCAATTAACACCTTTATTAATAATTCATTCTGAAATGAATGTCATGTCTGGTCCAGGAAAGGGGCATATCTGAATTGTATATTTAAATTGTATATTTATGCATTTATACAAGATGTAAAATAATATACTGCATATATAAAAATCAGATGTGTGTTTATGATTCTAATATCATCTTAACCAATTAAGCATCCACTGCTAGACTACTGCTCAATGTTTTTTTTTAAGTCTGCTGTAAATTTAAGGAAGTTAGACATCGCCATCTAGTGGCCCATTGGATAAAAATATGATTTATTTCCATTCTGTATGTAGACATAATTGCTGACTCTTTAAATTGGTGTTAGCGCACTACACTGAACTTAACTTTATATTAAATTATATTAAAATGCCAAATCCATAATATACTGACAGTTTATTGTAGGATTGGTAAAATATATTTTGAAATGCATATACAAATGTCTCTGTGCCCATGAATTAGTCATCATAATATTTCAATGACTACTTGCCATAATTATATAATTAGCATTGTTCATGAAGAAATGGGACTTGCATTTTTAGGCCTGGTTTTTAACTAATTTATTCCGAAAGAATGGCTGAATTGAGGAAGATTTAAACAAGTGTTTAAATTAGTTAAAATATGTCCAGTCTTTAGTTTTTTTCTATAAAATATATTTCTAATTTGGCAAGATAACTGCCCTAATTGTATAAATATATAAGGAGTTAATGTGTCATTTTAAAGTTTCTTTTGATGAAAAGTGAGCTTTTCATAAAAAAACAAAAAACATACAAACAAAACATGATTTTTTTTTTTTTAACACCAGCAGGGAAGAAAACAAATTTACTAAAATTGTTTGACATAAAGTGAATTCAAAAGTAAATAACCCTTTTTAGTTTATAGCAAAGTAAGACAGCACTGAAAGGTAGGCCCACCAGTAGTGCACAGATTGGTACTTTACCAGAATGTGGCTGCACCATTTAATTTATTCTTAATTATAAATAACATATCTGTATTATCTGTAGAGCTACATTAATTCGGCCATTTTAGACCTTTTAATCTTGAAGCTTTAAGCACCACTTTATTCATATTTTAGGCCAGCTTCCGCTGATTGCACTCTGTGTGCTGATATCTTGTCATTTTTAGCAGACATTCTCAGGTCATATTACAGTGTACTGATTGTAGTAGCAGTTCCTCTGGGCTAACCTCAGATCCTGGCTTATTGCTATGTTATACATGCCTTCAGTCTTATTATTTAAATAAGTGGTCAACCAATATGGGATTTTCAGGAGCCGAAGCCATACTCTAGAGAGCAACAGGGTCTAATCGCTAATATGATTACAAAGTATATTGTCAGTCACACAATTCATACAAGGAGGAGGTAACATCTCTGTTCAATGGCCAAGTTTTTGTTAACAGCCAATGCATATAAAATTGCCCAATTAAACAGCCTTGCCAATATATATCAATTGATCTCTAGTTAGCATAGAACTGCTCTTAGACAACTCCTTTACCATCCTTCATCATGGCATTATCCAGATTATTTAAAGCAACTTCTGAATAGTTGTAAAAAATGCCTCAATTCTTGCAACATACTTAATGGAAGATTGAAAACTGCCTGTATAAAGATATTCTTTTAGTACATAACTTTTCAAATTCTACCTTAAAGGAAATAGACATTGGTATGGGCATAATGGTTTTACTGTGTGTCCCTCTGTGTAGGATTTAGGGAGACTGGAGAGTGATGTGAAGAGCATCCATCAGTCTATAGAGAGAGTTCAGGAGACTCTGGCCTCTCCTGATCTGGCTCGCCTCAGCCTCAGGGAACAGCTGACTCAGAGACAGGTACACTCATCGATTTCACATTTCCTTATTCTTCAGACTAATATAATTAATTTACTCTCCAATACATTGGTTTATCACATTTCCCAATGTTATAGTGATAACAATGATGACGTTGTAATATTTCCATGTGTGGATATGTGTTGTCTGGAGGGTTAAACACCTATTTATTCTCACTGACTGACTTTATGCAGACTATTTACTGTCCTGCTAAAGAAACACACAACTATGATTCGTATTCTTTTCTTGTAACTATAACTATATATAGCTCCCTTCACATTGCAAATCCTGTCTTGTTATGATTTGATTCTCATACACAGCCAACAAAAAACAAAACGTGTGCTGAGTGTCATGACAGCAGCAAAGCGGTTCTGATGCAGCATTGCATTTACACAGAGCCACAGCCTAAAACCTAAGTTTACTTAAATCTTTAACACTATTCTATTGCTCCCTTCCAAGCTGTCGATATGTCCTTTTCTACATATCGCTGCCCCTTTTGGCATATCACGGCACAAATTTGTGGCCCGTTCTGCTTAACGCAGTGGCCTATTTGAGCTTATCGCGGCTCATTCTGCCCCGTTTTGTGACTGGCGCTTCAGGAAAAGTCCCGGTTCTCCCGATGGCCAGTCCGCCCCTGGCTGAAAGTATTACTGGTATAATCACGCCAATGCTGAATAAAAACCAATGCTGTATATTTGTTCCTCAGCTCCTGTTGTCGGAGATGGAGGGTCTCAAGCAGCAGGTACAAGTGATGCAGATGTGTCAGAGTGCCCTACGGCTGCCAGAGGATGTCATGGCAACGTTGCCACTCTGTGTTACTGCGCAGAGTTTGCAGCAAGAAAGCAGCCAACTCCAACATAACACTATTCAACAGTGCAATATACTACAGGTATCTACACACAGACAGTAGGTAGTGGCATATTCTGCCATGCTAATGAACATTACATACAGTATATTGTAAGAGGACATGAAAAACAATAAATAAATATAATAATGCTACAACTTTGTGCAATATGGCTGATTCAATGTATCTGCTACAAATGGCGGTCAGGATCATGCTCAGATGGTTCATCTGATCTAAGCACTTGTGGTTGTAACGGCTCATTTCGCATCTCTCTTTATATTCTCCCAGGAGGCCTTGGTGCAGTATGAGCAATATAAACAGGAAGTGAAGAACCTACAGAGACTTATTGAAGAGGCACACCGTGTAATTCAGGACCGCCCTGTTGCCACAGGAAACATACAGGAGCTTCAAACACAGATTCAACATCATGAGGTGAGGAAGGCGTCTTTCACACATTTACACTAACAGATATGGTTATAAACATAATAAAGCTTAGATCATCGTTGTTATTTTTTTAAATGTGGTTTGTTGTGATTATTCCCATTTTATGCATCATTCACTGCAGGCATGCTGTGGAGAACATGCTGATTCTCAGCTGAAGGGTTGTGACAGAAATGGGTCACAGTTCTGTTCTTATAGGGTGGCAGACAGCAAGGGAAAACAATGCAAAAGAAATGGAACTAATCATTTAATTGTGCATAGTAAGGATAGCAAAATAAATTGGCCTATGAATGTCAAATCTAGATTGGTAAGCAAAGTCAGCTGAGAACCACTGCTGCAAATAATATCACTCACCACAAAGTTTTACTAGTCAGCCTGCAATGAGTTGAGAATGAATCAGGCTATAAATTCCTAACATGTTCTCAGTAGGTGTAAAGGTAGTTCTCAGACCTTTGACCTCTGTCTGTTGTCCTGAGGTCACATTTAACTTATTTTCTCTCTCGAAGACGCTTGTTTATTTACATTTACACACACAAAAACATAAATTCTCGGAAATGCAAAGGGTGGTTTAAACACAGAAAATAAAAATGAACCTAAAAACTATACTGAATCTGTCCCTGTGTTTTTATTGGCACAGTTGAGTTCAGTTGGAACTGCAGCTGTGGCTTTATTACCCAGAGTTATTTTCCTCTGCATTCAGCTTGAATACTGCAGCTTCAGTGCTCTCCGAAATGACCTCATTATCACAGACTGGCCATTTGTGAGAATGAGCGACAGTTAGAGAGATGGAGACAGGAGGGGGGAGAGGGGCTACTCCACAGGCCATACAAAATCTGTAATGTGAAACCCCTTCCTCCCCTCCCCTCGCCTCCCTCTTGCCCGCTCATTCTCTTGCTCATGCCCTGTTCTTTTATTTTCAAAAAAACAACTTCAGGATTGGTGGAAAGGGAGGAAGTGAGGGGAAGGAAGGAAAATAACTGAGACCCTCTAACTGAGCTCATTTCCTCTTCCTGGAGTCTTTGTGTATGTGTATGTGTGTGAGCTGGCCGGCTGGGAGGGAGGGATTTTGCTCCACCATGTCTTTCTTCCTCTCTCTATGCCCCTCCCACTCACTCCAGTTGGCCGAGCTCTCTGCCAATCAAGTTAACTGTTGCCTGAAGGCTTGGTTAGTTAGCCCTCTCCCACTGCGCTCTGATTGGCTGAGAGCTCAATATGCCTCTGACTGAGCGATTGCTCGCCTGTGTCTTTTTCTATACTGCAAACAGACTGTGAGAGAGTAAGAAATTCTCAACCCAGCTTGCCAGTGCCGCTCTCTGCATTAACCCCCTTTTCCTCTATATCTAAGAGACTTAATCCAGGACACATATGTTTGTTTGCATCATGGACTTAAATCAGCAGCGTGGGGCCTCAGTGAAATAATAATGTAATGTGTCATTGGGACAGGAACTGGCCCTGAAGATAAAAGGCTATCAGGAGCAGATCTCGGCCCTGAACTCTAAGTGTAAGATGTTGACTTTGAAGGCAAAGCATGCTACGATGCTACTGACGGTCAGCGAGGTTGAAGGCCTCTCCGATGGACTGGATGAACTGGAAGATGAAGAAGAGGAGATGCCCAAACACCCACCAACACACCCCTCTGTTGTCATGGTGAGGGATTTACACAAATACACATGCCTGGGCTGTGGCTTGTATAGGGACAGAGGGGTGAGGGGTTGTGATTTGTATGATTTTTGTCCTATCGCCATAATTGTTCTCTATTACTCTCTGTGAAAAGCCTCCGATGGGTCTCTTGTTTCTACCCCAGCGTGTATAAATTTTCCTCTCTGCATTGTCTATCCTTGCTGTTGCAGTGTAAGAGGAAACAGGATGTGGGTGTTTGTTGGCCATGTTTTGTCAACATTGTTGTTTAGTTGCCTTCACTGTTTCACTGTTGTATGACGGGCCAGATTGCCCTTTTTTGCATCAGTGAGGGCTGGGAGTCATGATCAAAGCCGTATTCTGCATTAACCACCAACAAGGAGCTGAACAGTTTGGCTTGTGCTCCTGCTGTTTGGAATTCAAGCATTCAGTACTTACAGACTTACAGAGGGGGAGGTGGGATTGCTTTGCTGTAGATCAGCAGTCATTGTTGTTTAATCTAAATTTAGCCTAATGCTAAAGAGCTCTAATGGTTTAGATAACTTCAATTCATTCAAGTGTGTGTGTGTGTGTGTGTGTGTGTGTGTGTGTGTGTGTGTGTGTGTGTGTGCGCGAGTGCATGTGCGTGTGTGTGTGTGTGTGCGTGTGTGTGTGCCATATCCTGACCTGATCCATTCCTTTATCATGACGAGAGTTCTGTTAAAGGCGTCATGGCTACTCTAGACAAATGTGGGCTGTCTATAATTCTGTGGTGCTGCAGTGCAGCCTCTAAGCAGACTTTATGGGGTCTTATTCAGCTTTTCTTCCTGATTCATGGCTTCCTGTGAGATTCATTGGGAGGAAAAGATTTTCAGACCATTTAAAGTGTCATATAGGCTATACAATGAAAGGTGTATTTACACAGACTGTTTAATGTCGCAGAAAGGCAGCAAACATACATTTCACACCAAAATGAAAATTGTCATCATTCACACATGTTGATGTTGTTTAAAACCTGTAAGGCTGTACTGCAGGGAAAATCAGATTTTTTATTTTTTCAAAAAAAAAAAAAATATATATATATATATATATATATATATATATATATATATATTTAGACTGACTGTTCATACTGCAATTTATTTGAGGCCAGATTTAATTTTTTTTCTATTCAGACTGCAGTCCCTTTTCCAAGCATATTCACATTAGTTGTCATGGTAACAGTACAAATTGTGTATATTCACCATTTGTGAGAGTTTAGCAATTTATTTTCTTGCCATTGATTATGTTTCATTTGGGCAGTATCCGGATATGAACACAGACTACGTCTTAAAAAAAATGTGGCATATGTACTGTTTGTTGCTGCTAGGCTTGACAACTGCCCCGTTTTGGACGGCTGAAATGCGTTATAAAAAAGTCATTTTTATTGAAAATTCTGTTTGGCCATCATTATTGTTTTCCCTTCAAAGTGCCCTGTGAAGACTTATGTTGTTCAGATGCAGTATATGTCTTCTCGTCGCAAAACATGATGTACCACAACCCATCACGCACAACAAATGACAAAAAAAACTAAATAAAAAACACTTGAAATCGAATCTGACTGTTCAGCCTCAGACATATTAACGAAAATTTTATTTAAATCAGATTTCAAACCACCTATGGTTGCGGTTTGGATCAGGCTTGTAATCAGTTTTTGTCCTGTAAGATTACAAAAACCTTAATAGATTTGAGTAAGACAGATATAATGAAAGCGAATGGGGACTGAGACTGTCAGTCTCTAAAATTCTGCAAAACATATCTTTTTGTGTTTCATGGAAAAAAGAAAGTCAGATTAGTTTGGAACAGCTTGTGGGTAAGTAGAAGATGACAGAATTTTCATTTTTGGGGTAAATGTTCCTTTAACATTCTTCCAGTCTTTATTCTGAATATATTCACTCTCTTTATTCTGCTGATGTGTCTTTTCTCTCATCTTATCTTGGTGCTGGTCTCTCTTCCCTGTTTCATTGTAAATGTCTCTCTTTCTCCCTCTGCCTCTTTGACTGTGTTAAATGGTCAGATGACAGCCGGTCGTTGTCATACTCTCCTCTCCCCAGTCACAGAGGAGTCTGGTGAGGAGGGCACCAACAGTGAGGTCTCTTCTCCTCCCGTCTGCAGATCCCCCTCACCCGGGCCTAATGCTGACACCTCTCAGGTACCCGCAGCTTTAACCCACACAGCACTAACTCACCCAGACCTGACATTGCCCACCTTATCACATTTAATCAACTTACCCTGTACAGCCACAAACCCACTTTAACTCACTTGAACTTTAACTAATCAAATTCTTCCAGGAGCTACTGCTTTGTTGTTGGTACGGATAAAAATGTTAGTCTTAAGGATCCCACTGTCAAGGAACACCTGGAAATATCAGGGAATTTTAATATTGTGATGGCCAAGCTTGAAAAAGTAATGGACATTATTAGAATACATATATATGTTTGTAGTGTTTTTCATGTGGGCTCAGAAACCCATTGTAACGAGGTGGGCAGACAAGGAGTGAGGATCCAGTTGCAGCTTTTATTGAAGGTAACTCAAAGTAAAACGAAGTACGAAAACAGGAACAAATAAAACGTCCACAATGGGAAAACTAAGGTATAAACACAAGATATTAACACTGGGAATCTTCCAAGGTGGGCTCAGGCTGAAACACGGACGAGGGCAGGAAACACATGTAACATTTACCATGAAACATCAAACAACGACCAACAAAGGACAAGGTGAACATGAGGGCCTAAATACAAAACCAAAGAGGAAACAAAAGCCAATGGGAGAACAGAACTCAAAACAAGATAACAAGGCAATTAACTAAAACCAATGACAAAGCTAGAACAGATAATAAAGTAATCAAACAATAAACCAATGAAAACCGGACACATAGACAAGGAGGGAAAACAGGACATGACAAGACTTTCAAAATAAGAGTGCATAAACAAAGAACAATATGGAACATAAAAGGTGCCAAAACTTAAAATAAAAGGTACACAAACCAAAGACGGTGTGGATCGTTACAGAGCCCCCCCTTTAAGGAGCGGATCCCAGACGCTCCTAACCAAAGGAAGGGCAAAACGACAACGGAAAACAGGGACGAACAGGCAGATCAAGGGGACACGAGGGGCACAGAGGGACAAGACTAGGACAGAGAGATCATGACAGAACAGGTGGGCGGCCAGGAGACCAAGGAGGCCAGGCAGATGCCCAGGGGACGACTTGAAGGAGGGGACCGGGTCGGGAAGTCTGGGAGGCAGCTGCAGGGTCGAGACTAGGTCAGGGGGCCAGGGAGGCATCCATAGGGCAGGGACTGGGTCAGGAGGCCAGGGAGATGGGCGTAGGGCAGGGACCGGGTCAGGTGGCCAGGGAGGCGGCCATAGGGCAGGGACCGGGTCAGGGGGTCTAGGGAATGGCCACAGGGCTAGGACAGGGTCAGGAGGTCTAGGGGATGGCCACAGGGCTAGGACAGGGTCAGGAGGTCTAGGGGATGGCCACAGGGCTAGGACAGGGTCAGGAGGCTTAGGAGATGGCCTCAGGACTGGGACAGGGTCAGGAGGCCAAGGAGAGGGCCACAGGACTGGGACAGGGTCAGGAGGCCAAGGAGAGGGCCACAGGACTGGGACAGGGTCAGGAGGCCTAGAGGAAGGCCACAGGACAGGGTCAGAAGGCCTGAGAGGAGGCCACGGGACAGGGTCAGAAGGCCTGGGAGGAGGCCGCAAGACAGGGTCAGAAGGAGAGGGGAGGAGGCCACAGGACAGGGTCAGAAGGCCAGGGAGGAGGCCACAAGACAGGGTCAGAAGGCCTGGGAGGAGGCCACAAGACCGGGTCAGAAGGCCAGGGGAGGAGGCCACAGGACAGGGTCAGAAGGCCAGGGAGGAGGCCACAGGACAGGGTCAGAAGGCCTGGGAGGAGTCTCAGGGGAAGTGGGCGGAGCCACGGAAGGCTCTGTAGGAGGAGCCGAGGAGGACTCCAGAGGCGGTGCCATGGTAGGCGGAAACCAGGTTGGTTCTGGAGGCTTTGAAGGCTCTGGAGGCTTGGTAGGCTCTGGAGGCTTGGTAGGCTCTGGAGGCGCAGGCAGAACCATGGAGGGCGGAACCATGAAGGCCCTTTGGGGTGGAGCCGTAGAAGGCGGAGCGGGCAGTGTTGTGAAAGGTGGAACCATGAAGGCCCTTTGGGGCGGAGCCGTAGAAGGCGGAGCAGGCAGTGCCGTGAAAGGCGGAACCATGAAGGCCCTCTGGGGCAGAGCCGTAGAAGGCGGAGCAGGCAGAGCCGTGGAAGGCTGAGCTGTGGAAGGGTTTGGAGGCGGAGCCGTGGAAGGGTCTGGTGGCGGAGCAGGCGCAGGCAGAGCCGAGGCAGTCTTCAGAGGCGGAGAACTGGGAGGCTCTGGTGACAGAGGCGTGGAAGGCTTTGGTGACAGAGGCGTGGAAGGCTTTGGTGACTGTGGTCTCGAAGGCTGGAGAGGCGGAGCGCTGGGTGGCTCGAGAGGCGGAGCACTGGGTGGCTCTGGAGGCGGAGCGCTGGGAGGCTCTGGAGGCGGAGCGCTGGGAGGCTCGGAAGGCGGAGCGCTGGGAAGCTCGGAAGGCGGAGCGCTGGGAAGCTCGGAAGGCGGAGCGCTGGGAAGCGGAGCTCTGGGAGGCTCAAGGGGCGGGGCCGTGGGAGGCTCAAGAGGGGCTAGCTCTTGGACGGTCGAGGCTACAGGCGCTGGCTCTGGCTCTTGGACGGTCGAGGCTACAGGCGCTGGCTCTGGCTCTTGGACGGTCGAGGCTACAGGCGCTGGCTCTGGCTCTTGGACGGTCGAGGCTACAGGCGCTGGCTCTGGCTCTTGGACGGTCGAGGCTACAGGCGCTGGCTCTGGCTCTTGGACGGTCGAGGCTACAGGCGCTGGCTCTGGCTCTTGGACGGTCGAGGCTACAGGCGCTGGCTCTGGCTCTTGGACGGTCGAGGCTACAGGCGCTGGCTCTGGCTCTTGGACGGTCGAGGCTACAGGCGCTGGCTCTGGCTCTTGGACGGTCGAGGCTACAGGCGCTGGCTCTGGCTCTTGGACGGTCGAGGCTACAGGTGCTGGCTCTGGCTCTGAGGACGGGGCCGTGGAGGGCGGAGACTGGTGAGCGGAAGCCCTTCCTCTTCTCCTCCTCTTCCTGGCAGACGAGGCTGGCAACGCTGGCGCTGGGACGGATGAGGCTGGCAACGCTGGTGCTGGGACGGACGAGGCTGGCAACGCATTGGCCGTGGCAGGCGTGGGCGTTGGCTCGTTGGCCGTGGCAGGCATGGGCGTTGGCCGTGGCAGGCGTGGGCGTTGGCTCGTTGGCCGTGGCAGGCGTGGGCGTTGGCTCGTTGGCTGTGGCAGGCGTGGGCGTTGGCTCGTTGGCTGTGGCAGGCGTGGGCGTTGGCTCGTTGGCTGTGGCAGGCGTGGGCGTTGGCTCGTTGGCCGTGGCAGGCGTGGAAGGCTGAGGGATGTCCACCGTGAGAGGCGAGGTAAAGCCCTCTTCCACCACACCCACAGTGAAAGGAGAACCGCAGGTCCACAGGGTCTCCTCCACAAAGTCCTGGAGCGTCCAGCAGGGGGTCGCTGGTGGCAACTGCTCCCCAAGTGAGGGGTTTAGATTGGCCCTGAAAATTCCGACCAAAAGGGATTCCGGGAAGTCAGATAAATGGGCCAGCTCAAGAAACTCACTGACATGGGGCTCTATTGGACGGTCCCTCTGTATGAGGCTGAGAAGTCAGAGATTTGCCTGCATGGGTGTCAAGGCTGCTGGGTCCATGGTTGGTTGGTCGTTCTGTAACGAGGTGGGCAGACAAGGAGTGAGGGTCCAGTTGCAGCTTTTATTGAAGGTAACTCAAAGTAAAACGAAGTACGAAAACAGGAACAAATAAAACGTCCACAGTGGGAAAACTAAGGTATAAACACAAGATATTAACACTGGGAATCTTCCAAGGTGGGCTCAGGCTGAAACACGGACGAGGGCAGGAAACACATGTAACATTTACCATGAAACATCAAACAACGACCAACAAAGGACAAGGTGAACATGAGGGCCTAAATACAAAACCAAAGGGGAAACAAAAGCCAATGGGAGAACAGAACTCAAAACAAGATAACAAGGCAATTAACTAAAACCAATGACAAAGCTAGAACAGATAATAAAGTAATCAAACAATAAACCAATGAAAACCGGACACATAGACAAGGAGGGAAAACAGGACATGACAAGACTTTCATAAGAGTGCATAAACAAAGAACAATATGGAACATAAAAGGAGCCAAAACTTAAAATAAAAGATACACAAACCAAAGACGGTGTGGATCGTTACACCCATATCCTTATGACCTATTGTAATAAATCAACATACAGTATAATATTAATATAAATACTTAGAATATATTAAGTACAATTGTTTAAATCAATAAAAAATGTATTCCAAGGATTGGTATTTGGCATACAAATTGAAAATTGCCACCAGCAATGTCTATGAAAATAATAAAAAAAAATACTTTAGTAGTCAGGAAGAATGTCATGGAAATTAATTGGTCAAAAGTTGTGGAAACACTTTAGTCTTCTGTTGACTTTTAAATGAGGAGAAAGAGAGTGAGACTGAAAGTAGTTAGTATTCAGTTATAGAGTTTTGTAGGTCAAGTAGTTTTAAGAGGGCTTTTGCCCTGCACTCTAATATGTTGCAAATACAGTAAAGCTCATACAGGGCAAACAGTTACTTATCTCTTGTTTATTCTTAACTGATATTTTGTTTTGTCTCATTTGCTGCCCTTCTTTCATACAATTTGTATAAAGATACATAAGCCATAAGCAGTTGGAATGCTTAAAGAGAAATTACAATTATCTCATCATTTACTCACCCTCATGCCATCCCAGATATGTGACTTTATTTCTGCTGAACACGGTCAAAGATTTTAAGAATAACTCTGCTTTGTACATCCATACAATGCAAGTGAAAGGTGGCCAGAGCATTGAATTTCCAAAAAGCATAAAAAGGCAACAGTCATTCATACAACTCCAGTTATTAAATCTATATCATCAGAAGCTATATGATAGGTATGGGTGAGAAACAGATCAATATTTGAGTCCTTTTTTTACTATAAAGTTTGGAGAAGTTTTGACATTTGTGCTTTTTTCAGTTGCTTAAAAACACATTAATGGCTAAAGTCTGATAACATTTCAGCACAAACTAGGCTAAAATAATATGCAAGCAACATGTGTGTACATGTTTGTATTTTTGAGAGAATAACGTTTATGCATGGTTTTTGAAAAAAAATAATTTTTAAGTCATTGAAATAAGGCCATATAACACATACTAATTTACGTACATACTATTTGTCCACAAGCCTTTTTAGAACTGTATCTTGTAGCCTAAGAGTTTTTGCTACAAAATGATGTGAAAACCATCCTGATCACTCATTCATACAAAACAATATAGTAATTTAACTTTTGTAAGACACTTTTAGTGTTAGAAAGGTCATATGCGAGGAGGCGTGAACTATCATGAATATTGATTGTAATTCACACCTGAGGAGACAAAGTCCCCTCCCCTAGGCCTATCAATGAGGAATGTGACAGAAAGAGAATGAACGTGATGAGACTTAATGATCAAAATCAAGTTTTAAGTTAAAACAAGTAATCTGATTATACATTTTCTTTACATAAAGACTTTACTTAATTTTAGACCTACACTACCATTTAATAGAAGTCTCTTCTGCTCACCAAGGCTGCATTTATTTGATCCAAAATACTGTAAAAACAGTGATATTTTTACAATTTAAAAGAACAGTTTTCTATTTGAATATATTGTAAAATGCAATTTGTGATCAAAGCTGAATTTTCAGCATCATTACTGAAGTCTTCAGTGTCAAATGATCCTTCAGAAATCATTATAAGATGGTGATTTTCTAATATGGGCATATTTAAAGTGCATTTTACTCATTTAACCTGAACACATATTTGCAAGCACAAGCTTTGTTGATGATAATGAGGCAGCATAAACACTAGTTAAAATATAATCTAAACATTCATATTATTTTTATATCATATTACATATCATATTTATGTCATACAGCAAACAATTTTAATACCTGCTTTAGCTGAAACATCATTTAAATGTAACTAAAACTTGCCTATTAGGACATATTTCAAATTTCAATACTCTGAATCCTGGCTGGCAAGTCTGGAAACAGTCCCACTAGTAAAATATGTACATGTTTATATAAAATAGTATGTCAACTAATAAAAACTAAATGACTTACAAGTCCGAAATTGTATCCTCGGCTGGATCAACTCTCTCTTCAAAATACAAACGTTCATCAGAGTACCGCTCTTCTTCTGAGGAAAATTGTAACTCTTCGTCACTATCCAGAAGAAGTTTTCTAACTTGTGTATCGTGCTGTCTTTCAGACAAATGACTTTGTTTTTAAGGCACAGTCGGGGCGTTTACCATTTGATTTGATCGTCTCAGCACATTAGCGTATGAATGGCTCGCTCTGCTGGTGGGTGTGATTACATTAGAGATAATTAGCTGAGCCAGTAAAAACTGTAAATCGCTTTGTTTCATACAGATTACATTGCAGGAGATTATTTGTTTTTAAATTTGAAATGTTTTATTTAAAAGAAGACATTTTAAGCTTTCTTTAGACATATGTTTCATGTTTGTGTGATAAGTATTCGCGGAGTTTCAGTTAATTTTTGTGACGTGTTACAGATATATGCCCGCAAACCCAGAGACTGCTTACAGCTCACCCTTTTTATTTTCTTTATTGTACAAAAGCACAAGGTTTTGTTGTTATTGTGAGTGCACAAAAATAAAAGTAGACACTTTATAGTCTCTAATGATGTCTTACACTTATCTGTATGCCCCAAAATGACAGAGAATTAGATGTTGTTTCCGCTGTACTGACGAAAAAAATCCAGCAGAACGCTTCGGTGCGTACGTCGACCCCAGAGGGTTAACACTGAGTGGGTCAGGGAGTGACAAACATATTTTGGGTAGAACACACAGATCTGTTATGTCTTTAAGTATCTGACAAAGACATGGTTAACCACATCAGCATTCTTCAGTGTGGACCAACATTTGGTCTAATCAACATACTGGGTACATGTACACACTGATTTTAGCCAACAATTAAAAATTTTTACATCGACACAAAACACAAAGTAGTATCACTCCTGCTTTGTTGTATTTTTAAAAGGACTACCAGGGTTTGGTTTATTATTCATATGCGCAAGCACACACACTCACACTCATTGATGTCTCTCGCAGGGTTCAGGACGAGCTCTTCTGAGCAGAGCTCCACTACAGGAGCTGTATGACCCATCCATGGAGTCAGCTGCCTCATCAAACCTGGATGACCTACAGCACTCTTGGGAGACTTTAAAGAATGTGGTAAATATTATACATGCATCTAATATTAAAAAAAGCTAAATCATTTTCTTTTCTGTGCCACATAATATAAGGTAAAAGCTAATTTCTGTGCCACTGAAGTTCCCAAATGCAATTGCAAAAATACTGATAGTTTTCAAATAATTTTTCAATTTGCTGTGCTGGTTGGGATGCTCAAACTAACAGAGCAATGTTTTGTGGCCAATGTTTTTCTGGGAAATTAACCTACAAATGGCGTACTTAGAGTTGTCTCTGCATTTGGTAGAATAAAAGTGTTTTGTACATTGAAAATATTACACACTTCACCTTTAACACATACTGTACATTTCTATGCAGATCAGTGAGAAGCAGAAGAGTCTTTATGAAGCTCTAGAGAGACAGCAGCACTATCAGGAGACCCTGCAATCTGTTTCCACAAAGATGGAGTCCATTGAGATGGCACTAAAAGAGGGCTTAGAGCCAGGCAAGAGCCCTGAGAGCCAGATGGCCACCCACCAGGTAAGAGCGACAGAGGATCAAATGAAGCAATATGACTGCACTAAAGCTAGATTACATTAAAACTTAAGCCTACTACTAGACTACCGATATCAGCAAGAGGACAGGGTTACACTTTAGATAACCAGCTTCTCCTATGTCTACAACGAAGCTCTTACCAAGAAGTGTTTCCCTGCTCATGGCGCTCAATCAAACCCACCATTCGTTTCATGTCTGGCCTCTTGTGTCTAAATGGGGGCAAATCCACACCACCATTTTCCAGCATCTAGTGGAAAGCTGTCCCAGAAGAATGGAAGCTATTATAGCTGCAAATTGAGGACCAACTCCCTATAAATGCCCATAATTAAAAAAAATATATATTTTCAACAAGAACATATGGTATGGTGTTTAAGCATTCACATTATCTTTGCCATGCAGGGCTCCAGAATGCACCTAAATTGTTCTTTTTGCAACAATTTTTCCATGCCAGTGCAACTAAATTTTGTTACAGATCGCACTGGTGTGTCTACAGAGTTGGCCTACGCTCTCGCTTTATCCATTTTATGTTAAGCAACATTGAATGGCAAATACATTAAAAAGGAAAAAACGGCACTCTTCGCTACCCAGATCAGAATAGACAGAGCAGTGCGAGCGCAGAGCAGGTGCGTTTACTCGAGCAGCGCAGATCATTACAGCATTGAGACCCAGTGAAAAGCACGGTGCAAGTTGCAAATCCCATATGAATTTGGCAAACCTCTATGAAAACCCTTGATGTGTAAACTAGTTTAAAACCACATTAAAATGCCCGACGTTCTAAATAGCGGTTAACAGGAGAAAACACATTATATGAAGACTTTTCATACATCACCACCCCTAAAAAATTACCATGAATTTAGCATGGTCACATGAAGTTTCTAACTACAGTAATTTAGGCATAAATATTTTCATAATAAATATTATCATATTACTACTATAGCTATATTAAATTTATAATAGGCTACATTAGGGGAGTAAGGGAATATAATTTACAACGTTGGCAGTTTCTAAATGTTTACAGTATATTTTGTATTTATTATACAGTTTTTATTACTGTAGTTTTTTAATGTGTTAAAGCTACTGTTTTTCATTACAAAAATGCCAGTTTGTTTTATAGAAATGTTGTTACTTTTAACTAATGAAGATTCATGCTTGGATTTACCTATGGTTAACATGGTCTTGTGACAAATACCTCTTAAAACTACACTCACTGAGCACTTTATTTGGATCTCCTGTATACCTTCTTATTCATGTGATTATCTAATCAGCCAATTGCGTAGCAGCAGTGCAATGCATACAATCATGCAAATACAGGTCAGGAGCTTCAGTTAATGTTCACATCAACCACTGTGGCATGATTGATGGTGCCAGATGGGCTGGCTTGAATATTTCTGTAACTGCTGATCTCCTGGGATTTTCACACACAACAGTCTCTAGAGTTTACTTGGAATGGTGCCAAAAACAAAAAAACATCCATCGAGGGGCAGTTTTGTGGACAGCAACACCTTGTTGATGAGATAGGTCAACAGAGAATGGCCAGACTGGTTCTAGCTGATAGAAAGTCTACGGTACCTCAGATAAACACGCTGTGCAATTCTAGTGAGCAGAATAGCATCTCAGAATGCTCAACAGGTCGAACCTTGAGGCGGATGGGCTACAATAGCAGAAGGCCATGTCAGATCTTTCATGAATTAGAACCATCATGTTACTAATAAAGTGTTAAGGGGAATTGCAAAATAGAACAATAGCTTTAAAACCTGGACCTTTGTGAATGATTGTCAAAACAAGTTTTTTTTTTTGTGGAAATATTGTTCTCTTCTAATAATCTCTGATTGTAGGAAAATATATTTGCAAAATAATAATAAAAATATCACGTTATTTTTATTTTGTATCTTTAAATTTTTCATTTAATAGGCCCAAAACCCCAGCCTCAGAATATTTCCACAGAAACTAACAAATGAGATGCTGGTGCCCTTGGTGGCACCAGTGCCATCACTCTTAAATATTAGTCTGGAGCCCTGCCATGTACTGTAACTTTACTGTAACTAGAGGAAATCAACAATAGATTAAACCAATTTTATTTTAAGTTATTGTATGAGTTGATTTGGTGATTGTTGGTGTTTCTAAAGGCTCTGATGGATGAGATCCTAATGCTCCAGGATGAAATCAGTGCACTACAGGCCTGCTTTTCCCGGGAGCTGCAGTTGGATGAGGACAGTTTGGAGGCAGATGCTGGTGACCAGCTGGCCCTGCAGTCAACCCTCACTGTACTGGGAGAGCGCATGGCCACCATCCACATGAAGGCCTCTGGCAAGCGCCAACTTCTGGAGGTGAGAATCATTACATGCAGAGAAATTTGTAATCTTTGTTTATTTGAGCCTGATTTCTACCTGATGATTGTACATTTGTAAATAAGATATATTCCAGGAAATATTCCATTAGATCTCAGAATATATTTTTGTATGTTTTGTATTTACTGGCAGACTGTATCTTTTTGGTGGTTGATGGTGACTGATATTTGTTTTTCAATGGTGGAATTCGGATATTTAGAGAGCAGGGTGGTCAATAATTGATTGTCCATTGACACAGATGCCTTTGTTCAGCCAAGCAAGCTCATTGCCAGTAATTTCAAACTAACCAAATATTGGCCTAGCTGATGGCAGGCTTGGGTTAATTAGGTGCCAATGAAATGAACACAAAGAATATATAAAATTTTCTAGCATTTCTATGAGACAGCTGGTTCTCATTCACTAATAATTGTGTGGATTGTTCGTACTTAAACGCACAGGAACATTTTTCATGAAAAATATCTGCCTGATTCACAACAGGTTTGAACGCTCATGAATTTGTTCTTGCCCTTTTGCTAATGTGAATGAATACAGAATATTCTAAATGAAGGAGTGCATGCCTAAAGTTAGTTTGCGTAAAATACGGCCAAACCATTTCCATAAACGGCTTTCAGCACCACTGCACCTGTACAGTTTTAAATGTGATGAGAAAGATGCCAAAAAAACATACAGATAACATTCACACTGTAAAACAGCAATGTACAACATTACAATTCAGAATGATTTAATAGTATGTACCGCATACCTACTGTAGATGTCGTGAAGGACTGTTTGAGCAGGAGGATGTATCTGTGCTTCATCGTCCACTAATTCAGGCTGTACGTGTGGTCAATATAGCAGTACTCGACACAGGAAGAATTCCGTGGCAGCTCTTCCACTTCGCCTAAACATTTCACAATCACTTCACATTTTCACATTGGTGTGTGTGTGTGTATATACACTCACCTAAAGGATTATTAGGAACACCTGTTCAATTTCTCATTAATGCAATTATCTAATCAACCAATCACATGGCAGTTGCTTCAATGCATTTAGGGGTGTGGTCCTGGTCAAGACAATCTCCTGAACTCCAAACTGAATGTCAGAATGGGAAAGAAAGGTGATTTAAGCAATTTTGAGCGTGGCATGGTTGTTGGTGCCAGACGGGCCGGTCTGAGTATTTCACAATCTGCTCAGTTACTGGGATTTTCACGCACAACCATTTCTAGGGTTTACAAAGAATGGTGTGAAAAGGGAAAAACATCCAGTATGCGGCAGTCCTGTGGGCGAAAATGCCTTGTTGATGCTAGAGGTCAGAGGAGAATGGGCCGACTGATTCAAGCTGATAGAAGAGCAACTTTGACTGAAATAACCACTCGTTACAACCGAGGTATGCAGCAAAGCATTTGTGAAGCCACAACACGCACAACCTTGAGGCGGATGGGCTACAACAGCAGAAGACCCCACCGGGTACCACTCATCTCCACTACAAATAGGAAAAAGAGGCTACAATTTGCAAGAGCTCACCAAAATTGGACAGTTGAAGACTGGAAAAATGTTGCCTGGTCTGATGAGTCTCGATTTCTGTTGAGACATTCAGATGGTAGAGTCAGAATTTGGCGTAAACAGAATGAGAACATGGATCCATCATGCCTTGTTACCACTGTGCAGGCTGGTGGTGGTGGTGTAATGGTGTGGGGGATGTTTTCTTGGCACACTTTAGGCCCCTTAGTGCCAGTTGGGCATCGTTTAAATGCCACGGCCTACCTGAGCATTGTTTCTGACCATGTCCATCCCTTTATGGCCACCATGTACCCATCCTCTGATGGCTACTTCCAGCAGGATAATGCACCATGTCACAAAGCTTGAATCATTTCAAATTGGTTTCTTGAACATGACAATGAGTTCACTGTACTAAAATGGCCCCCACAGTCACCAGATCTCAACCCAATAGAGCATCTTTGGGATGTGGTGGAACGGGAGCTTCGTGCCCTGGATGTGCATCCCACAAATCTCCATCAACTGCAAGATGCTATCCTATCAATATGGGCCAACATTTCTAAAGAATGCTTTCAGCACCTTGTTGAATCAATGCCACGTAGAATTAAGGCAGTTCTGAAAGGGGGTCAAACACAGTATTAGTATGGTGTTCCTAATAATCCTTTAGGTGAGTGTATATATATATACTGTTTTATATATCTACACTCACCTGCCATTTTATTAGGTACACCTTTACACCTACTTATTCATGTGATTATCTAATCAGTCAATTGTGTGGCAGCAGTTTAATGGATAAAGTCATGGATCAGAAGCTTCAGTCAAGGTTCACATCAACCATCAGAATGGGGAAAAAAAAATGTATATCAGTGTTTTCGACCGTGCCATGTTTTTTGGTATGGAATCCCAGGAGTGCCATTTACAAAATAATTAAGGAATGTATTGTCAATCTATTAATTTGAAAATATAAATGTGAATAAATAGACGGATTTAAATGTACAAGCAGTTTTCGTGATATTATTGGATCTGCGAATCCCGCACATAAGCAAAGGATGCAAAGAATATCAGAAGTTAATGGTTAATGGTTAATGCTTGTTCACTGTTGCTGTGAAATGTTGAATGTGGCCTTACCTGAGTGTGCACAGTGATAAGTGTCCAGGATGGGAGCTGGTAATCATGATGCATGATGATCATGACTTTTCGGAAGCAGTGACGTCCCTCCAAACTGCACCGAACCAGTGCTGTTCATTTGTGCTCGACTTGTGCTGTTAAAAGAAATGTATAATGTTTTCCTTTCTTTGAATTAAACAAAATACTGTACCTTCTGTGTACGGTGAGATCATCTACCATAAGCACTAGGAGATGATGAAACTTTGCTAAACTGTTTCTGTTTATAAAGCTTAATAAAGTGTTATCTTTCATTTACACATCCAGAAAGTCTTTTTTTTTTCTTCCAGTAAAAATTGTTAAGTGACTGTTTCCTTTCACACAATTCTAGCAGTGAAGGGGTAAAACACTTGTTGGTTATTGCGTTTTTTCTCTCTGAAAATGTCTGGCCTAAATCTTGGACATTTTACCTCAAATATCTTTGACAAGTTAATTGCCATTATCTGTGTCAATTAAATTTTGCTTATAACAATCGATTCAGGTACAAATAAAATATTTACTGTGTGTATAGCTCCTGTTTTTTAAAAACTTTATTTGCGGCATTATTAAACAAGGGCTTAAATACACAAGGGAAAACAAGGGAATGAGGAACACCAGGGGAAAAAATCAGGGTAAACCGATCATAAAATGCACAAAGGACTACAAAACTTACACAGGAAACAGGAATGGGGAACTAAACAAGAATTTAAAAATGAAGTCTAGTCACAAACAGGGAATACGTGACAGAGCCCCACTTTAAGGAGCGGATTCCAGATGCCACAATAATATGAAAAAAGATTGTCCATGGAGGAAGGGGGAAGCGGGCAGTTCAAGGGGTTACAAGGGGCAAGGGGAGCAGAGGAACAAGGCAAAACAGAAGACCAGGATGGTGCTGGAGAAATAGACCAGAGTGGAGCTTGCTGAGCAGGAGACATGGGCGTAGCCAGCAGAGCTGGATACCAAGGCGGAGCCGAAGACTTGGGTGGAACTGGCGGAGTGTAACACCCTGAAAGAGCCGCAGGGAAGGTAACCAACCACGCAAGAGACCAAGGTGGAGCTGGAGGGATAAAGAACCAGGGTGATGCTGCAGGCTCGGAGGACCAAGCTGGAGCCAGAGGTTCAGAGGGCTGAGGGGGCTCCGAAGACTGAGGCAGAGCCAGTGGGATTAAGGACCAAGGTGGTGCCGGAGACCAAAGAGGCCAGAGCAGATCAGGTGGATGGCCAAGAGACCAAGGAGACCAGAACAGATCAGGTTGATGGCCAGGAGACCAGAGTAGATCATGCGGATGGCCAGGAGAACAAGGAGATCAGAGCAGATCAGGTTGATGGCCAGGAGACCAGAGTAGATCATGCGGATGGCCAGGAGAACAAGGAGATCAGAGCAGAGCAGGTTGATGGCCAGGAGACCAAGGAGACCAGAGCAGATCAGGTTGATGGCCAGGAGACCAGAGTAGATCATGCGGATGGCCAGGAGAACAAGGAGATCAGAGCAGATCAGGTTGATGGCCAGGAGACCAAGGAGACCAGAGCAGATCAGGTTGATGGCCAAGAGACCAAGGAGACCAGAGCAGATTAGGCGGATGGCCAGGAGAACAAGGAGACCAGAGCAGATCAGGTTGATGGCCAGGAGACCAGAGTAGATCATGCGGATGGCCAGGAGAACAAGGAGACCAGAGCAGATCAGGTTGATGGCCAAGAGACCAAGGAGACCAGAGCAGATTAGGCGGATGGCCAAGAGACCAGAGCAGATCAGGCGGACGGCCAGGAGACCAAGGAGACAAGAGCTGATCAGGCGGACGGCCAGGAGACCAAGGACATGATCTCAGGGTAGGGACCGGATCAGGAGGCCTGGGAGGCAGCCACAGGGCCGATACAGGGTCAGGAGGCCTGGGAGGCAGCCAGAGGGCAGGTTACTCACCTCAGTCCAGGTGGCGAAGGACAAGTCTCAGTTGCCTCAGCTTCTGAGACAGTCAGTCAGCGCATCTTATCACGTGGCTCGTTGTGCATGACATGGCAGAGACTCCGCATGTGGAGACTCATGCTACTCTCTGCGATCCACACACAACTAACCACGTGCCCCATTGAGAGCGAGAACCACTGATCGCAACTAAAAGGTTGTTACCCCATGTGACTCTACCCTCCCTAGCAACTGGGCCAATTTGGTTGCTTAGGAGACCTGGCTGGAGTCACTCAGCACACCCTGGATTTGAATTTGTGACTCCACGGGTGGTAGTCAGCATCAGTACTCGCTGAGCTACCCGGGCCCTCATTTTTCACATTTTTAATGTTCTGACTATACACTGTGATCAGTTGAATTTCACTTTGGTGAGTAAAAGTACAAATTTATTTCCATAAGAGCAAAATCTGTACATTATTCCAAACTTTTGGCTGCCGGTGTATATATATTAATATATGTATATACAGTATACCGTGTAGTATGAATTTAATTCATACCATGTTTATTCCACGTTTATAAGGACACCGGGAATATGTGATTTTTGCTGACATGTGGTTTTAGTTGTTACTAAATTGTATTTAGTAAATTAAATTATAGAAGTTTCATGAATTGTTTGTGAAAATGTATGTACGCAGATTTAGTGAATGAGGCCCATGCTTTTTTTTTAAATTTGTTTTCATACCCCAAATGACATAAATGCCTAAACACATCCCCAGGAAGCACAATTAAAGAGAGTGAGAATAGGGGAACAGCACAGGTAGCTGGTAGCATGCTTTTTTCCACAATTATTCTTTAAGGTATAGTTCCCCCTAAAAAGTTTAAATTCTCTCATTATTTTCTCCCTCATGCCATCCCAGATGTGTATGATGTTCTTTCTTCACTTTCTTTGCAAACACAAATGAAAAATAGACGGATATCTCAGCTCTGTAGGTCCATACAATGCAAGTGAATAGTGATCAGGCTTTTGAGGCTCCAAGAAAGGAGATAAATATAATCTAGTAGACTCCAGTGGTTTAATCAATGTCTTCTTAAGCGATCCAGTTGGTTTTCGGTGAGAACAGACCAAAATCTTACTCCTTTTACACTGTACACCTTGCTAATGCAGTGTCTAGGCACGGTCATGATTTCAAGCTTGATTACTAGTGCTTGATGCATGCGCAGAATGCTAGATGGCGCTATAGGAAGTAAAATCGAGCTTGAAATCATGATCCCCAAGGAGACTGCTATTAAGTTGTACAGTGAAAAAGGAGTTACATTTTGGTCTGTTCTCACCCAAAACGTTTGTTTTTATATGTTTTTTGAAGCTTCAAATGCCTGATCACCATTCATTTGCATTGTGTGGACCTGCAGAGCTGAGATAATCTTCTAAAAGTCATACATGTCTGGGATGGCTTGAGGGTGAGTAAATTATAAGAGAATTAAAAAATTTTGGATGAACTAACACTTCAGCCAGGGCAGTACTGTGTCGGTACTGTTTAAATAATTAAAAATGCCTCACCAACTATACAATGAATTATTTAAATTAAATGCAGACATACTTTACTCTATATCTTTATAACATATTATCTGTTGTCAAAAGTTAAATTTAAGATAAAGCTTGACTGGATGCAGCCATAATTTAGTCTTCTCTGTCACGTAGGAGCGATTGAATGAGCAGTTGGAGGAACAGAGGCAGGAGCAAGCGCTACAGCGTTACCATAGTGAAGCAGAAGAGCTTGACAATTGGCTGCTGAGCACACGTGCCACACTGAGCTCCACTCTACAGCCACACCCACAGGACATGGACATGGAGGAACAGCTCATTGACTGCCAAGTAAGAGCCAGTGCTTTCCCATCATAGGCTTTATTCAGAGTAGCTGCACAAATCCAATATTTTGGTGTTTGGTTATTTGTAGAAAAACCTGAAAAGTGAAATGAGATTTGTATTAACCTAATCTAAACCACATCCATATGTGGTTTGAAATCTGATTAAAATCTGAGTTCTGTTACATTTGTACATTTAACACATTTGTACATTTATTTTAAATAGTCAGATGGCATGACTTTAACGGCTGTCTGAATAGTACAGTAAACTATGACCTCAAATTCTGTGTTTTTGGCCATGTTTCAAGCAAATTAAATACAGATTTCACTGAACAAATCTGTTCATGAGAAAGTCATGAATGATTTTTGAGGCCATATACACATTCCTATTTCAGCCGATCATCCTGGTAGATGATCATGTCTGGAGTCACTAGAGCGGGCCATAGTAAATCTGATTAGCTGTGTGGTTTTGTCCCATTCTGTTGGTCGTTAGGATTTGGGGTTTATTCCCATGTCGTCATGGTACCACAGTGCATGTCTGTATTCTTTCAGGAGACACAAACATGTATCTTTTGTGTTTTGATTAGAGGGCTAAAAGAATCAGGTTGACCTATAACCTGAGAGTTAGACTCTGTGAGAATCGTGGGTGGCCCTGACCCAAAGTGGATTGCTGTTAATGATTTTCCATTCCTCACTCAAGAGTGCTACAGGCTCTCTCCACTATTAACTGGTATTTAGTCCTGATCAGCCCAGATCTATTCAAAGTTCTGTTTTTTCACATTACTTACTCTGGAAAAGTGTACCCTTTGTCTGCTGTAGAATAGCAAAGATCTAGGTGTCTCAAGTCTCATATAAATAGCTTAAGAAGATTATTAGATTATTATGCAAATTCTCCAGTCTGCATCTTTTGTTGTGGTTTTACATGAAGAGTGTTGGACAGTTACTTTTAATGAAAAAAATCCAACCACAATGTAAACTAAAATATAAAAAATCTTAAAATATCAAACAAAAATATATTTTATAATGAAGACTGTATATAAGATTGTATTTTCATTGCACAAAAGCATGCCTTTTCTTTAGATGAGAAGAAAAGAGAACTGTGAACAGATCTTAAACTGACAGCCCTAAATGAAGGCTATACTGAAATCATACAGCATATTGCCAGATACAGATATACTACATGCAGATATACAAATATATTCCAAATCAACAGAAGCTGTTTCGTAGTGTTGTAATCTCTTTTCCTGGTGTAGAACATGTTACTGGAGATCGAGCAGAAGGTGCTGTGTCTGTCTGAGCTGTCAGTGCACAGTGAGAGTTTACTGATGGAGGGGAAGGCAGGTACACGTGGTGACGCTGAGCAGCTCTCCGTCAAACTACACAGCCTCAAATCCAGCCTGCTGGAGCTACAGCGCATCCTCCAAGACAAACAGACCCACATCCAGGTGAAAGACACTCAAACCAACTCAAACATTCAAAAAGGGAAGGGTCATCCAAGACCTGTAGAACTGAGTACAGTTATAGTTCAGTATAAGAACAACTGGAGGTAATTTAAGTCTAAGGGAATCAGAAGATTGGTAAATACTCTACATGTAGACACACTCCAATACAAACACTAAAATACACATACATCAATAGATGCTTTGTTAACAGCAGTACAATAAAATGTCAAGCACTGTTTATTGTTTTGAATGATGTTCCATGTCATTCCAGCAACATCAGCACCTTTTACAAATGTGCAAGTCTAGTCTTTCAATCTGCTCTTTTAAATGTAACTGCCTTTACATGTAAAAGCCTGATGCAAGCTGAAATCCAATTGTTTTTGTCATCACGCTTGAACGTTTACCTCTACCTATATGTTTAGGGGATTTTTTTTAGCAGTGGTTTATAGATATGTTCATTGGTAACACTTTACAATTATAACTTTTACAGTATTTATTAATCTTGGTTAAAAAAAAAATGTTAATTCAAAAGTTGTACAGTATATATTAACATTAGTTAATGCACTATGAATTAACAATGAACAATTTTATTTTTATTAACTAACATTAACAAAGATTAATAAATGCTATAAAAAATATATACCTAATGCTAACGAAGAGTACCTTATTGTAATGGTTCATTGTTTGAGCAGTCGCTGTAAAATAATTTTCCAAAACATACATTTATAACTTCACCAGAAAGACCATGCTGGTTGATCAGCATTTTTGCTGGTGAACAGCATGCATATGCTAGTCCATCAAATGGCTAAATCAGCTTGGAAATTCATGCTGGTCTAAGCTGGTCTTTTCAGCAGTGACCTACATCACACAACAAATGTATGCTGACTCACATTTGAATGGGTTTGCTTTTTGAACAAAGAAAATAAGTATTTTGTATCAAAACAATAGAATACTTCAAACTTTTTCATACATTTATGTCTTTAACAGACCTCCGTCTCTTGTTTTAAGGGATCCCTTCAGGAACAGGAGGACACTGAATCAGACTTGTCTCCGTCTCAGAGCCCCAATATGATGGATTGGCTGAGTCAAGTGAGATCCACGCGTAGCCAGCAGCATCAAGACACAGTGCAAAGACAGAGGGTATTGAACTAGAATCAAACTACTGTAAAACAATAACATATAAAAACATTATATCTATCTCTATACAGTATGTGTAATTTACAAGTTGTTGAAACAGTCTTTAGGTAAAAATCCTAACATTTAGTCCTAACCAGATGCAACTTATGACACAATCAAAGCCAATCAGGAGATATTTATTGTTTAATGTACAGCTATGTGAAGCAGGATTTTGTACTAATTCAATTTCACTTTGGGAAGGGTGTTGCAGAATTAGAATGGGGAATGGAAGGCCTTTTATCGCTTGTCACCCTGTCGTGCCTAGTTAGCACACAGTGTAAACTGTGGATACTTGCATTTAAATGTGCCTGTTTGAATTTTTGGCATCTTATATGTGATGTAGGAATTAGAGGAGAAGCTTGGTGAACAGAAGAAGTTACTACAGTCTGTAGCATGTAGAGGAGAGGAGATTCTCTCACAGAGAACAACATCTAATGGAGAGAGGTTTGTCCCGCCCACTAGTCTACTATCTCTCTGTCAACATGTGCACATCTTTCTCTCACACAAATGAGCTGCTCTTCTATAAACATTCTTGAATGACAGCATGTATACTGTACAGAGCTACAAATATAATAAACATATTTCTTCGCTCTGTAGTTCTCCTGCAGAACAGGATGATGGTCATTGGCCTGAGAGCTTGAGCGCAAAAGATCAGATGAGAGTCAGATGGGAAAACCTGAACAAAGACCTTACAAACAAACTGCAGCTGTCACTAAACATAATTGAGCAGATTCCATGTAACACGGTACATAATCTACCTCAACACTACACTTTAGTTTTGTCTGCAACATGTTAGAACCACATTGCTTGCAAAGGTGAATCTTACTTCCTAATAACATCTTGTTCCTCTTCACTATCCATTAACCTTCTGGGACACGAGCATGACTGATGTGTGCCTCTTCTTTGAAAAATGCCACAAAAATATATATATATTTTTAGACCAAATAGTTCTCCTAAAAATGTATGTCCACCTATGTGGACAGTGGGGCTGAGCTGTGAAGTTTAAATAATGTCAAGCTATAGAAAGTCTTTTATTAAATTGTTTATTATGTTTCCTGGAGTGTTGGTTATTCATGTTTTTGAGATGTTACAAACGTTACATCAGAAATTAGCATAAATATTTCTCATTCCATGTAATGGCCAGCATCATCCAATCACTGCCAACCATGTTCTAATAAAATTATACATTATAAATTCTGAATCTATGTACAGATTACCATTGTCCCATGTCTGCCAAAAATGCTGAGTGGTCCAAACATCATCTGCAGCCCGAAACTGAACTTTTGACTTATATGTTAAGAACAAATTGCCTATAGTCCACATATTTGGTCATTTTGTTTAACAGTATGCCACTTCACTATAAATCTATGAAATTGTTCAAATGGCATATCGGATGAAACTAAACCTAAAATTTTAATTAGGTTTTTTACCAAATGTAGTTTTGTTTAACACTTTAATGGCAGCCTAGAATCTCCTGAACAAAGATCATTTGGTTTAAATTAATTTAAATTACGCATAGCCAATATCGAAGCCAAAACGTAATGTCCACGCATGTGGATGATGGGTCTTCACGGTTAAAAAGTTTAAAAAGTCATTCCAAGTCCAAAAACATTAAAGTTGTTCATATGCTCTAAATAAATGAGAACAATCCAATCTTTTAGGTATACCAGCCAGCGTCCAGCCCATGTGGACTTTTCAGAGGGGAGCAACTGACTCAGGAAATCCTGTCACCCAGAGCTCTGTTTGAAGTCTTCAGCCAAGATCTAGAGGATTTGTCTGAGGTATGTTAAACTGGTCTTTCACCAGTCCCACTGACAGTGTGAATGGTACAGATGAACAGATGAAAATTGTATTATCGCACATAGCTATTGTTGCCTTTGATTTATGTCCTCCCCACAGACAGGGGGCGCTGACAATAAGCGTTTTCATGCTCTTGAAAGGACACTCTATGAGGCTGTGTCATCAGCTTCCTCTTGGCTGGACAATGCTGAGAATGAGCTTGTATGTGGCCCAGTGCTACTATCGGATGACTCAGAGACTCACTTGTGCCACCTAGAGGTAAGACATCACTTAACATTATTTATATTAGTGTCTTACATCATATTTTAATCAGACACAATGCAATAACATTCCATTTGTCTCTCCTCAATTAATTTGAAAATACTGCACAACTTGACACAATCACAGCCAATTAGAAGATATTTAATTTTGAATGTACAGTTATGTGGAGCCGGATGTGGAATTTTGGTCTAATGAGATTTCCATGTGGGCAGGGCAAGACAAAAACTTTCACATGGAAGAGATGGTTTTTATTGCTGGACACTTCATCTCGGCACACCTAGTTAGAATAGTGTTAAACTGTTTATTTATTACTTAAACACTGAAGTCTTCTCTTGTTTGTTGTCTTCAGGGTTTGAGTAAGGAGGTAAAGAATGTCAGTGAGGAGGTATGTAGGTGTCGGGAGGCGTTTGGAGGAACAGAGCGGCTTTGGGATGAAGGTGGAGGGAGTGTTTTGGTTGAGGAGGTGTTAAATGGTTTGGAGGGGAGACTGAAGCTTCTGGATTCAGTGCTGGAGCAGCAATGTGATGGCATGAAAAACAAGCTGCAGGAACTCTCTCTTTTCCAGGTATGTGTGCTGGGATATGTAAGCTTACAGATGGACTGTGGTCAGCATGGTGTTTAAAATAAGTTTTCTCTCACACAAAACATCACCGGTATTGCTCTCTCTCTTGTGTTTCCTCAGACTGAGTTGAGGTTGTTGCTTACTGCTCTCAGTGACTCAAAGTACCAGCTGTTGCAGAAAATGAATGCAGCTTTGGATTGCCCTGCCTCTAAACAGATTGAGGTTGGATACAGCGTTTTTAGCACAAATTTACATATTGCTATTTTTATATATTTCATTCCATAACTTGTTTGATAGGGAGTTTTAAACCACTTTTTATTATTGGTTGTTTGACCTCAAACAATTTAAATATTTAACCAAGGATATCATCAATAAAATCTCTGTTGTTTAATATAAACAGATTCTAGCAGAAGCGGAAGACAGCCTAAAGGAATTTGAACTGAAAGTTTCTGAGATAAGGAGCAGAGGAGATACACTACAGCCCAACCAGCTGTGCACTCAAGAGCTGCTGAAACTACAGGTACAATGTCTGTCTCTCCACCACAGTTTGCTTTATAGAGCTGAAACCATATTTACAGTTCTTGATTTCATGTCTTCCGTTTTTACTTGACCATACAATTACTCTTGGTTTCTGCTCTGAATTGTTCTGTCTTGTCATGTAGGATGCTTATGAAGAACTGGTGGAGATGGTGGGATCCAAAAGAAGTGGGCTGAACCAGACATTGGTTGTGAAGGCTCAATACGAGAGAGCTCTGCAGGACCTGATAGATGTGGTAGACACAGCCCAGGACAAAATGGCTGCTGATCAGAAGATGAAAGTGGGCTCTGTGATTAAGGTTCAGATCCTTCTAGACAAACACAAGGTAAAACAGCCTATATTTATTTTTTTTGTTCCCACTTTATATTATGTGTTCAAAACTGCAAAATTCTAGCAAGAGCTGCTACTGAGGTCAAGGTACTGTACGGGTATGTTTAGAAGTAGTGATAGGGTTAGGTTTAGGGTTAGGAGTACATTATATAAAATGCTTAAGTACACAGTAGTTAAAGACACCTGCTATATAGTGAGTCCTTTTTATTTTAGCTGATTTGCTATCGAGGATCTGCCTCTAAGCATGTTTTATATATTTTGGGCAAAAATCTCACCTGAAGGTCACCATATGCAACTTTTTTTTTATTCAGAGAAACACATCTAAAATGCTTTTCTTAATCATTATTTTTGTTTCCCCCCCCCCATGAAAATATCCAAACATGAAAATATCTAAACATTAGAACAAACCTTACAATACAAAGCATTTTCTTCTTGAGAAGCAAAATTTAATAAGATTTAAGACTTTTCAGGGAATGTATTTATAATTATTATCTTACCTGAATGGGCATATAGTCTTTTCTTGTTTTAAGCATAATTAAGCATAAGGTTTATGCTTAGTTATCTAATTTAGTTATGTTATCTAATTTTATCATATTTACTTGCAGTTGAAGTCAGAAGTTCACATACACTTACGTTGAAGTCATTAAAACTAATTATTTAACCACTCCGCAGATTTCATATTAGCAAACTATAGTTTTGGCAAGTCGTTTAGGACATCTACTTTGTGCATGACACAAGTAATCTTTCTAATAATTGTTGTTTTACAGACAGATTGTTTCAATTTTAATTTACTATATCAAAATTCCAGTGAGTCAGAAGTTAACATAAACTAAGTTAACTGTGCATTTAAGCAGCTTGGAAAATCCATGAAAATGATGTCAAGCTTCTAGACATTTAGCGAATTAGTTTCTGAGTTGTACTGAACTGCAGTTGTACCTGTGGGTGTATTTTAAGTTTATTTTTAAATTCAGTGCCTCTTTGCTTGACATAATGGGAAAATATAAAGAAATCAGCCAAGACCTCAGAAAAAAATTGTGGACCTCCACAAGTCTGGTTCATCCTTGGGAGCAATTTCCAAATGCATGAAGGTGCCACGTTTATCTTTACAAATAATAGTATGCAAGTATAAAAACCATGGGACCACGCAGCCATTCTGTCTCCTAGAGATGAACTTAGTTTGGTGAGAAAAGTGCAAATCAATCTCAGAACAACAGTGTGAAGATGCTGGATAAAACAGGTAGACAAGTATCTATATCCACAGTAAAATGAGTCCTATATCAACATAACCTGAAAGGCTGCTCAGCAAGGAAGAAGACACTGCTCTAAAAACCTCCATAAAAAGCCAGACTACAGTTTGCAAGTGCACATGGGGACAAAGATATTACTTTTTGAGAAATGTCCTCTGGTCTGATGAAACAATAATTGAACTGTTTGGCCATAATAAACATCATTATGTTTGGAGAAAAAACGGTGAGGATTGCAAGCCTAAGAACACCATCCCAACCATGAAGCATGGGGGTGGCAGCATCATGTTGTGGGGTGCTTTGCTGTAGGAGGGACTGGTGCACTTCACAAAATAGATGGCATCAGGAGGAAGGAAAATTATGTGAATATATTGAAGCAACATCTCAAGACATCAGCCAGGAAGTTAAAGCTTGGTCGCAAATGGGTCTTCCAAATAGAGAATGACCCCAAGCAGACCTCCAAAGCTGTGGCAAAATGGCTTAAGGACAACAAAGTCAAGGTATTGAAGTGGCCATCACGAAGCCCTGACTTAAATCTGATAGGAAATTTGTGGACAGAATTGAAAAGTGTGTGCGAGCAAGGAGGCTTACAAACCGACTCAGTTACACCAGTTCTGTCTGGAGAAATGGGATAAAATTCCAGCAACTTATTTTGAGAAGCTTGTAGAAGGCTACCCAAAACATTTGACCCAAGTTAAACAATTTAAAGGCAATGCAACCAAATACTAACAAAGTGTTTGTAAACTTCTGACCCACTGTAAATGTGATGAAAGAAATAAAAGCTGAAATAAATAATTCTCTCTACTATTATTCTGACATTTCACATTCTTAAAATAAAAGTAGTGATACACTAACGTGTATGTAAACTTCTGATTTCAACTGTATGCTGTAAGTAATTAATTAAGTTTATGCTAAGTAGTATTAAAAAGGATGTTTTAAAATTTTTACTGAAAAGCTGTAAAAATATTTAAGAGAATGATTTTTTGCAGTGTATATCGAATTCACCATCTGTTAGTTCTGTACTCGCTTGCCCTCATGTTGTCCATCCATCTTCTCCTGCAGGAGTTTTTCCAGGGGCTAGAAACGCATGTCATGATTACACAGGCCTTCTTTAGACAAGTCAGTGGGTTGGTGGTGCAGAGGGAGCTCCAGCACCTGGAAGAAACTGTGGCCCAGGCCCAGGCTGTACTTAAACAGGCCCACAAACGAGGAGTGGAGCTGGAGGGAATCCTGGAGGTGTGTGCTACTATTTAATTAATTATACAAGGGGTAAAATAGCTTTTAAGTGTATTTCCTATCTAAATATAGTAGATATTGATAGATTGTAATCATAAAGTGCAGTGTTGAATGAATTCTTTGTTTCTGAGCACCAGTGGTGGAGCAGATTGGTTGGTGATTATCAGGCCCTGTATAGGCAGCTAGAGGCAGTGGAAAATAGCATCCCAAGTGTGGGCCTGGTGGAGGAGACAGAAGATAGACTGAGTGAGAGAATCACTCTCTATCAGGTACCGTATCTTACTATACACTTCAAGCTCCTTCACACACATTCACATTATGAGTGGGAATGTAAAGAAAGTAAAATAACATTATTCCAAAATATTTTTTAAATATCTTGGATATTCAGGCATTCATAATTGTTCAGTATTGACCAGTTCTGTGTGTCTTGAATTGGTATTTGTTTACAACTAATAAAGGATATGCATTGAGGCAGACAGGGTTGTGAGCAAGCTGGCTATTCGAAAAAGAGCAATTGCTTGTTGTGTTGTGTCACTATGCAACATATCACTATGTTGTATGAAATTGGTGAGTATATTTCTCTCTCTCTTTCTGTAGCATCTGAAGATCAGTCTCTCTGAGCGGCAGCAGCAGTTGTATAAATTTTTGGAGGATGGGAAGAGACTGCTTTTACATGTGTCCTGCTCAGAGCTGGAGACTCAGCTCACTCAGCTTGGAGACCACTGGCTCAGCACCACCACCAAGATCAATAAAGAGCTATACCGTCTGGATTCCACCCTCAAACACTGGATCAGGTCAGAACACCTTACTACTTTCTCCTTGTGATCTTGACTACCCTCACAAAGAAACAACTTTACTTGTTTAAAGTTATTTAAAAGAAAGGAAATCACTTTTGACTAGAGGTCGACCAAAAATGAATTTTGCCAATACGTTAACTAAAGTGATATATAACAGATTAATTTGGTCAGTTGTTTATAATATCGATTTATTAAATAAAAAATCTTTGTCTTTCCTTATTGTGACGGACACTGACATAAAGGCTACTAGATTCCAAAATGAATAAAGTCCCAGATGCTGTTTATTGTGCAAACGAAATCCTAATATAATCAGAAAAAGGTTTATAAAGATTTGGTGCATAACGTGGGACATTTAACTATAAATAAACCCAAAATACACCGGGACTCTTATTTTGAAATGTTTGAGGTTTTAGCATAACAATTGCATCTGGAAAGTATTCACAGCGCTTCACTTTTTCCACATTTTGTTATGTTACAGCCTTATTCCAAAATTTATTAAATTCATTATTTTCCTCAAAATTCTACAAACAATACCCCATAATGACAACGTGAAAGAAGTTTGTTTGAAATCTTTGCAAATGTATAAAAAAAAAAAATAATAATAATAAAAAAAAATCACATGTACATAAGTATTCACATCCTTTACTCAATACTTTGTTGAAGCACCTTTGGCACCAATTACAGCCTCAAGTCTTTTTGAGTATGATGCTACAAGCTTGGCACACCTATTTTTGGGTTTCCATCAGACATGATGCTTGCCCTTCAGGCCAAAGAGTTCAATCTTTGTTTCATCAGAAACAAAGCGGCCAGGCGGCCAGCTCTAGGAAGAGTCCTAGTGGTTCAAAACTTCCATTTATGGATGACGGAGGCCACTGTGCTCATTGGGACCTTCAATGCTGCAGAAATTTTTCTGTACCCTTCCCCAGATCTGTGCCTCGCTACAATCTTGTCTCGGAGGTCTACAGACAATTCCTTGGACTTCATGGCTTGGTTTGTGCTCTGACATGCACTGTTAACTGTGGGACCTTATATAGACAGGTGTGTGCCTTTCCAAATCATGTCCAATCAACTGAATTTACCACAGGTGGACTCCAATCAAGTTGTAGAAACATCTCAAGGATGATCAGTGGGAACAGGATGCACCTGAGCTCAATTTTGAGTGTCATGGCAAAGGCTGTGAATACTTATGTACATGTGATTTTTTTTTTATTTAATTTTTTTTATAAATTTGCAAAGATTTCAAACAAACTTCTTTCATTTTGTCATTATGGGGTATTGTTTGTAGAATTTTGAGGAAAATAATGAATTTAATCAATTTTGGATTAAGGCTGTAACATAACAAAATTTGGAAAAAGTGAAGCGCTGTGAATACTTTCAATATATATGTGAATATATATACCGATCAGCCACAACATAAAAACACCTGCCTAATATCATGTAGGTCCCCCCTCATGCCACCAAAACAGCTCTGACCCGTCGAGGCATGGACTCCATAAGACCTCTGAAGGTGTCCTGTGGTATCTGGCACCAAGAGGTTAGCAGCAGATCCTTTAAGTCCTTTAAGTTGTGAGGTGGGGCCTCCATGGATCGGACCTGTTGGTCCCGCACATCCCATAGATGCTCAATTGGATTGAGATCTGGGGAATATGGAGGCCAAGTCAACACCTTGAACACTTTGTCATGTTCCTCAAACCATTCCTGAACAATTATTGCAGTGTGGCAGGGCGCATTATCCTGCTGAAACAGGCCACTGCCATCAGGGAATATCGTGCAACAATCTTTAGGTAGGCGGTACGTGTTAAAGTAACATCCACATGAATGCCAGGACCCAAGGTTTCCCAGCAGAACATTGCCCAGAGAATCACTCTGCCTCTGCCGGCCAGCCTTCTTCCCATAGTGCATCCTGTTGTCATCTCTTCCCCAGGTAAACGTTGCATATGCACCTGGCCATCCACATGATCTAAAAGAAAAAATTATTCATTAGATCAGACCGCCTTCTTCCATTTCTCCATGGTCAATTCCGGGCGCTTTCGGAGATGCTCTGACCCAGTCGTCTAGCCATTACAAATTGGCTCTTGTCAAGTCGTGCAGATCCTTAAGCTTAAGCTGCCTAATATATCCCACCCCTTATTCACTTGCTGCCTAGTATATCCCACCCCTTGACAGCTGCCATTTAAACAAGATAATTAATGTTATTCAATTCACCTGTCTGTGGTTTCGATGTTGTGGCTGATCAGTGTGTACGTATATATATATATATATATATACAGTGAGGAAAATAAGTATTTGAACACCCTGCTATTTTGCAAGTTCTCCCACTTAGAAATCATGGAGGGGTCTGAAATTGTCATCGTAGGTGCATGTCCACTGTGAGAGACATAATCTAAAAAAAAAAATCCAGAAATCACAATATATGATTTTTTTAACTATTTATTTGTATGATACAGCTGCAAATAAGTATTTGAACACCTGTCTATCAGCTAGAATTCTGACCCTCAAAGACCTGTTAGTCTGCCTTTAAAATGTCCACCTCCACTCCATTAATTATCCTAAATTAGATGCACCTGTTTGAGGTCGTTAGCTGCATAAAGACACCTGTCCACCCCATACAATCAGTAAGAATCCAACTACTAACATGGCCAAGACCAAAGAGCTGTCCAAAGACACTAGAGACAAAATTGTTCACCTCCACAAGGCTGGAAAGAGCTACGGGGAAATTGCCAAGCAGCTTGGTGAAAAAAGGTCCACTGTTGGAGCAATCATTAGAAAATGGAAGAAGCTAAACATGACTGTCAATCTCCCTCGGACTGGGGCTCCATGCAAGATCTCACCTCGTGGGGTCTCAATGATCCTAAGAAAGGTGAGAAATCAGCCCAGAACTACACGGGAGGAGCTGGTCAATGACCTGAAAAGAGCTGGGACCACCGTTTCCAAGGTTACTGTTGGTAATACACTAAGACGTCATGGTTTGAAATCATGCATGGCACGGAAGGTTCCCCTGCTTAAACCAGCACATGTCAAGGCCCGTCTTAAGTTTGCCAGTGACCATTTGGATGATCCAGAGGAGTCATGGGAGAAAGTCATGTGGTCAGATGAGACCAAAATAGAACCTTTTGGTCATAATTCCACTAACCGTGTTTGGAGGAAGAAGAATGATGAGTACCATCCCAAGAACACCATCCCTACTGTGAAGCATGGGGGTGGTAGCATCATGCTTTGGGGGTGTTTTTCTGCACATGGGACAGGGCGACTGCACTGTATTAAGGAGAGGATGACCGGGGCCATGTATTGCGAGATTTTGGGGAACAACCTCCTTCCCTCAGTTAGAGCATTGAAGATGGGTCGAGGATGGGTCTTCCAACATGACAATGACCCGAAGCACACAGCCAGGATAACCAAGGAGTGGCTCTGTAAGAAGCATATCAAGGTTCTGGCATGGCCTAGCCAGTCTCCAGACCTAAACCCAATAGAGAATCTTTGGAGGGAGCTCAAACTCCGTGTTTCTCAGCGACAGCCCAGAAACCTGACTGATCTAGAGAAGATCTGTGTGGAGGAGTGGGCCAAAATCCCTCCTGCAGTGTGTGCAAACCTGGTGAAAAACTACAGGAAACGTTTGACCTCTGTAATTGCAAACAAAGGCTACTGTACCAAATAATAACATTGATTTTCTCAGGTGTTCAAATACTTATTTGCAGCTGTATCATACAAATAAATAGTTAAAAAATCATACATTGTGATTTCTGGATTTTTTTTTTAGATTATGTCTCTCACAGTGGACATGCACCTACGATGACAATTTCAGACCCCTCCATGATTTCTTAGTGGGAGAACTTGCAAAATAGCAGGGTGTTCAAATACTTATTTTCCTCACTGTACACACACACACTCTCACTCTCACACACACAAACACACACTGGTGCCATCACTTCCCCAAGTAAACAGCGCACAAGTACACCTCCGTCCACGTGATGTAAAAGATAACGGGACTCATCGGACCAGGCAACCTTCTTCCACTGCTCCAAGGTCCAGTTCTGATGCTCACATGCCCCATTGTAGGTGCTTTCAATGGTGGACAAGGGTCATCATGGGCACTCTGACTGGTCTATGGCTACGCATCCCCATACGCAGCAGGGTGCGCTGCACAATGTGTTGTGAAACATTCCTCCCATAGCCATCATTAAAAGTTACTTGTGCCACTGTAGAAACTTTAGGTTCAGGCCAGACAGGATAGCCTTTTTTGCTTTCGTGCATCGATGAGCATTTGGCACCCAACACCCTGTCGCTAGTTTGTGGTTTGTGCCTTCTCGGACCACTGTCGGTAGGTACTCATCACTGCTAAACGGAGCACCCCACAAGCCTTGCCGTTTCAGAGATGCTCTGCTCCATTCATCTTGAGATAACAACTTGGCCCTTGTCAAAGTCACTCAGGTCTTTACTCCTGCTCATTTCTCCAGTATTCAACACGTTGACTATTTAGTTCAATTCAATGTTATTTGTATAGCGCCTTTCACAAAACACATAATTTCAAAGCAGCTTTACAGAAGATCAACTAGGAGAATTGATTGTTCGCTTACCATCTAATCTACCTAGACCTTCACATATGGCCTTGTTAAGAGCTGATCAACGTTATTTGCCTTAACTGTGATTGGTCATAATGTTTTGGCTCATCTGTATATATGATATTATAAATATTTAATTTTTATTCACAAGATGTTAAGTAAAATAAAAATATCTAAGATTTAGATACAGCAAATCACTTAGTTTTCTGTTGTTATACTGTAGAACCAAGTCGTTCTAACTAGAATTCTCCAGCGCTGACTACAGAGGAATATGAAGGAATAATAATACTTTAAAAACTATCGGCAACTAAAATTGTTGATTTTTGCTATTTTTGTTGATAACCGATAGTTCCAAAAAGCAACTATCGGCACAGATTAATTGATAAAAGCAGTATATTGGTCAACCTCTACTTTTCACTCCATTGTGTATTTTTGTCTGTTTTTGTATGTTTACTGATATCATGTGGTGTCCTCATATTTTATTGTAGGTACCAGAGCGAGTCAGCTGAACTTAGCCAATGGCTGGGTTCTGCTCTTGACCGCCTGGAGTTCTGGAGCACTCAGTCTGTTACTGTCCCTCAAGAACTAGAGACTGTCAGAGACCATCTTCATGCCTTCTTGGTGAGAACCTTGATCAAATATCTTGCTTATAGAGCCTCATGCTTCCCAAAGTTTTCACAATTAGCTGGACTGTATAGGACTATCTCGACTAGCACTGACTTTCAGAGGGCTTTTAGACATAATCTACTTGACCTCATCTCTGTATCTGTAGGAATTCTCTAAAGAGGTGGACGCCAAGTCGTCTTTGCGATCTTCAGTTCAGAGCCAAGGAAATCAGCTACTTCGGTTGAAGAAAGTGGACACTGCAGCACTCAGGGCAAACTTGGCCCAGGTGGACACAAAATGGGCTGATCTTCTAACACGTATTCCTGTGGTCCAGGAGAAACTCCACCAGGTATGGTAACTTGACTGATTGATCATTAATGGGTTGTAAATGGCTGTCGGTTTTACACAATGATGATGCTGGCTTTTAATACTATGGTATCAAGTTTGCACTTTGTAGTAATCATAATTGGAAATTCCAAGGCTTGCATAGCTATGCTAATAGTAGTATTCATGTTGTAACTTGCAGCTGCAGATGGAGAAGCTTCCATCCCGTCATGCAATAACTGAGCTAATGAGCTGGATATCCCTGATGGAGAATATCATCCAGGAAGACAAGCAGAAAATCATGGGGGCAGTGAGATCAGAGGTTGTGCAAATGTATCTTCAGAAATATAAGGTAAGAGAAAGTTACAATAAGAAAGGCTTCAAGAACATGTTCAAAAGAATAAAACAGGATCAGTCATTTTGGACAGGGCTTTAACCACAGTTGCCATTGAGAAGCACAAATTAAAGCATTATGAACTAACATTGACAAACATTGTTTTCAATTAACAAGCAAATATTATAAATAAATATTAATAATTTCTGTAAAACAAATTAATGTAACCCAATACATTGCAATGTTAACATATACAGTAGAACCATATTGTGAAGTGTTATTAAAATTAGTTTTTCAATGATCGACTCTTAAATTCATAAAACTAATGATCACATTACTACATTACTTAAATGTTTATGTGTACTTAAATGTTATCTTGTATATTTCGTTACATCCCTGATTTTGAATTTTAATTGTTTTGCACAGATTCAAATTTGCTGTTTATAGTTCATACCTAAAGGCTTTCATGAAAAATGCCAAATCTGTATCTTTATTTATTTAGCCCTCTCATTTTCCTCTAAACAGGGTTTTCAGATTGACCTGTCCTGTAAGCAGCTGACAGTGGACTTTGTAAATCAGTCAGTTCTGCAGATTAGTAGTCAGGATGTGGAAGGGAAACGCAGTGACAAAACAGACTTTGCTGAACGTCTTGGGGCCATGAACCGATGCTGGCAGATACTGCAGGGTCTAATAACAGAAAAGGTTGGCTAGAGTGTGGAAAAACATAGGCTTTTTTTAACCTCATCTGTGTCATCTACCTTTTATTTGCATCATCCATTTAACTTTTATTCTCTGTGTTACAGATTCAGGTTTTAGAGGGTTTACTTGAAAACTGGTTGGAGTATGAGAATGTGGTCCAGACCTTGAAGACCTGGTTCAGTGTACATGAGGAGAAACTGAAAAAGAAGCACAGGATTGAGGATGTTACTTCAGCCCAGAATGCACTTAAAGACTGTCAGGTAAAAAATACATTTATGAGAGCATGAAGAAAATCAAAAGTTGTTAGGCTCTTCACAATACAGTACATGGTTCAGTATATGGATTAATTAGTATAAGAAATATTCCTTGTGATTTGTTGTTTAAAAGATTGAACTGACTTGAGTGTCTGTGTATACTAGGAAATGGAAGTGTTGATCAAGGAGAAAGAGAAGGATCTCGAGAGAGCTGAGGAGAAAGGATGCTTACTTATCGAGGACAAGAAAGGAGAAGCTGGCTCTATCATTGTGGAGACTTTTAAAAGCCTCAACCAGTCTTGGGCGAATCTGGATCACATGGTAGGTTCCAAGAAATGCTTTTCAGTTACAAAAAGAACAAACAATAGGCCTCATTCATGAAACACAAGCAGAACTAATGTTTGTGTAAATAGTTAATAAAGCCGTTCTGATGTAAATTTTTGGATTCATAAAAGTTTTTGTATTTTCGAATCGTTAGTTGGTATGAAGCAAATTTACACCGGCTTCTAACCACGTGTAAATCATGCATAGATGATCTGAACGTGTGTGTTCTTTCAGGCAAACTGCCGTGACTACATTTTAATAGGAGTGGAATTAAATGATAAAATGTACTAATAATTAAATTAGTGAAATTAACCATAAAAAAATAACAAAGTTTATTTTTAAACCATTGCCTATACTTATTAAGAAACATTTCTTTGCTGTTTGCATTTATTTTTTCAGAGTATAGGTTCTTTTCAAGTATAGTGCTTGACATGGGGTGAAAAGTTTATGGAAAGAGGCAGCTTGCGTTTGATTTTCTCAAAAAAATGAATGTCTTCTAACTTGACTGGTTGGGCATTTTTGATTTTATTTCATATGATCTCTATAATTTAGGTTTCATAATTTAGAATAAGCATCAGTAAATCATTCACTTCAGTTTATAATGGATGGCCAGTGCTAATGCTGTTAACCCATAAATAAACACATCGCAGACAGGTGCGTACACAATACAATGGCCCGCACATTATATATATCGTATAGCTGGCAATTCTGTAATTTCATATATCTTGTCAGTCAAAGATTTTCTTCAGGCATTCTATTAATTTCCCTGAAGATTCTTCCAGTTGCAAGTATATAATTGTCACCATCATGATTTACCCCCAAAAATGATGCTGGCGATGCGCTGCGAACTGAACCAGAGGAGGTGGTGTACATCCTCCTGTCAGCATGAACTGAAAAATTCTTTACACTCATGTCAAACCATTTTTATTGTCTTCTTGATCTATTTGATTCACAAAAGAGCATCCGATGACAGCAATTTCCTTGCTTTCTTTTAACAGCATTTACTAGAGAGTCTGGTGCCTTCCTTGTATGGTGTTTTCATGTGCGTGTATTATGACAATTGTTAATGAACGTGCACACACCCCTTATTTACAAATGTGGGAGTTTTCGGGAAGGTCTATTTTATGTACAAATTACTCCAAATTTACTCACAAAATTTTCATGAATGAGGCCCATCGCTTTTACTCAAAGTGCCAGATTAATATTTTGCACTCACATAGTCATAGACACATAGACATATTTTAAGCATATGCCATATTTGCTCTCATTCAGTATTCATAACCAGATTTTCACTAAAACATGCAGCAACCTGTGCAATTGTAGTTTAAACTGATGGTCAATTTTAAATATCCTAATATGGCCACAAGGGATATATGAAGGCTTTATCAGTTGGTCAGCTATAAGAGGATTTTGTGGCATTTCAGATCAGGCAGCAGACAGTAAGTCTTCAGGCAGTACTGGAGCAGTGGAGTCTGTATAAACAAGCGTATGAGGAGATTCAGGGCTACCTGATGGAGGGACATTACACCATATCTCGCCTGCGCCTCCTCACCGGCTCCCCAGAGGCTGTCCAGGTTCAAGTGGAGAATCTTGAGGTTCTAGTCCTTCTCTATCTCTTGGCTTTTAAATTAACACATTAGATCACGGTAGCCATGGTGACAGTTCCTTTGTTATAGAACTGTGAAAAACAGAGGCATTTAGTTGCCTTCTTCAGGATTATATGGAACAAGGAACTAATATAACATGGGTGTCTTTGTTTATGTATGTCTCAGAGTTTACAAGATGAGCTAGAGAAACAGGAGAGCAGTATACGGAAATTTGGCTCCATATCTCAAGAGCTGCTGAAAGACTGCCATCCCTCAGTGACCGATTCTCTCAACACAGCACTTGCCGATGTCAATCTCAGGTAAGGTTTTTTTTAACTACTAGTAACTGTCAGTTCCATTTGCTAACATTTGCTGGTTCATACATACAACAGACATTTAGAATTCAAGATTATCAGATATCATTGATGATTTACTGTTCTGCTCTCAGATGGAGCACACTGTTGGAGCAGATCTCAGATCAAATAAGGAGCAGTAAAGGCCTGCTGCAGCTGTGGCAGCATTATAAAGCACTTCATTATCAGAGCAGCACAGACATCCAGAAACTAGAGGAACGAGTGGAACATCTACTCAAGAGCGCTACCAACAGGGACATCACAGAACAGGAGTTAAAGGTCTGGATTCAGGAATGCATGGTGGGTTTGCAAGCCTCTTCAAAACATAAAAAGTGTGTGACAATGAATGGTACTTAATATATACTGTTAAAACACAAAAGTTGTAGTTGTAAAACTTTTGTAGTTAGGGCCACCATGTGAAAGTGTACAAATGTTCACTGGATTTACTATAGGACCTTATGAAGGCTGAGGGATCTGTAAAGTCTGTCCTGCAGCAACTGTATGAGTTTGCAGAGCAGCTGAGGCAGCAAGTGGACCCCTCTGCCATGACAACCTTTCATACAGACCACCTGTCACTCACTCAGCGCTTAGCAACATTTGGGCATGCCCTTCAAAGACAGCAGTCTCTGCTAGAGGTGAGAGAGAAGAGTAAATATTAAAAATAAAAGTTTATCTATTGATAAAAAACCTACTAGTCTTTGTGCATGTGCGACCCTGTTTGCCTGTGTCTAGTGTAAATGTGTTTTTCCCTTTCCTCAAGGTGGGTTTGAGGGACTATGAGAGGTTTAGTAAGGAGTTATGTTCTCTGAGCTACTGGTCAGAAGAAGCAGAGAAGGTTCTGAAAGAACCAGACCCAATTGGATCCCCAGAAATTTCATCTGTGCAGGAGCACATGGAAAAACTTAAGGTGAAAATCTTTGCCATTTTCCTGTGATTTTCTTTTTTTGTATTGTAAAATCTGTATATTGTGATCATTGTCATATACTTGTGTGTCTGTAGACACAAATGTTGAAGCTGAGCAGTCTTTCTCCTGATCTGGAACGTTTGAATGAGTTGGGTTATCAGCTTCCCCTCAATGACAATGAAATCAAGAGTCTGCAGAACCTAAACAGGAGTTGGTCTTCCAATTCTGCTCGAACAATAGAGAGATTCAGGTGGTTACATTTGATCTACAGTGTATGTAAAATTGTATCTACTGTCTGCTACTCCATTTATGTTTACAATATTGAGTTGTGTGTGCCTGTGTGTATGTGTCTGTGCAGTAAACTGCAAGCCCTGGAACTGCAAAGACAGACCTTCTTGGAGAAGTGTGTTGCTTGGCTAACCTTCCTCAACCAAACGGAGGAAAAGCTGGCTGCTGAGATCTCTGGGAACTACCAGAACTTGTTAGAGCAGCAGAGAGAGCAAGAAGTAATGATAACAAGATGATGATTTAGGGGCAAATCTTTGAAAAAGACCCAAATATACTGCATAAGAGACACCAGGTCCTAGTTTTAGTTTCATGCTCTACTAAACATTCTTTTTATGTGGATAGTTGTTCCAGGCAGAGATGTTTAGTCGACAACAGATTCTGTACTCTATCATCAACGATGGACATCAGCTTCTAAACCAGGGACAAGTAGAAGACAGGTAACACACCAGCACATACCGTGATTTGTTTATTGTTTTTGTTTCAATTGATAGTACTGGTAGTGACTGTTTTTGTTTTGTCACTTCTCCCACACCCAAAAGGGATGACTTTGGCCTAAAACTGGCATTGCTTAGTAACCAGTGGCAAGGTGTGGTGAGGCGGGCCCAACAGAGACGGGGAATTATTGACAGTCTTGTTCGTCAATGGCAGCGCTACACAGGGTTGATAGAGAAGTTGCGACATTGGCTGCAAGAAGTTTCACTAGAACCGGAGGACCAACAGCAGGGGACAACAGTAGCACTACAGCAGATCCGTGGAATGTTAGACCACATACAGGTAAAGATGTGAGGAGTCAGTAAAAGTGTTCTACTTGAAAGCTGTTGTCTAATTTAATTCAAGCAATATGTATAACAGTTATGTAGCCTAGTAGTTAAAGATCTAGGCTGGTTACTGAAAGGTTGCAGGTTTGAACCAGGGTTATAACTTTTAATTTAGTTGTTATTTCTATTTTATACTGAATCTTTCTTTTCAGTTTAGTTTGTTTTAATTGTGTAGTATTAGTATTACTTAGTATTACTTTTTTAGTGTGTTGTAGTTTCAGTTCAGTGTTTGTTTTTCAATTTTTTGTTTTTATTTTGGTTCTAGTATATTAGGGGTGTTAATGCTGTAGCTCAACATCTTGTTCCTGTTTAGGATCTACAGTGGCAAGAAAAAGTATGTGAACCCTTTGGAATTAACTGTTTTTCTGCATTAAGTGGTCATAAAATGTGATCTCATCTTCATCAAAGTCACAAATATAGACAAACACAATGTGCTTAAGTTAACAAAACACCAACAATAATAATATCTCATGTCTTTAACATCCCATTAAGCATTCACAGTGTTGAAGAAAAAGTAAGTGAACCCTTGGATTTAATACCTGGTTGATCCTCCTTTGGTAGCAATAACCTCAACCATGTGTTTCTGGTAGTTGCGTATGTGGACCATTCTTCCTAACAGAACTGTTTCAGCTCAGCCATATTCTTAGGATGTCTGGTCTGAACGGCTTTCTTGAAGTCATTCCACAGCATCTCTATTGGGTTATGGACTGGGCTCTGACTGGGCCACTCCAAAAGTTGGATTTTTTATTTTTTTTAAACCATTCTGCAGTAGATTTACTTCTTTGTTTAGGGTCATTGTCCTGCTGCATCACCCAACTACTAGTGAGCTTCAGCTGGGGCACAACCGCCCTGACATTGTCCTGTGGGATATCTTGATAAACTTGGGAATTCATTTATCCCTCAGTGATGTTAAGTGGTGTAGCAGCAATGCAGCCCCAAATCATGATGCTCCCTCCACCATACTTCACCGTTGGGATGAGGTTTTCATGTTGGTGTGCGTGTCCTTTTTACGCCCTAAGTAGAGCTGCGTTTTCCTCACAAACAATTCAACCTTAGTTTCATCAGTCCACAAAACATTGACCTAATGTTTTTGTCTGAAAGCAGCAGCCTCCTCCGTGGTGTGCTGCCATGGGCGAACTCAACAAACTCAAAATGTTTGGGTAGCTCTAACCCACACCTCAAATCTCGTCTCATTTACTAGATGCTAGGTTTGCCTACTCCTGACTCTCATTAGCATTGGTAATGAAAACTTTTTCCATCCTAAACTGTGGCCACATTCGCACAGCAGCAGAAAACGATTGTCAGACCTATTTTGATTGCTTAATACGGTTGCATTCACACTCAGAATGGTTATTTATGAGTGTGACAAATGCATTCTATAACTGAACTGACACCCAAACATTTTCAGGTCTCGCAACCACTTTCTCAGCACACCTGTACTTTGTGAATGGAACCTCACTGGACAATAAGTTGTCTCTCAGATCATATAATGTGAAAGCCGTGCTGCTCTGTAAACGAACGTCTCGTGTTAATCATGAAGGGTTTCATTAACTCACAGTGATAGAGATATGAGCTGCATGTCATCTGAAGATCCAACCGCTGTCTTTTACCAAAGCTGCTCGTGATTGCAAGCTGTGCGTCAAATGCTGCACTCTGCACCTGGTTAAAAAGCATTCAAAGATGCTGTTGGCTAATTATGATCTGATAAATGAACTTGTACCTAATTTGGACTTGTTTATTTAATAATGCAGCTTTATTGTGATAAGACATGCCGGTGTTGTAGATGTCGCCATCTTTATTTATTTACGTCTATCACTGTCACTATGGTTACAGGTGTTAGAATATTTGTGTGACTAAGGTTGTTTGTTCATACAGACAGTATTCAAGCCGCTACTATAAGATGTATATGAATAGGACATTTCAAGACTCACACCTGTTAGTAAATCTGGTTGTCAATCCAAAACACTGACTGTGTGAACGTAGCTTGTGAATGTTTGAATGATGTATTCAATATGTAATGTTGTACAATATGTACTAGAACAATACAATAATTTGTGTGTTATTAGTTAAAACAGATTGCTTTATTTCATGTACCCTTTGCACGCTTCCATGTTCGCGAAGCGGAAGCCGTCATAGTTGCGTAAACTATGGCGGCATTTGGGAAGAACTGTAATAACCAGTGTCACTACAGTGTATTTCTATGTGCACAAATTCTAAAAAGAACAAAAAAGTCTGGATGTGTCTTTCTATGAATTTTCAAAGGTTTTTGAACATTGTATGAGCTCGGTGGGTTCAGGCAATTAAATGAGAAAGAGATAACTTTGCTATTAAATGAGGAAGCACTTTTGTCTGTGGACAAGATTTTCAAGACAAGGACTCGCATGTGGAATTGTGAAATGCTTTGAAATCTGAGCTTTACGGCATGGTTTCAGTGGAATGATTACACATCACAACCAACACGCCCCCCATCAGGTAATTGTTTCCCCAAATACTACTCACGGATTTGTTAACTGTACCATCTTTTTGGAATTTTTTGCCATTTATGGCAACATTTCTAGATAATTTCTTAGATAATTTAACTCGCAACCTCTCAACAGTTATTAATTTTTATCGACTTACCTTCTTATTCGTGCAGATTACCCTTGAAAAACAACTTGTAGCCTTTGTTGTGTTTTGATTTAACCATTGATTAATTCATTTGGACGATGCAGTTTACATCGCCAAACGTTAATGCTGGCAATCTTTTAAGGACTGTGAAAACTCACACCTCAGCAGCGGCCATAGTTGCGTTTACCAAACCATGACGACTTCTGTTTTGTGATTGCAGAAGTGTGAAAAGGCTCCATTATTGTACCTTAGATTAAGATCAAACCAGATTTTAAGACATTTATACATAAATGCAGGTAATTCCAAAGGCTTCACATATTTTTCTTGCCTTTGTATGTTGCATCAGCCAAAAACATTTGTTTTAAATTTGCAATAAACAGTACATTAATACCCACATGCAAATAGTCAAAAGCACACTGGGCTTCATTCTGCTAGTTAACCAAATATGCTTGTGTCCACACAGCTGAAGGAGCGTGTGCTTCAGCGGCAACAGGGCAGCTACATCCTCACAGTGGAGGCCGGGAGACAGCTACTCCTGTGTGCAGATGCCAGGGCAGAGGCCTCGCTTCATACTGAGCTCACTCATGTGCAGGAATGCTGGAGGACTGCTAGCATCCGTCTTGATGAGAGGAAGAAAGAACTGCTTTCTTTGTTAAGGGTGAGTTATGTGAAGTTTGTTATTGACTTGTTATAAACTGTTTGTAGATATGTAATTGCACATAATTAGGTTAACACATTAGGTTAACGTAATTAGGTTAACATTTAACACAAGGTTAACACATTTTGGGTGCACTTCTTATTCATCTTATTAACTTTAAAGCTTTTAACTGCTTAATTCAGTAGTTCATGTCATTGATAAGTTGAGAAATAATTTCAAAATGTTAATACAGCTCATTTTATGGTGTTTGGTTGTTTAGTGCCATTTTTCCATGCAGTTCTGTTTTGCTGTTTAAGTTGGTATGACCACTATGTGTGACTGTGAATAAATAGATCTCTCTGTTGGGTAAAATGCCTGTTGAATTTTAGGGGTTTTATAGTGCAACATACATTTATTAAGATCATTAAGGTCAGGTTGTTTTGGTGTTTTTTATGTTCTGTGAAATAAGGATAAGTGTTAAGTTAACAGTCTGAGATACTTTTTGTTTTTCCAGCTGTGTGCCACAATTTTATTTCTTGAATTAATTTAATATTTTATCACAATTTTGTGAAAATATGTCCACATTGTTTATTTGAAGAAAAAAAAAATCTGATGTTTATTTATGTTTCTATATTTCACTATATATTTTCCTCTGCCTGGTGTGTGTGGGTGTAGAACTGGGACCAGTGTGAGAAAGGAATTGCTGCATCACATGAGAAGCTGAGGGACTTTAAGCAAAAGGTCTCTGTGCCTTTACCAGACCATCAGGAGGAGCTGCATACGGAACAAATCCGTTGCAAGGTAAACGCACACTCGCAAAATCTCACTCGCTGTTTCCTAGAGGCTTGTTTCTCCAGCAAAATCTATATTTTTTCCCTCTCATTTGACTGTGTTTATACATTAATGATGAGATAGGATTCCAGCTTATTTAAATTACATTTTATTTGTTTAGCCTGACCTGTATTTTGAATTAATTTCCATTTGCAGCCAGTTATGTAAATTTTTTATCACCGCAGTGTGCTGCTGTCAATCACTGTATTAGTAATACTCTGGATTGCTTCAAATAGTATGTAGGTTATCTGTAGAATGTGTTAGTGATGCCTTTGCCCTTTGATAAATTATTTATCTACAAAGTTGAGTTGATATTTCATGTATGTTGTTGCAGAGGTCTATGCAGCGTTGTAGAAGGTGTGTGAATCTAAACTCAGCAAAAAAGAAACGTCCTCTCACTTTCAACTGCTTTTATTTTCATCAAACTTAACATGTGTAAATATTTGTATGAACATAAATAGATTCAACAACTAAGACATAAACTGAACAAGTTTCACAGACATGTGACTAACAGAAATGGAATAATGTGTCCCTGAACAAAGGGGGGGTCAAAATCAAAAGCAACAGTCATTATCTGGTGTGGCCACCAGCTGCATTATGTACTGCAGTGCATCTCCTCCGTATGGACTGCACCAGATTGGCCAGTTTTTGCTGTGAGATGTTACCCCACTCTTCCACCATGCACTTGCAAGTTCCCAGACATTTCTGGGGGGAATGGACCTAGCCCTCACCCTCCGATCCAACAGGTCCCAGATGTGCTCAATGGGATTGAGATCCGGTCTCTTTGCTGGTCATGGCAGAACACTGACATTCCTGTCTTGCAGGAAATCACGCACAGAACAACAACATGACTGGTGGCATTGTCATGCTGGAGGGTGATGTCAGGATGAGCCTGCAGGAAGGGTAACACATGAGGGAGGAGGATGTCTTTCCTGTAACACACAGCATTGAGATTGCCTGCAATGACAACAAGCTCAGTCCGATGATGCTTTGACACACTGCCCCAGACCATGTTGGACCCTCCACCTCCAAATTGATCCCGCTCCAGAGTTCAGGCCTCAGTGTAACTCTCATTCCTTCAACGATAAACAGGAGTCCGACCATCACCCCTGGTGAGACAAAAACGTGACTCATCAGTGAAGAGTACATTTAGCCAGTCCTGTCTGGTCCAGCAAAGGTGGGTTTGTGCCCATAGGCGACATTGTTGCCGGTGATGTCTGGAAGGACCTGCCTTAAAAAAGGCCTACAGGCCCTCAGTCCAGCTTCTCTCAGCCTATTGCAGACAGTCTGAGCACTGATGGAGGGATTGTGCATTCCTGGTGTAACTCGGGCAGTTGTTGTTGCTGCCGTCCTGTACCTGTCCCGCAGGTGTGATATTCGGATGTACCGATCCTGTGCAGGTGTTGTTACACGTGGTCGTCTCACAGTACAGTCATTGCAATTTATTGTCCTGGCCACATCTGCAGTCCTCATGCCTCCATGCAGCATGCCTAAGGCACTTTCACGCAGATGAGCAGGGACCCTGGGTATCTTTCTTTTGGTGTTTTTCAAAGTCTGTAAAAAGGTCTCTTTAGTCTCCTAAGTTTTTATAACTGTGACCTTAATTGCCTACTGTCTGTGAGCTGTTAGTGTCTTAAAGACTGTTCCACAGGTGCATGTTCATTAATTGTTTATGGTTCATTGAGCAAGCATGGAAAACATGGTTCAAACCCTTTAAATAATGATCTGTAAAGTTATTTGGATTTTTACAAAATTATCTTTAAAATACAGTGTCCTGAAAAAGGGATGTTTCTTTTTTGCCGAGTTTATGAGATAGATTATCAGTGGAGCTTCTGTGACTTTTCCTAAAGGGAAATCACAGAATAAGTATGAAGTACCTTTTCAGCAGCAAATTAAACTGAATGTATATTTTTAACAGCAAAGTGTTGCCAGCTTTTTCCATCCTCATAATTTATAGATAAAGAAATTGCTTATGCATTTGTGTTTGAGGTGTTCTGTTGTCTGTGAATCACACACCATCACTATATTAGCATTTAAACTGTGATACTCATCTATTAACAACTATCAATACAAATGCAATCAAGGTCCCTCAGTTTGTGTATGTGAGAGAGAGGGAAGGATATATGCAGACAACATTCCTTTGCATTACATAAATGGAATCAGCAGTGGCCCACAAGCATTATCAAAAAGACAAATATGCTTAGTAGGGTTGGGAAAAATTTTGAATTTAAGATTTGGATCTTTTTCTGCTAATTTTAGCAGATTATCCACAGGATGTTGAATTGGAATGACAGGGAAATTAATCAACTTTATTGCAACTTCAAGAAATTCAAGCCAACAAAACATTATTCATTAGTCCAACACATTTTTTGTGACAAGACAAATTTTGACAAATTATTTCCTGATATTTGCTGATTTGACAAATTTCTCTAAACCAAGTTCAATACTGCCAAAACATTTAACATAGCCTCTAAAATTGTATTGTTTTGCCATACTGTTCATCACCACAAAAGTTTACTACCTCAGTTTTAAATTCGGTAATTGAAAAGGAATTTAAAAGGCATTTTCATTGAAATTACTAATGGTGCCTAATCCAGTTTTTAGTCAATATTTATTGGGAAATTTTATTTTTTCCAGGGGAGCAGTTTTGCTTATGTTTTGGTGTTTGTGCATGAATCTTCCTAGTGATGCAAATGTATCTGTTTTGGGGCAAAAGGAACATAGAGTTTTAGCCTTTGAGTTCTTTAGAGTTTTTTTTTTTGTTTGTTTTTTTGCAGACTTGTTTATGACTTCTCTGTATGTGTGTCTATGTGTGATAGGAATTAGAGGGCAGTATTGAAGGCTGGGCTGATGATGTTGTCAGGCTGTGTATACTGAGAGAGTCTCTCTCTAGTGACCTCACTGCTGATGACCTTACAGTCCTACAGGAGAGACTTGCATTACTACAGAGACAGTGGGAGGAAACCTGTCACCAGGTACACACACACACACACACACACACACACACACACACACACACGCATGCGCGTGCACACACAAACACACACACATCAGTCAAGCTGCTAACACATAGTCTGTGTTCAAGCTTGGACTGTCCGTTTAGATTTGTTTTACATCATAACAACTCTGTGTACAGCTGTTTTCCATTAAAACGTTCATTTCACAAGACAGTCAATTTTAAGGTTTCATTTGAATCATTACATACTAAGTAAACAACATAGTTTTGGTAACCTCATACAGTTAAGATTTCAAGGCGTGCGTTGATTTTGAATGTATTAAATTAACTCAAAATATTGCACAAAAGATAAATTCAGTCTATATCTGTCAATGTTTTACTATATAATATAATTATTTAATTCTAGTATAGTTCTGATGATAAGAAGAATACTAACAATGCTAATAAATTGTATGTTTAGTATAGGGCTGTTAATGTGTTTTTACTGGTTTTTAGACTTAGCGATTATCCAATTGTCACTCAAAATGCCAAACCTATCAGAAGTGCTTGAAATATCTTATATGGTATGGTGTTCTAGGCCTTGTGTTAGGAGGAGGCTTGCTTGTTGTCTGTCAGTCAGTTATGTTTTTGTTGGGTCCATGTTTATCTAGTCTTGGCATTCTAGTATAAAGAATTCTACCAGTGTTATTGTGCCCATGACCCTGATGTGTCTAACAATGGAAGTAGCATGGGAGGAAAGGAAGATTTCTGACACTTTAGAGATACTACCTGTCCACCTTTCACATATCTTCTTTTTATCATTTTGCTCACCAACCTTTTTGTGTTGTTTAATTGCACACCATGTCCTTCCTTTAATCTTACACTGGGTTATTGCTTACTGAACACATGGTGTTGATTGATCATTTTGTGTCATCTCTGTAGCTGTCCCTGCGTAGACAGCAGGTGAGTGAGAGGCTGAATGAGTGGGCTGTGTTCAATGAGAAGAACAAAGAGCTGTGTGAGTGGCTCACCCACATGGAGAGCAAGGTCTCACAGAACGGATACATCAGCATTGAGGAGATGATCGAGAAACTAAGAAAGGTGATGCAATAGATGCAATGTCACATGACGAGTAATTATATTATGCATCCCAATTAAAATAAAAACATCTAGATATTTAGTTAGCTTAATTTTGCATAGTATGTCAAACCTTAGTACGTTTTTTAAATATGGGAAAAATCTGTCCTTAAAGTCAGGAATGTAACTAACTTTGAAATTTTCAACAACAAACTTGTAAACTTTTTTTTACCAGGACTATCAGGAAGAGATCTTGGTGGCTAAGGAGAACAAGGATCAGCTGGAACAAATGGGGGAGAGACTGGCTCAGGCCAGCCATGAAACCAAGGCTGCAGAAATTCAATACAAACTCGGCAAAGTCAATGAGCGCTGGCAGCATCTGCTCGACCTTATAGCAGCTAGGTGAGTCTCCCACCTAAATTACATACCATAGAAATGTACTAGTTGTGTTGCTCCAATGTGTGTCCCATGGTACCTACTGTATTGTGCCGTAGGGGCTTTAAAAAGCTGTTTTACATGACATTTGTGAAAAATGTGTCTTTTATATTTAGATAAAATGTAAGAGTTAAATTTAAAGGTGCTGTTTAGCCATTCAAGAATTTCCACAAACTGAGCCACTGGATTAGCCACGCCCTCTTTTCCAAAACCTTGCACATCAAATATACCAAATGAGCTTTAGTGAGACCAACACAAGGAGAAACAGTTGTCAAAAACAACAGCAGCAAAATAGCGCCCTCAAATGACAAATGAGCAACATGTTATAAAAATGGCATTATGCCTCAACAGTTAGTTTCAACTACAATACTATGAGAATGTGCAAAATGATTGGCAGGTAGAAAATGTCATTGTCCACAGCCTGCAGACACATTTTTGTTTGCTGTTTACAGTGTCTAGTGCTGTCACTGAGACCGGTGAGATATCTCGGGACACTTTTTGTAGGGCTGCCTCCGACCAAAGATTTTCTTAGTCGACTAGTAGTTGTTAGTTTAAGCCATTAGTCGACCAGCCGCACGTTTATGATATTAATTAAATTACTTAAATATATATTTTGAGGGGCATCAGAAAATGGTTTGAGTTCCAGGGCTGAGAAAGAACGTTAATGTAACATTGCTAATACTGTTCTACATTACAGAGAAATACTAAACCCTAATAATGAAAATCAAAACTTGGTGGACCAAGACTCTTCTCATCGACTAACATTTGGTGGACTATCAGGGGCAGCCCTACATTTTTGCGTACCTTTCCATGATAAAATCACTTACAGCACCTTTAAGAACAAAAACCTAAATCAAATGTATTTCAAAGAGGAATTAAGGTCCTCTGTTAGTTGTATAGCATATTTTTGTATATCTTAATTCACAGTTAGAAGAACACAAATTGACAATTAGCTAATGTGTCATGGTGGAAGTGAAATATTTTTCACCAGGATCATAAACATGACACCATAGTTTATCTGGATATGACTGGTGCAGATAAGTTGCCTGCACTGCTGGCAGGGCTAAGAGCCTTTCACTTATGTGTTCCTCTCTGTAATGTGCATGAGCCCACTGAGACAGCTGCAGTCCTCTTGTATTTAGAATGCTCATTTGGATTCGGTAAGTGGTTTTCAACAAAAGTTGCGATGCTGTCTGCACTGTAAATAACAGGACAGTGGAATTCCTCATAACAAATATGGACTACTTAAAAAAGTAATTAACTTCATTTTCCTGTGTTTTTCACTTAATATTCTCTATTTTTATAAAGCAAAATATTTTAGCAGATAGTTTTTAACATTCATTTACAAATAAAATACAGACACACACACACATTCCAGTCGTCTGATCAGCACATGCTAATGGCTGTCATCTTATTTTAGACACAGCAGTATTTGTCACTCCCAGCTGCTCATGCCTGCACTTGAGAGCAGCTTACACATACACTCAGATGCTCTACATACCAGGCAGAGGGGGATAAAAAAGCCTGGACAATTTATTGTTCAGATGAATGAGAAGGGGAATTTGGATAGGGTGAAGTTTTCTTTTTTCTGGGACACTTGATTGGCAAGACTCCAATCCAGTGGTGCTGGATTTGGGTACTGATAACATAGCAGGATGCCAAGAACCAGACTCAGATCTCCCAGAATATGACTGCAATATTAACAGGCAGGACAAGATTTATCCACTTACTATTCACATTTGCATCTCACATTTGTAATGCAGTGCTGGAAGTTGCTGTGTATTATTTGATCTTGTTGCCCATTGTCTAAAATGTATTTTAAAAGTATACATGGATGAAATATGAAGTTTTATATGAAGTACCTTTAAATAAAACTACCTTGTATTGACTTTCCTCAGATATGTGAATGTCTAAATGTACACTTTAGAGCCAGACAACTTCTCTGAACACCACAGTTTGCCATAAATTCCATAGCTAAATTGATAAAAAGCCATTACATGCTGTATTTGATTACATTTATCTGTTGCTTCTGTGGTTTGAAAGGTTTCTTTGTGTCTGCGGGCAGTGATTTAGTGATTTAAAGCCTAGAGTCATAATGAAACATGTACATATCAAGGTTGCATCTGGGCTTTATCTAACCAGGTCAAAATCCTATCTGTGTTGTTGCTAAATGTCTACACATAGTTTGATAATGTTGAATGTCTCCTTAAGATGATTCGCTTATGTTTTTCCTCTTTTGTAAGTCGCTTTGGATAAAAGCGTCTGCCAAATGAATAAATGTAAATGTAAATATGTCCACTCTGCAATAGCGATCATTGGTTTATATCTATTCTGAGATAAGAAACTACTTTGAGATATATATATGAAATGGTGGCACAGTTGAAACATGCAATGCTGGTATGCGTGAGTGTATGTGCTAGTGCATTGAGCATTGAGCATGTGATTCAATATTTTTATGCACATTCTGGGATTTCTTGGAAGCAGTGGTGCCAGTGGTTCATTCTGTGTCTGCTTGAGTTTTTATATTTGCTCTAAACATTCTACATGATATTGCATTTAATAATATGTATCAGTTAACTATTTAAATAACAAGGGACAAATGAATACAATTGTACAGTGCTGTACTTAAGGGTATATACCAGTAAATAATATGTTTACATTTAGCATGTAGTAGAATTTAGTACTTTCACAAAAAATAATGATTGGCAGTATACCCCATATGCATTTTGACACTAAACTATGTTTCATGCCAAACATCATTGATGTCAACGGTGTTCCTCACACAAAGCTATCGGATGCCATCATGATGTAGTAAATAACTTATTATGTTTGGGTGAAATATTCCTTTAATACAGTCTCTTCACTCTGCCCCTGTCTTTCCATCTGTCTGCCTCTCTGTTTCTGTGATCTGTAGGGTAAAGAAGCTGCGGGAGACACTGGTGGCTGTGCAGCAGCTGGATAAGAACATGAGCAGTCTGCGCTCCTGGCTGGCTCAAATTGAGACTGAACTCTCACGACCCATTGTCTATGAAACCTCTGACTCGCACGAGATCCAAAGAAAAATAAACCAGCAGCAGGTAACACACATACAGAAAAGTTAGTATATGATCACATATGGTATGTTAACATAAAGTAGTATTTCTTATGAAAGTTCAATACATGCGTCACCTGTTTGGTCATTTTGCCTGAGATATAAGAGACACACACACATTCTCTGGTAGATATTATAAACTGGTTAAATCTCACCAAGCAAAACGAGAGTTGAAAAAACCCAGCCAAAGACTCTTTAGACAAACTGTGGACAAAATAAGAACTGGAATTCACCTGGCTCACTCACTGACCTACTGACCCACTTGCTGTTTCATCACAAGCACTTATCCTCACTTTACCCGGCTATCGCCGGCTCACTTCATATTCTCTCTGCATCAGAGGCCAATTGTCATTACAATCAAATGAATTTAAAAGGTAATATAATTGTTTTTAATCTGGACCTGTTTATGCCACCAAAACTATTGTGGTGGGTATAGTATAGAGATGCACCAATACCACTTCTGATTCCGATATTGGAAATCTCAGTATCAGCCGATCCCGATCCGATACCAGTGTTGTTGTTTTTTTGCATAATCAGTTTAGAATATCTTTACATTTTGTGTGGAACTAATTGGGAGTACTCTTTATTATGTTAAGAAACACAAACCTCTAACTACACATTAATTCAATATAAATGTATATCTTATTAAGAAAAACTTTATTATGAACTAGTATACTGGATAATGCAGCAGCAGAATTAACAGTAATTCCAGTAGAAATCATCAGTAGAAAATAAGTGTTTTTTGGGGGGGGTTTTGCTAAATGTTTTCAACTTGTATCTCTTTTTTGTTTGATTTAGTTGTAAGATATCAGCTCACTTTTCACTCACAGTTGTTGTTTTGGAACCCAATTAACTTATATATTTTGATCATTTGTAAACAAATATTAATAATAATATATTATAATAGTAGTAATATATATAGTAATGAATCTCAATCGTGCACCATTTGTCACGGATCCAACGGTCTCTCTCTCTTTCTTCCTCACTGCCGACAGCGCTCACTTTCCCCTGAGTTCAGATTACACACACCTGCATATCATTAGTGACTAATCAAGGACTGCATATATACACCGCTTTCACACACTCTTTGTTTGTTCACATCAATAGTATCTCTGAGACCACACTTTTCTACTATGTCATACGTTCCATTATTGCCTGCAAGTATCATAAGACTGTTGTGAGTTATCCGTTCATCATGTCTATACCCTGTCTGGATATTACTCACCTGCTACTGATCCGTTTAAAAACATCAGTATCTGTGCCGATGCCGATCCAGGTATCGGACTGGTGCATCCCTAGTATAGTAGGTTTAAAGTAGAGGTGGAACGATATATCGGTTTTACCAAATAATCAGTGCTGATAGTTGCTTTTTAGAACTGTTTGGTATGCACATAGTTGCTGATAGTTTTTCTTATCACTTCATCATTTTAAAATAGTAGTCTCAGGCTTTTTTTATACTTAAATTTTTTTTTGTTACATGCTATAAATTGATTTTTAAAACTATTGTCTGATTAATCAGCTATCGACCTTTCCCACCACCTTACCAGCAAAATCCACTATCGGTTGACCTCTAGTTAAATGTAACAAAATGGAAAGCGCTTCTCAATGAAATGTTTCAGTATCTATTTTCAAAATGTCAGATGTCCTGTAGTTTACAGAAGATTGGTAGAGATGTATGGGTTACACAGTGTCCATTCAGCATTGTGCTGGGTAGCCCTGCCTACTGTGAAATGTAACTCGTTCAAAAATTTAAGTCTAAGCAATAGTTTAGTCAGATAGCATTACATCATTCATTCAAGTCAGGCATCTCATCCAATCATAATCCTGCCTATGCTTTATAAGCACCGCACAGCTGTCCTTCGTTGCTTCTTTATGCCACAGTTTGTTTTCACCTTCACCACCAGTTAAAGTCCTGGCCTGCTGTAAAGGGTAAGGTCCTCTCCTCTGCCATCATTTTATTCCAACGGATCTGACGGTTTGAACGAGAATCTGAGTATTGAACGGTCAGGACTTGTGCCATAGGAAACTTATAATAAACTGAAACTCTTTCTATTTATTTGCATTAATTCTTATATCCTGAAACTTTCTGAATTGTCAGTTTCTACCAGAATGAGATCATGCCTAGTTAGGACATGATGAGGCAGATTTTTTTTAAAGCAAAATAATATTTGTTTGTGTGCAGGAACTGCAGAGGGACATCGAGAAGCACAGCACAGGTGTTGCATCAGTGCTGAACCTTTGTGAGGTGTTGCTACATGACTGTGATGCCTGTGCCACTGAGACAGAGTGTGAATCCATCCAACAGGCCACACGTGGCCTGGACCGCCGCTGGAGAAACATCTGTGCTGTTGCCATGGAGAGGAGGCTTAAGTGAGTGAAGTAAACTCGGTGTAGTATTCAATGGAGAATGTACACATTTGTTTCTGTGTAAAATATTATCAAACATATTTAAGAAATCAAAAATGAATGAAAGCATTCTGTAAACATGAGAACATTCATGGGCTGGAGGTTGTAAGTGTGTTAGGATTGTTGATGTTATGTTGGGCCACCAGTGAAACAGTTGTTGGGGCACATATCATGCCTGTTGTCTCGTCATAATTAATGTTTGATGAACTCTTAAGCAGCTGTCATTTTGAAATATTTCTTGGTAAATCCACTTTGTAAACTTGTGTCTTTGCAGAATTGAGGAGACTTGGAGACTCTGGCAGAAGTTTCTAGATGATTACTCTCATTTCGAGGAGTGGCTCAAAGTCTCAGAGAGGACAGCAGCTCTGCCCAACTCCTCTGGAGTGCTGTACACCATTGCTAAAGAGGAACTTAAGAAGTTTGAGGTAATCAGAGATTCACAGAGAGTCAGTGGGGTTGAGAAGAGAGAGTTTCTGTCACTAGCCAGTCCCAGCCTGTCCCATGAGTCAGATATTTGCACATTCACATTCCTGAGACTGGGTCAGTGGTGTAGCTCCAACATGTGTCTCACCATTGTAATCCAATGGTAACCGTTTAGGAAACATAACACCACTCTTCAACCTAACTCTCAAAGTGTACTAGTATTTTTACCGTATCCAAAACTGTCATTGATTGTTTAAACTAATGCTAAAATAGTAAAATTGTCTTGCAATGATTGACTTGCAAAGAGGAGCAAGTAATTCCAGTTTTACTAATTTGTTTGTAAATCTTTAACACAGTATAGTCCCCTGTGAAATTAAAGACATATCCTGTAGCTAATAGTCGCTAGAGGATTCACAAACAAAAATTACCATATGATGTACAGATTGTATTGAAATACTACATATATTTCTGTATTGCAGGCATTTCAAAGACAGGTGCAGGAGTGTCTGACCCAGCTGGAGCTGATCAATAAGCAGTATCGACGGCTAGCCCGTGAGAACCGCACAGACTCATCCTGCCGCCTACGCCAAATGGTGCATGATGGAAATCGACGGTGGGACATACTACAGAGGAGAGTTGCTGCCATCTTGCGTAGGCTTAAGGTAATGTTTTGAGAGTTTCATGTTATAATTTGTCAGCACTTTTTAATTATATTCAAAACCTCTCAACAATCACTACTGGCATTGAACCTAAGCCTCAAAGAAGGGCAGTGTGATGAATCAGCCTGTACCTCTTTGCTCCTGCAGCATTTCATTGGTCAGCGAGAAGAGTTTGAGACAGCCAGAGATGGTATTCTGGTGTGGCTGACTGAGATGGACCTACAGCTCACCAACATCGAGCATTTTTCAGTGTGTGATGTTCAGGCTAAGATCAAACAACTAAAGGTAAGGACCATTTGGGTGTGTGTCTGTTTGTTGGGAATTGTAATAGCAGGGATAGTCATACGGTAATGCAAGGAGCCTGCCAAATATTGTTTGATTGAAAATTGATTTTTGTGAAAAATTAATGTAATGTATGTGTTCATTAAAAATACAATATTAACTTGACTTCAACCAAATCTAAAAGAACTTAATATATTTTAATGTGGGCAATTAAATATTTTAAAGTACAACTCAAATGTAATTTAAAGCCGTGTTTCTCAACTAGTGGGTCTTTTGGACAGGGAAAGAACAATGCCATGGTCTCACCTTCATTGAAAACTGTTCGGCAGCTGCTCAGGCTAAAATACGGGCCAGCGAGGCAAATGAAATGACAATCTAGCCTTCTGTGCTTTAAACGCATTAAATACGCTTCTCATCTGCAACACAATATTTTTGCTGTGTGATTTGAGCCTGGTCTTTGTGCGAGTATGGCAATGAGTCATTACAGAGCCACTCACACCAATTATGTTCTCTGCTATAACCTGCTGAATGTCTGTAGCATGCACATGTCAACTGGGTTTCCCTCGACATCTGTTTAATTGGATCTATTAGACCTAATTTGTATTGCAACAATGTTTGTTTTGATGTTATTGTCTGTTCAGATTTCATCTTTGACACTGGCATTAAAAAATACATCTTATCAGACAATACTGTAAATCCACATACATAACCCATAATAAAACACAAGGAACACACATTTGTCCCCATTAAAAGCATACATAAAACTAGTGAATAGTAGTTTGGTTTAAAACGGTTACCGCCAATGGAACAAGTGATCTTTTATATATGTTCTTATTAGCCAGTGGTATACGCAGCCTATGCCCTGAGGGGAGGGCCTCAAAGCAGGAATGGAGGGATGGGTCTGATCTGAATATAACGCAATTGCCTTTTTTTTTCCATAAAATGTGAATATAGCTCTTGAAATGTGCTCTGTTTCTGGCCGGTGATCTTATTTGCTTCGTTAATTACTCGTATTAATTTTTCTGTCTCATTGTTAAATTACCATACCACGAAAGAATTTTAAATGTTAAAATACTTTCGATCATCGATCTGTAAACAATGTTTAGGACCATCCTATCAATATTAAAATGTCTTAATTTCCAAAGTAGGCCTAAACGCTGTCTTGTTCTCTTCTGTATATGATCCACATTTTCCTGGAATGAGAATTTGTCATCAATGATTGTACCTACATATATAAAATTTGAAACTTGCTCTACCTTTACACCTATTATAATAATTTGTTCATATGACATGCCTGCCGTACCGGTCCTATTTTGATTCCCACAGCACAATTCCTTTTTTCTCAATGTTCAATTGTAGATGGCTGTTATCCACTGTTTTTAACATACTCAAAATAAATTGAACTTCGTATCCGTTTGGCAAGAAATTAAAACCAAGTCATCAGCATATTTAATTAAAGTGAGATCGTCTCTGTTACAATGAAGTTCATTAATATAAACTGAAAAAAGCGATGAGGGAAAAGAGGTGATAATACACATCCCTGTGGTAACCCTGAATTTAAGACTATACAATCAGATGAGGTTCCATTAACACGGACGCGTTGGGGCCTATTTCTTAAAAATTTCTCAATCCATAAAATTAACCAACTACTTACACCTAAATCTTGCAATCTTTCTTTTAAAATTTGTGGTTGTACAGTATTAAATGCTGATGTGAAATCCATAAAAAGAATTCTAATATGAGCATTCGTTTTATCTAAATGGTGCTGGGCCTTATGTAACAGGGTCAGGGGGGCATCCACCGTGCTCCGATTGGTCATATAAGCAAATTGTAATGGATCTACAGAGCCATTAATTTGTACTAACAGTTCTTTATGTAATATATGCTCCATGCTCTTGCACAGAACAGATGTAAGGGCAATTGTTCGAAGGTCTTTAAGAGCTCTGGCATTAGGTGTTTTAGGTACTGGAATAACAGTAGTGTTTGGCAGTTGTAGTTAAAGTTTCTAAATGTATTTAGGCTACAATTTTTCATGACAAATACTATTATTAGGGGGCCAAGCACCAAAGGTTCTTGAACCCTATTGTATCCATTAGTATTTTCTTATTAGGGGGCCAAGCAGGAACCCTATTGTATTTGCACTGATATTATTCTTTTTTTCGTGCCTTAAAATGTCTGTTCGTCAGAGGCCGTAAGTCTTGGAGACACCAAACTTTGCAGGATGGTCCCAAATCCCCGCCCCCCCCCACTACTCATGCGCATTAACGCACACCCATCTGATGCGCTATAATAAACACGTTTACATTTTGGCTCATATCTCTGCAACCCTAAGGGCTAGAATAAAAATTATTTTTCCTCTGATTCTTTGTGTCCAGCCCAAAATGTATATCTCTGTCTATTTTTAAACCTACTAAATCTAAAGATGCCCCTGACAAAAAGTTATCAAAAGAATTTTGATACGTCAAATCATTCCAAAGATATTAATGATAAAATTCCTTTGTTTTAACGTGATTTGACTAATTGATCAATATCTACTCAACGCAAACTCTAAATATAACAAACTCGATACACATAGTCAACAGGCGGTGTCGGCAAAGTTTAATACAATTCCACACATAGGGGCTGCTACAACTAAAAAACTGTGATTACATCCTTTATAGACCCTCCTGACAAAAAGTTATCAAAAGAATTCTGATAAGTCATATCGTTCTGAAGAGTTAAGCAAATATGTTTTGGGGCGTGGCCTATAATGACTAATTAGCCTATATCACAATTTTCAAACTTAATAAATCTTTGTACACATAGACAAGAGAACACTCTGAGGTAACGTGCTGAGTTTCATTCATTTATGATGCTAGGGGCACTGTAATGTTTAATGTGTTGGTTCATGTATTCCATGTCTTTAATTTTGAAAAGTTTAGTTCCTGTTTCCCTAGTCATGTGATTCCTGTTTCCCTCCATGTTCAAGTGTCTTGTTTTCATTGGTTTATTGTATTGTTACTTATTATCAGTTCTAGTTTGTCATTGGTTGAAGTTTATTAGTCTTGTATTCTGTAGCGTTGTGCTGGCGCTGGCAAATGATGATGACGTAAAAAGAACCCAAGTGCAATTTATTTACAGAGTGCAGTAATCCAAACATGAGTACAAACCAAAAAATAAAGGACATGACATAAACGTGGCTTGACATAAATGTGGAACAGACTTGGCATAAGCAGGCTGAGGCGTGGCTGTGACATGGGATGGAGCATGCTGAGGCGTGGCTGTGCCACGTTTATGTCAAGTCAAGTTTAGTTCAATTTGAGATTCGATAAATCAACTAATATGGCCGCCAGCAGCCAATCAAATTCCAGTACCTAATAACTCATGTTAGGAATGGCCGATGTTATGAAACTTACTATACACAGTAATGAAACAGTATATAAACTTTTGTGACAATCGGCCACACCATGGTGCTAAATTCACATTTTTGCTCATATTTACGGAACCGTACAGGCTAGAATAAAATTCGAAAGCTTTTCTAAATTCATCAGTGCCACCAAATCATATGGTCAGGTGAATTTTCATTTCCATATCAAAAGTTTTCTACAACTTAGATTTATTTGAAAAACCTACTTTTACACACTCGTCCCAGGCAGTTTGTCTAATTCACACATTACTTGGTATACATCATCTACAGACCCTCCTGACAAAAATGTGTTTAAAGAATTTTGATTTCAAAACATTCCAAAGATATAAGCAAATATGTTTTGGGGTGTGGCCTATATAGACTAACTAGTCATTATCTTGTGAGTGTAATTTTCGAACTTAAAGTTCACATAGACAACAGAAAACACTGAGGTAACATGCCGTGTTTTGCTCATTTTTGATGCTAGGGGGTTCTCTGACTTGAGAAAATTCTGTTTTTGCAACTGTGTTCAAAGCAGTTGAAATGTCACACCAAAATAGCTGTATCCACAGCATCCACAGGATATTTTCTGTCAAATTTGATTATTTTGGTCACTTCACCATATGTGCTTGGCCCTCGACAATCGCTGTGGCTATATTTTATTATTTTTCGAAAGACTTCCTACATTGACCTAATATATGGCATTGTTCTGTAAATATAAGGGCAAGTAAATTATAGGCATTAACGTATGGACCTCCAAGACTTATGGACAAATTATGGGCAAAGTTTTAAATATGTTTGATATTAGAAATTAAACTGGATAGTAAATATAATAGGCTCATTACCTTATAAAAGGCAGGAGAGAAAGCTTCCTATATCATTTGTTGTTGACATTAACAACAAAAATAATGTTATTTGATGCATGCCCTTAGACTTGAAAACCATGAACAAAACTATGAAAAAAAGGATACATGAAAATGTGACCCAGGCTACATTAAAGACAGATTACTTTTTTTAATATGTTATGTCGCCACTTGATGTCCCATGTAAAATCTGGGACTGAAAGCAAAACAAGTTGAGAACTACTTTAATGTATATGTCTCTGTACATCAGTAATGATCATTTAAATGGCTTTGCAATGTATGCATCATAAGAAAGTTTTTGGTACAGCATGCAAGTTATTATATGCTAGGCTTAAAATGTAACAAAAGTATTGTACAAAATGTAGCAGGGGGTCATATTGTGGATATGCCTCTCACTCTGAACTTGATGTGTGTTCAAGGCATTCCAGCAGGAGATAAGTCTGAACATGGGGAAGATGGAGAGTGTGTTTGGGCAGGGGGAGGTGCTGATGGAGAAGAGTGAGCCTCTGGATGCTGCTATCATAGAGGAGGAGCTGGATGAGCTGCAAAGATACTGTAGAGAGGTGTTTGGCCGGGTGGAGCGCTATTACAGGAAACTCATACGCTTGCCAGTGAGAAACATAAATACAGCTAATTCATAAAATTATATTTTTGACTCAATTTTACTTTACAGTTTTGTTATACTGAACTTTTATTTAAAAACAACCCATGAAATCCTTTTTATTATGTCTCTTTTTTATGAAAGTGATTAGTTACTAAGACTATCAGTCCCTAACATTTCCTTTTGTGTCCCAGCTGGCCGATGATGAGTATGAAGGCTCAGATCATGAATTTGAGACTGGTGACCTCTCAGACCTTCAGTGGGGTGAGGATGTTTCCATGCCCCGGTCATCAAGCAGACCACCCTCAGGTACCACAGCTCCTGCTCGCACAAACGGCTCTGGTCGCGACACCCCTGCTAGCATTGACTCCATCCCTTTGGAATGGGACCATGATTATGACCTTGACCCCATGGGCCATACCATGTCTGTGGAGCGGAGAGAACAAAACAAAGATGAGGATGAAGAGTTACTGTGCATGGCTACGGCAGCATTTACAGGTGAGTTTGCTTGTCTTGAAGGATCCCATAGAGGGATGTTCATGAGATGGTGCATTTTAAGTGTAATAAATAATGCCCCAGCTGAGTGTCAACCACTTTTAGCAGGTCTTCTCTATAAACTGTTGGTATATCTAAGTTGTGTATCTTTTTTTTTTTTTTTTTTTTTTTTTTTTTTTCACAGACGTAGTGATTCCTGAGAGCCCTGAGGCTTATATAAAACTAACAGAAAAAACATTGAGGTCCTCCTCTGGTAGGCAATAAGATTTGGCATGCTAAATTAATGCTAAACCACACTGCATGCTGAAGTTTCCTTTTCAAATTACATTCCATGAACTCTAAACAAAGCATGTCAGTATTCCAAGCTTGCCACAATGCCCAAACTAAACAATTGAATACATGTTTTTGGACACTGTTTGCCAAAGGAATGCCAGGGTTCTCTCATTGCAGCATCATAATAGTGGGATGTCATGGCTGAAAAAATGATCTTTGTTAGGTTATGTTGCTCTGAAGTTGGAGCCACATGTATGGATAGGGCCACTGCATGGAACAGTTTTACATACACCCATTCAAGCATGTAAAAATCAACATTGTCATCCATTATTCACTTATTTTGATGTTTTCTTTCATTTTTCATTTTGTTGTAACTGAAGATACACTACCAGTCAAAAGTTTGGAGAAAAAAAATTGTCTATTCTGTAGGCTGTAATTAAAGGGCAAATGGTGTCTGCTTTGAAGAAGCTAAAATATGAGATCATTTGGGATTGTTTGACATTTTTTGGAGACTACATCAATTCCATTCTACCATTTCTCTTTCTAAATAGAAAATAAAAGTCAAAATAGAAATAAAGAATGAGTAGGTATTTTTAACCTTTTGACTGGTAGTTAGGTTCTGTGTATACAATTAATATTCCATATTCAGCTAATAACATGAATAAAACATCTTATTAAACCTCATAATATGCTCATAACTGCATTTCAAAATAATCCTTAGCACACTAATTTTAAAGGAATATTCCGGGTTCAATAACAGTTAAGTTTAATCGATAGCATTTGTGGCATAATACTGATTACCACAAAATATGATTTTGACTCGTCTTTCGTTTTCTTTAAAAAAAATAAAAAATCAAGTTCACAGTGATGCACTTACAATGGAAAAGCACTTGCAATAATTCTTCTGTTAAAACATTATTTGAGCTGTGAAGTTGTTTAAATCATAATTTGTATAGTCTTTAAGATTTGTTGACTAAATCAAGTTGTAAAATTTACTATAACTTTACACAGAAAAGTTTAAGTGATTTTATCACACTAAACCCGTGTTTACTCACATACTGTTTATGTCTTGTGGCTATATTTTTAAACGGTGTGTATTTTAACATCGGCACCATTTACTGCCATGTTAAGAGTCTCACTCGAACCCTGATTTTTGCTTTTTTTTAAAGAAAAGGAGGGGCAAGTCAAAATATTTTTTTTGGTCATCAATATTATGCCACAAATGCTGTCGATTATGCTTAACTTGTGTTGAACCCGGAATTTTCCTTTAATGATGGTCCTTTGACACTTCACATTAATCAGTGCATCATTTCCCACAGGTGAAGCAGTTCAGTTATTAGATAATATGATGGACACTGGCCATTACAGTCTACAGCAGACAGATGGTGCTATGAGTTGCCATGATACCTCTTACATGGGCTATGTAAGTACACATCTGGACGTTTTAGTCTGAGGTGGCAGTACAGTATGTGGCTATGGAATGAGAAGTTGATGGACAGTTGATTTACTTGTGGATTTTCATGTAATAAAATCACGTTTGCTCTCTGCATAGATGCGGTTAATGGATGACTGTCATGGCAGCCTGAAAGCAGTGAAGAAGGCTGAGGGAGAGCTGAAGGAGGAAGAGGACAACCTGTCAGGACTCAGCAACCCTGACAACACAGATACACAGAGCACAGGTTAGACACAGAGACGCACAGGCCACAGAGTATAGGTCAGGCCTATTCAACTGGGGGCCCACAGGTATAAGCGGCACGTTATACATTTTTAGTAGTTCAGGTGAGGTTTCAAGTTAACTGTAACAACCTAAAAATAATGTCAAATAGATCACAATCATATTAAATTAAATGCAGGCTGTAGCCAACACTGTAACCTATTTCTTACAGATACCTTCCTTACTGTGAGAAAAATTGTTTTTACTTACACTGTGTTGTGTAGAAAGTGCATCTAAATGTCAATTTTCTTTATAAAAAATATCTATTTATTTTATTATTTTAGGGGGGGAAATGATCCAGACATTGCATGGCATTTTTTGTGTAGAAATGTACATAGCACAATGGACTTTCATTGACTAAATATTTTAGTCCACCCTGCATATCTGAAAGATTTTTTTATTAAGTCCAATTGTTTGTAAAGTTTAAAATCTCTGGTATATTTCTGATTTATTTTATTCCAGATTAATCATGGTATTGTGTCTTTCAGGTGTGATTGAGCGCTGGGAGCTGATCCAGGCCCAATCTGCTGATGCCCATCATAGACAGAGAGAAGACCTGGCACTGTGGCAACAGCTGACCTCTGACCTGGATGTCATGGAGGCATGGCTCAGCCAGGCTGAGGCAGATTTAGCAGAACTGAGAGGGAGAGATCTCAGTACAGATATAAATACTATTAAACAGAGAATCAGAAAGCTGAAGGTTTGTATGTAGACCTAACAAATCAAAAGTTTGACACTGCCTTATTTACACATAAATGGAAATAATGGTGACACTTTGCTTTAAGGTTCTGTACATTAGCATCAGGTAAAGGGATAGTTCACCCAAAAATGAAAAATTTCTCATCATTTAGTCACCCTCACCATCCCAGATGTGGATGGCTTTCTTTCCTCTGCCGAACAAAAACAAATATTTTCTGTAGCTCTTTAGGCAAGTGAATGGTGACCAGACTTTTGAAGGAGATGAATTCAGCATAAAAGTAATCAAGAGATTCCAATGGTTTAATTAATGTCTTTTGGGTGAGAACAGACCAAAATGTAACATTTTTTATTAAAATATTTTTACTGTACATCTTGTCATTATTTCAAGCTTGAGTATACTTTCTAGAGCTTGATGCACTACATGTTGTAATAGGAAGTGTAATTGAACTTGAAAACATTATCGCCTAAGAGACTGCTGCCAAGATGTACAGTGAAAAAGGAGAAATATTTTGGTCTGTTCTCACCCAAAACTAACTGGATCACTTCAGAAAACATTGATTAAACCACTGGAGGTCGTATTGATTACATGTATGCTGCCATTATGTGCTTTTTGGAGCGTTTGAATTTCTGGTCACCATTCACTTGCATTGTATGGACCTTAAGAGCTGAGATGGCATGAGGGTAAGTGAATTATGAGAGAATATTCATTTTTGTGTGAACTATCCCTTTAATGATCAACATTCTTAATGTTTTTAATATATTAATGTATGTAGAAATTAACATTACTCAAGATTAATGAATTCTGTAAAATTATTGTTCATTGTTTATGCATTAACGAATCTTCCCTAATTTAAAACACTGATACTGAGAAAATAGCTTCAGGTAATTTGGTTTTAGTGTGGATTTTGTAGTTACTGCTATTTTGACTATTTGATAGTTGAGCCAAACCCATCTCTGTCATAGGATAGATTCAAGTCTAAGAGACTGATTTTGGTCTGAACTCAATTCTTGCAAAATGTGTAGTTACTGCATTTTGACTTTGCATAGGAATGATGTATGTGACCTAATGGACAACAACAAATGCTCAACTTTTTACACAAACAGGAGCTACAGAAGGCCATGGATTTCCACAAGTCCAAAGTACTGTCCGTCAACTTAAGTAGCGTTGCACTGCTCCAATCAGATTCAGAGGAGAGCCAAGAGCTCAAAGCGAGACTCAAAGAGATGAACTCATGCTGGGATCGACTGGGAAAGTCACTTAAGGACTGGAGAACAGTTTTCCAGGATGCTCTTATGCAGTGCCAGGTACATACACAGACAACACACAGCTAGCCTTATACATTTCTTTAAGTGAATACAAATAGGCAGATACTTGTTTGTACTTATACTGTGTTTTTCTGCAGGATTTCCATGAGCTGAGTCATGGTCTTCTGCTCTGGCTGGAGAACATTGACCGCAGGAGGAATGAGATTGTCCCCATAGCATCAGGGCTAGATCGACATACACTACGAGCTCATTATAGAGCACTAAAGGTATCTCTTTCATTATTCTGTATGAGTGGGTGACTGGTTTCTGGACATAATATGTTGACAAGAGTATGTCAGAGGTACCTGGATGCTGTATTATTTATATTGGATTTTCAAAGCATGCATCCTTCCATGATTTTTGTGTCTCTGTAGAAGAGAATTGGTTTGTATCAATTCTCTGTTGTACTACATTCACTGAGCACTTTATTTGGAACACCTCTAGATCTACATATTCATGCTATCATCTAATCAGCCATTCATGTGGCTGCAGTGCATAAAATCATACAGATACGGGTCAGGTTCTTCAGTTAATGTTCACATCGACCATCAGAATGGGGAAAAATATGATCTGTGATATGTAACTGCTGGTCTCCTGGTAATTTTCATGCACAACAGTCCCTAGAGTTTACTCAAAATGGTGCCAAAAAAAAAAAAAAAAAAAAAAATCCAGTGAGCTGCAGTTCTGCAGACGGAAATACCTTGTTGAAGAGAGCTGACAGAAAGGCAAATTGAAATTCAGCCATGGTCGCAAAGATATTTCAAATTCTCAAACACAGAACAATGTAAAAGAATACAAATGTTACACTTTTAACAACGTAAATTACATTGCCAAGTGCTTCTCCACAGCAAATCCATCGAGAGCTGGTAGAGACTGAGCAGAGGGTGGACTGTCTGCAGGAGCTCTCATTTCAGCTGCTTGTGCAGGCACATGGAAGTGAGTGTCTGGAGGCCCAGGAGAGGGTGCATGTCATTGGGAACCGCCTCTGTCTGCTCCTGAAGGCTGTCAGCACAGACTTGGAGTTGCTAGAAAAAAAGCTTAAGGCTTCTGGGGGGACACAGGTCAGCCTAAAAGCACATTTGTCTGTTATTCAGCTCTTTCTAGTCTTCCATCTAAGCCCATATTATATGGGAGTATGTGATTGGTGTGAAGCAACAGCAGTCCTTCTTGTGATGGAGCAGAATCAGAGCTATCTCAGAGTGAAAGAAAACGGCAACGGCTCTGACTTAAAAAAATAAATAAATAAACGCTCCTCGCTCTAGGCAAAATCGTGCATATCTGCTTCCACCAAACCAGACCCTCTGGGTATCAATGTCAAAGATAAATATCTGAAGTGTTTCATTGTTTATGTTCTCACTTGTCCTTTCACCAAACTCATAGGATGCATCCCTCTGGTCTGTTATGGACAACACAGATACTTCTGGATCAGTCAGTACTGTTTCAGGAGTCAGCATTTGCACTAAGCAACAATCGGTAATCAATCTCTTCTCTCTCTTTTTTTTTTTTTTTTTTTTTTTTTTTTTTTCATGCCATGAAGGTCACAGCTGAGCTTATATCAAAGGAACTGCAAAAGATGTTCAATACATTTGTTCCAGTGTAATCCCTTTGGTATTTGCTCACTACCTCAGTCCCCTGTAAATATGCTGGCTTGCCTAAAACATTTATTTGTGATCCCAGAAGTCATATACCTACAAGAAATACTGGCTTAACCTTTCAAACATGCTTTAAATAAAAATTGAAAAGTAAATTTGATCTCTAGTCAAATAGATTTGTTTTAAGGAATCTGTTCTGAAAAGCCTGGTTTCTTGAACATTGCGTGATCTGTAAATATATATTTTTTTTGGTTGGTTGGTTTGTTTGTTTGTCATTGCCACTGAATTACTTTGCTGCTGCCTTTTGTTTTGTTGTTACTGATTTGTTACTACATTGATGGCCTGGCTTGTCACCACAAGCTTTGTCCTTTTTTGCTGGGACTGAAACATTCTTTCTTTCTTTTACCCCTCCCTCCCTTTTGCTCATTGCACAACAGCTACGAGGCAAATGTAGTGTGTCAGAACCAGGATCCTCAGCCAGACTTCCACATCGCAGGTACCTGTCTTTTGGACTTTAGAATGCAGGGGGATGATGGATCCAGATCCATACCATCAGAATCATTTAAGTCAGAGAAGAGATATCTCTGTGATATTGTGATGGGGTTGATTTCTAAGAAATTAATTTGTTTTGGTTCCAATTCAAGGATTCTAAGTAGTAATCTTTCTTCCACATTGTTATTTGTTCTTTTCCCCCATGAACATAATATTGAGTCTGACATTTTAACTGATTCTCACTGAATGTCCTTTGAACAATTATCTTTTAAATTGTTATGTTCAAAGTCCTTTAAGGTCCATCATCTTTCTCCATTCTTAGCGCCATGTGAAAATATTCAAATGCATCAGTCATAGACCATGTGAATTTTTTTGTTGCTTTCATCTCATTCATTTTATTTTTTTCTGCAGTTTTATTTTTGGTGCAAACAATGATCTCAAATCCACCTCTGCCTTAAAACAGAGGAAAATTAGTCAGACAAAATGTGTAGCACTTTGCGTATGAATTTAATTAATAACAAACAAACATGATATTATATAATGCTTAAAGGGATAGTTCACCCAAAAATTAAAATTCTCTCATCATTTACTCACTTTTATGCCATCCCAGATGTGTATGACTTACTTTATTCTGCAGAACACAAATGAAGATTTTTAGAAGAATATTTCAGCTCTTTCGATCCATACAATGAAAGTGAATCGGTGCTAAAATATTCAAGCTCCACAAATCACATAAATCAGCATAAAAGTCTAATCCATGTGCCTCCAGAGGTTTATCCATGTCTTCAGAAGCGATATGATAGATTTGGTGAGAAACAGATCAATATTTAATTCCTTTTTTACTAATTCTCCTCCCTGCTGTCAATCTTCACTTTAACTTTCTTTGTGTTTTTGGCGATTCACCTTTATGCATATCGCCACCTACTGGGCAGAGAGAAGAATTTATAGCAAAAAATGTCTTAAATATTGATCTGTTTCTCACCCACACCTCTCATATCAGTTCTGAAGTCATGGATTAAACTACTGGAGTTGTCTGTATTCATGCTGCTTTTACGTGCATTTTGGAGCATAAACATTTTGCACCCCTTCACTTGGATGGTCCTACAGAGCTGAAATATTCTTCTAAAAATCTTAATTTGTATTCTGAAGAAAGTCAGGTGGAATGAGGGTGAGTAAACGATAAGAGAATTTTTATTTTTGTGTGAATTATTACTTTAAGTAGCACATGGGGGCCACGTCCTCTTTTTGAGATACAAAGTTCAACATTGATTTAGTTCTTGTATCTTTTAAGCCAAGAAACACTTAAGCCAAGTGTTCCCATTCTGATGCATGATGCACAATTTTCTGACAGGTGGAATATTTTGCTGAAGTATTGCTCTTCAAATGTTGATACTTTTCTATATTTATAAATGAAAAGCATAATAAATTATTTTAGCATCTCTACTTACCTGGTAATGTATTATACCAATTAACACACTCTCTACATCTGGGATCAGTATTATAAACAAATGAACAATATTTAAAAAAATATTATTATTAAAAATGTCACTGTTTTATTCTGTTACATGAATACTTTTAAAGCTACTCAAGTTATTCGGCCAATAGTAGTGAGTGGTTTTCTCATTTCCTTGTTAATGTTGTTTGATTAATAGCCTTTATATGACATAGCCTACTAACTAGACAGTGCTCAATTCGGTTACATGTACACTACAAGTATAACATTTTGATGCAAATACGCTTTTTTGTCCCGTTAATTTACTTTAGACATAAACGACTGCGTTTACATTAATTCCTCATCAAGAAGGCATTGGCAGAATTATAAAGTGTATTTGATCATTTAGGCACACAATAGCACTCAAACATTAGCCACCTGTCAATCAAACAACACGCAAAATCTTTTTATATTTTATCTAGATCAACCAACCAGTGGTGCTCTTGCTCACGATTGATGTCTTGAAACACCCCTGTTCTAGATTGAAAACATAGGCTAAATGTAGAAAACTACTCATTAGTCTCTCTTCTCTCTTTTTTCCGATAAACATGTAGATCATTTTATTGACCATCTCTGTTGATAACATTGCATTAATCTCTCACAGCAGCCCAATAATCTCAGTGAGTGATAGTTAAATTACAGGCTACATTATAGACACACAGAATCTAGTAAGCGGACATATGAAATTTACCTTGATGTGTTTCTTCAAATTAGAGGCAGGATTAATGCTGATATCTGGCTTGAGCAAGTTAAACTCACATGACACGGTCAAGCAATTATCCTTTTTCACTGCGAAAAGCCCTTCCAGGTGCGGCTGAGATGTTCAGATGTAAACTGTGCTTGAGGCATCCATAACAGATGGTGCCAAATCTGCAGCTGCCATTCAAGTTTTTTATGTGTGATTTGATTTGATGGGAGTCACGACTCTCCCTAGCCATTCTTGTGATTAGATAAAAATAAAATCAGGACCGGGAGGTAGTGAACACAGATGGTGGAAAAATAGCTCATTAAAAGTTAAAGCACTTAAAATATACTCAATTAAAAGAATAAAAATTTTAAACTACTTAAAGTACAATTCTTGGGGAAAAGTAGTTAATTACAGTAACGTGAGTATTTGCAATTCGTTACTTTACACCCCTGGTTTTGGCTAATGAAAAATATCATAAGGTATTACCTATTCTGGAAGAAGTGTTTTCATGGTAAGTAGCCAAGAAAAAAATATGCATGGAAATGTGAAAATGCCTACAATATGTCCATTCAATATGACTGTTTTGGTATATGCATATACGCATAAATTTTAATCCTTTTCTGATAGATGTGTATTCATATGCAGTGACAAAGTAGTTTATTTGAGTGGTTGACTACTACTTTTTTTCTGTTTTGTGTGTTTAATCAAAACATTTGGTTTGTATGTATATGTCAGAATGATAAATAACCTATTGGCACAATACGTCCTAGGTTGCCCAGCGGTTCTGGCTGCGCTTTGTCTCACTCTGGTTCCTCCGGGGCACAAGGTGGCGCTGCTGTGGCTCGCTGCCAGCCCTTTCTGCTGCGAGTGCTCCGGGCAGCTCTGCCACTGCAGCTCCTACTGCTGCTCATAGTGGGCCTAACCTGTCTGGTGCCCATGACTGAAGAAGATTACAGTTGTGCTCATGCAAACAATTTTGCCCGATCCTTCCATCCCATGCTCCGCTACACCAATGGCCCCCCACCTGTATGAGCAGGATGAGACTTTACCAATGCCTTTTTATTTTGAATATTATATTTAAATTACTGCGGGGCATAGCAGGACACAGAATGGACTTGTGTGAAAGCCACAAGCTCCTGTTCCTGTACAGTTCAAGACTGCTGCTAATTTCATATCAACTATTGATAACACTGCAATGTAGACTAGGGTTGGACTTCTGTACTATGGGGCACAAATACAAAAGTACATCAAAATTGGCGAACGAAGGAAACAGTAAGAAAAAGTGTGAATTATGTACTTAATAGCACTGACATAACAATAAGGTACTGCACTTATACCGTCCAAGAAAATGGCCAAAATGATTTGCTTAAGCAAAGTATTTTAATTTTATTTATTTTTATTATTTAAGATTTAAACTGTAGAAAGTTATTTTCAGTATTTAAATACGATTTTGCATGGCAATTCAAATTTTTATTTTTTTCGCATGGAGTTCATAATATTTTTTTCCTGAAATGCAACACAATCACTGATAGGTGTAGCGCTATGAGATATGTCTGCTTTTTACTGATTATATACATAATTAGATACTTTGTGTTATGACAATGTGACAAAAAATAATGATGAATGTCTAATGCCTATTTATTTATGTACAGTTTGCTAATGCTGACAATAAAAATATACATCTTTTCATTGAATATATATATACATTTCTGCTCTTTATATTTAGTTGAAAATATTATAATGTTAAAATAATTTTTATTTCTAATCTTTATCATTTAAGCCCTTATAATAAATTGTGCCAAATTAACATTTCAAAATGTAGTTCTTTCAAAATAAATCTATATAATTTCTAACTATGTCAAGTATCAAATATAGGTAATTTAATAGCTGATAAATGCAATGTACAAGTTACTGTCTGCTGGACTCGGACCAAATAAATTCACACATATAATGAAAAGTCTGACAGACAATCATAAACAAAAGCAAAAGAAACATCCAATGTGGTTTAAGGCAGACAGTGTCAGTTACAGCAATGCTGTCAGTTCCCTTCATCGTGTGCATACCAGTGATTATGCCACAAGCAACCGATGATGATTTCAAGCATTAAAGATATTGATTTTAGGGTCTTTTCAGGCTTTTACAAGTCTATTAACATGGCCATAAAACTAATGGCAGGACAGAAATAATTGCATTTTTTAAATATTTTTTGACATTAACCATCCAATAAGAAAATGTCTTGGCACAAACAAGATGCCACTAATGTCACCCCTGACCACTGAGCTATACCTTTTTACTTTTTTTAATTTCAGAATTTAAGCATATTAAAAATATAGCAATATTTGCATACATAAACCGATATGATTATGTAAATAAATCACACTTGCATGCATTCACTTCTGAAAAAAAGTTTTAAACAAGAGACACTATTGTTCTCAGAAATAATAAAAGGCAATTCTGCTGTGCTGGTTTTTATTTTTAGTTTGGTCATACTTTTTATCATTGTGTTCATATTAATGTATATTCAGAAATTAGTAATACTAATGAACTACAAGTGTTTTATTATTTTGTAGAGCTGAAAATAATCACATACCACTATTATAACTGTAATGTAATTGAAGTAGCATGAAGAATGTGTAACACAGACACTGTAAAATGAAGTGTGATTTTACACTTTTAAATGAACATACTTATGAGAATGTTTTAAAGTAGCACACCTGTTTCTAAATACAGTGACTAAATATACATTAAGGAACTAATTATTTAGCAATTCGAGAGATTTGTATACCTTTGCTGCAGAAATTTCAAGTTTCTGCTGCACTTCTCCAATCACATCGATTGTCCTTATTATTATTTAAGCTTAGTGATAGTTCACACAAAAAAAAAATGTATTCTCTCATTTACTTACCCTCATGCCATCCCAGATGTGTGACTTTCTTCTGCTGAACACAAATCAAGTGTTTTCAAAGAATATCTCAGTTGTAAGTGAATGGTGACCAGAACTTTGAAGGTCCAAATAGTGTATATAAAGGCAGCATAGAAATAATCCATACAAATCCAGTGGTCAAATCCATATATTCAGAAGCAATATGATAGGTGTGGGTGAAAACAGATCAATCTTTAAGTCCTTTTTTACCATAAATTCTCCCCCCTGTCCTGTGGTTGGCAATATGCACAAAAAATGTGAAGCACCAAATCAAAAGAAGAATGTGAAAGTAGAGTTTTATAGTAAAAAAGGGCTTAAATATTTATCTGTTTCTCACCATCACTTATCATATCGCTTCTGATGGTATGGATTACTTTTATGCTGCCTTTATATTATTTTTGGACCTTCAAAGTTCTCGCCACCATTCACTTGTATTGTATGGACCGACAGATCTGAGATATTCTTCTAAAAATCTGTGTTCAGCAGAAGAGAGAAAGTCATACACATCTGGGATGGCATGGGGGTGAGTAAGCGATGAGATAATTGATATTTTTGGGAGAACTATCCCTTTAAGGGCAAGGCTGGAGAAAATACTATCACCTAATAGATCTAAAGACATAGAGAATTACCATCTTCTACATAAATCTGTCCCTCAGTAAACCACAAATGCCTAAGAGCCCTTTTTTCATAAGTTCTCACAAAAGTGAATCCTAGTAATCTTTCAAAACACATGACCATTGATGTATAGTGTTTGGGAGATTGGTTTTTATTTGGCCATGTCAGCCCATTGTGCCAACTACGGAATTTTTAAATGTGTTAATCTGGTTTGTGTCTAAAGTGGAATCTGATAAGGCACAAAGAGAGACTCCACTTTAGCCCTAAAACAATTTAATTAGTGCTATGATTGGGCAGCAACATTGTTTTCAACCATAGTCCTTATCACTGATAGTCCATGCTTCAACTGTTTAATTGTAGCCTTCAGTGGTCAGGACTGCCAGCTGGGATGGGCTGCATGACTCCGGGGCCTCTGGAGAGACTACTGCTGCTGGCTGTAGGTGTAGAGGGTAAATTTTTCTCACTTGGTGGCCAGGGTCGTTGCACCTTGCCTGTGGAGTGGAATCGCTGTGCATCCAGCATCTCCAGCAATAGATCGTACAGTGGTACTCGATTCTTGCATTTCATTCTGTATAAGTGCTCCATTCCTTTGTTGCTTTTGAAAGGAAGGAATACAAATACAACATGTGCATGACTGTAATGTTTAATTCAAAGTTAAGTTTTATAAAGAAATTAATATCAATATAAATAATAAATTTAAACAAATCTTATTTCAAGAAGTTAAGTGTAAGCCTTTAGTTCAAAAGTTTTTAAAGATCACAAGAAACGTATTCAGTCAAGTGTACTCAAACTCATAACTGATAGTGTAACTCTCCTGTTGGTAACTACAGTCAATATTTCTGCAAAAAGCTTTTTACAGGTAAATTTGCTGGATTTTCTAGTGGATTATGGAACCAGAGGCATCATACCTATTCAGACTGAGGGGGCACGTGCCCCTTAGACCTTTGAGCCAAGAGGATTTTGTATGGATTATTTGAAATTAAAAAAAAATAGTACTTTAAATAATTAAATTATATGGATTATTGCATGTAAAAAAAATAATGTCTGCGGCATAAATCTTTATCCACGTGTATCTTTATTCTTTGCTGTCATAGGTCATGAAGAGCTAACAAAACTGATGAAAAAAATCAAAAGTCACAACATGTATGTTAGATCTAATACCAACTAAGCACTTAAAAGAGGTATTCCCAGTAATCTAAGAACCTCTTCTTAATATTATTAACTCCTTGCTATCCTTAGGATATGTCCCGAGAAACTTTAAAATGGCAGTTATCAAACTGTTTATTAAAAAGCCACAGCTTGATCCTAGAGAATTTACTAATTACAGACCGATTTCAAATCTACCATTTATGTCGAAAATAGTAGAAAGTTAGTGCCCTCCCAACTATGTTCATTTCTACAGAGAAATGGAATGTATGAACAAAGTCAGGATTTAGGCTCCATCACATTACAGAGACTGCACTTATCAGAGTTACAAATGACTTGCTCTTATCATCTGATCATGGCCGCATTTCACTTATAGTGCTTTAAGATCCTAGTGCTGCCTTCGACTCCATATATGGTTATGGTAATACAAACAAATTAATTGCGTCAACGTCAGTGGAGTTAACGTTTGCCAACACTTTCTGATCTCTGTGGAACAATCAATCCGTATTTTTATAAGAATTTTTTATTTTTTTGCAGTGTCTTTACGCTCTTATTCAGGTTTAAATAAAGCAGCGGCGTATCTTATTTCAGTGTGAATCCTCTCCTTTTCTGTCATCATAAAATCTAAGTAACGAAAGGCGGTTTTACATGGTTCTCAGTAGCCGTGAGTTCCATGTTTTCAATGGGGGAAAAAGGCGTCGAGGGCTGAACGGATCGAGGCGGGAACGTTTGTCAAGTTCGTTCATGATATATCAGCCACTTTGTCTTGCATAACTACTTACAGCACACATTGCGCAAGATACAAATATTTTATATTTTAATCAGATGGCATTTAGCTTTTATTTACTTCTTTTCTTTAATCACAGTCTGATCTGATCCTATATAGTTCCCAATATAGCATTGTGTGGCGATCAATATAAAGGGAATAGTGAACGTGTGCGATTTCAGATTTAGTAAAATGAGTTCTATTTGTGGTTAAATTATTTTATGGTCAAATAACTCACGGAGAAATACAAACATTTATTATTAATATTATTATTATTTTAGTTTATTAGCTATGACTTACACAACACAGAATACAATATTTACAGAAGGTTATTTCCGCATTCAGAGACAGGCTACATGTTTTCACTCTCTATTGAGCTGAAGCAGAAGGCATTGTTGCGATTGTTGCTGGTGCCTTTTGCCCCACCCCTCGTGTGTTGTATGAAAAATGTCTGCATAAAAGAGGTGGCAAGATCTATTACACTTAGAATTAATTTTGTTCTGTTTCCCATTGGTGTTTACCTCATGTGTCTAATGTGGGAGAGCAGCAGCAGCAGTTGCGCCTGACGACGGGACTGCAGCTGCACCGAGGCACCTGATTTACTGATGCAGTAAATGAGGACATCATTGATGTTGTCCAGCATGCACTGCACCATGAAGCTGTCCGACTGGGGCTCCACGGGACTTGAGCAGAATGAAAATGCACCTGACCAGATAACACAGATGCAGCAATAAGCTTTAAAGCAAGGCTCGGCAACCTATGGCACGCGTGCCAGCATTGCCACATGGAGGGGTAATCACTGGAACGCCAGCATCAGCAAGAGTGGAGAAGACTGTTTTATTCTTATGAAATACCGCACCTGCATTCCAGTTTGCATCTTGTTTAAATCCTTCCTCATGCTCATGCAATGTGTTTTCATCAGCTAAATGGGAGGTTAAACAAAAAGTTTACACAAAAAATGTGTATCCAACAGACTCGTGCAGCGTGTGAAAGCCATTCACGAGTCACGTTCAGTTAATCGTGCAAGTTAAAACGCACCAGCGTTGATTCATTCAGGCTGCACGGATGACAGCCTGCATTCCGTGTTTCGTTTGTCTTTTTGGAAAACACCACTATTAAACACCCTCCTTAAACCATCACACTCAAAACTACATTAAACGATTAAAAGAGAAAACATAAACCCACATCATGTCTATTAAATATATCTATCTATCTATCTATCATGGATATAAAGCTTTTAGGATTTCGCACCGAAAACAGCTAAATTATTGATCAGCTTCTGGTGTGTAAACCATTCACACATCAAAAGCTGATCAATAATTTAACTGTTTTCGGTGGAGTCTTGTCACATTTAAACTTTTTGGTTTAGCCTCCCATTCAGCTGATGAAAACGTTAGTTACACATGTAACTGTGGTTCTGTAAATTCCGGCAGCACCAGCCAGATAGGTCAAGAGAATATACCAACAAAGTCACGTAGTGATGTATGCTGAGCCCTGGGGGTTATAAACCACAGTCGCTCAGCACTCTACCTCGATACACCTTTCTCACGCATTCCGAGTGACCATGAACTCTGGCAGTCATCCGGAATTCACAGAACCACATTTACATGTGTAACTAACGTTCTGTTTCATTCCTACTGACTGCCAGAGGCAGTGTAAACACTATTGGATGACACATACCAACATAGTCATTAGGAATGCCACCAACCTGATGAAAAATGAAGGCCGCTCCTGAAGAACTGCAGAGTTCACGGCATGATGAGCTGCAACGTTGACCTGGCAAATGTGCATGGAGAAGCCCAGGTAGCGGCAATGCAGATGTCCGCTAAAGAAACTCCTCTAAATACAGCCCATGAAGATGAGATGGCCCTAGTGGAATGGCAAGTTACCCCCCAGGGCAATGGTTGCCTTGCTGCCTTGTAAGCCAGTGTAATAGTTTCCATTATCCAGTTTGACAACCTCTGCTTCGACACTGGAGCACCTTTCTTCACACCACCATAGCAGACAAATAACTGGACTGACTGTCTAAATTGAGCAGTAGTGTCCACATAACTCTTCAAGGCACGAACAGGACACAAAAATTGAGCACTTGAATCAGACCCTGAAGAAGTCTGAAAAGAGGCCAGTTCAATGTGCTGGTTTATGAACCAAGGAAGAAGGACTTTTGGAAGAAAATAAGGATTGGGTCGTAGGACCACCTCGGAGTCATCCGGCAACCAACGCAAGCACAATTCGCTAACAGACAGCACTTGCAACTCACTGACTCGTAGAAGCAATAGCCAACAAAAAAGCAGTCTTCAAGGTTAACCATTTAATGTAAATGATTTGCAAACTGGGATGAGCAAAGGAATGCACCAAGAGTGGCAAATCCCACATGGGAAAGTGAGGATTCTGAGCAGGCTTCAGATGGTGTGCACCCTTCAGAAAACTGCAGACAAGACTGTGAGATCCAAGAGAAGATCCCCCAATTGGAACATGATATGCAGAAATCGCAGCAACATACACTTTCAATGTGTAAGCCGCTTTGCCCTCCTCCAGTAAATGTTGAAGAAAGCTTAAGATGCTCGGAATGTCACACGTTGCAGGATCGAGCCCTTGCTTCTCACACCATGCCGAAAAAAAGACTCCAACGGGAAGCATAAATCTGTCATGTGGAAGAAGCCCTAGCATTGGTGATTGTGTGAATAACTGCAGGATTGCAATGTTCCAGAGAAGGATTTAACCCAATGGCCAGACCCAAAGCTGCTGACGAGCTGGATCCGAGCTGGATCCTTTACATGGTAAAAGAAGTCACAGCTGTGGCCTGCCTAAAAAGACATTGGTTTGGGCTGTGAGCCATAGTTACTCGCTAATAACACCTTCGGATATCACCGTAAGGTTTAAGTCAAGCAGAGTGATGGTAATGAAGCACAAGACAGGCAAGGAAAATAATAATTATATGATTCCTCCGGGTGAACCGACAGGAAATGGCAAGAAATATCTCACGAAAAAGAGAAAATATATATAAAAAAGGGCGATGGATTGAAACAAGGGGCACAGAGTATCACATAAATTCGAGGAAAAATGCTCAGAACAATGATGACGATGATAATGTCAATGGGAGAACGTTAACTTAGAGTGCAGAACACACCAGCCACCGGATTCCACCAAGAGGCACAGTGTTACCGATGAAAAGGAATGAAATTCACCAAAACGCGGCTAAAATACTTAAAATCCGTTGAAGTGGTGTAGATGCGCGCCGACAGCTTGTGAGGACGATATCTCGCTGCTCTTGTAAGCTGCACTTGACAGCGCAAAATATCCCTTAACCAAAACTACCTATCTGAACCGGGCGAGAAAGCAAAAGAGGCAGAGTGCTGAGCGGCTGTGGTTTATAACCCCCAGAGCTCAGCATACGTCATTACGTGACTTTGTTGGTATATTCTCTTGACCTATCTGGCTGGCGCTGCGATAATCCAGTAGTGTTTTATACTGCCTCTGGCGGTCAGTAGGAATGAAACAGAACACTCAGCATGATCATGAGGAAGAATTACATCAAGATGTAGGTGTGAAAAACATCATATAAATAAAATAGCCTGCTCCTCTCTCTCTGCTTATGTACTAGTGATTACCCCTCTGTGTGATTTTGAAAAATATACATAATTTAAGAAATATTTAAGATTCCACACAATTTCTTGATCAGTATTCAAATAAGCAAATTTGTGACATTAACTGTGTTATCCATACCTAAAAAAGACTCCAGTGGTTAAATCTATATATGCTAAAGTGATATGATAGGTGTGGGTGAGAAACATCCTTATTTAAGTCATTTTTACTAAAAAATCTCCACTTTCAACTTTCACATTCTTTTGTTTTTGGCGATTTGCATTCTTTGTCCCTGTCACCATCTACTGGGCAGGGAGGAGAATTTATAGTAAAATAGGACTTAAATATTGATCTGTTTCTCACTCACACCTGTCATATCACTTTTGAAAACACTGGACTCTCATGGATTACTTTTATGCTGCCTTTATCTGCTTTTTAGAAACTTCAAAGTTCTGGTCACAATTCACTTGCATTGTTTGGACCAACACAGCTGAGATATTTTTGTAAAAATCTTTGTTTGTGTTCTGCAGAAGAAAGTCAGTCATACACATCTGGGATGGCATGAGGGTGAGTAAATGATGAGAGAATTTTCATTGTTGGGTGAAATATTTATTTAATTACTTAACAGGATACAGAGGGTCCAAACAACTGGTCTCAGACTTTTGGACCCCACTGTATCTGGAAGATCCAAAGTCTGTCCCTGTCCTTTACAAGTGGTAAGTACTCAAATTGTACATATTAAATCAAAAGATGTGGCTGAAGTTTATCTTTTACTCTGACTCACCAGAATTGAGAAGTATGATGGCTTTGAGACACACAAATTCCTCCGACTTGAGTTTAAGACTGCGGAATCGAGCCACAGTTGCCAAGAGCATGTCAAAAATCTCAGCCATCCCCTCAACACATTCTCCTTCATTCCTGTAAAGAGAAACACCAGCACTTTATTAATTTTAGGATATTTCTTGAGCCAGTTACTTTCATACATGCCCTAAATTATTATATCTCCCTTTTTCTCTACCACTTCCTCTTGGAAAGGGTTTTGTGACAGGGAGGAGGGCGGGGCCGGGTCGTGATTTTACACACCTGCTCCCTTATCAGGCTAATTATGCCTCCGAGAGGGATAAAGGCAGACTGCAGATGGTGGTGGGAGAGAGAGAGAGAGAGAGAGAGAACGAGAGAGGAAAAAAATGGTTCTGTTTCATTCCTACTGACCGCCAGAGGCAGTATAAAACACTACTGGATTATCGCAGCGCCAGCCAGATAGGTCAAATCAAATCAAATCAAAATCAAATCAAATCACTTTATTGTCACACTACTGTGTACACGAGTGCAACAGCAGGTGAAATTCTTGTGTGCAGTTCCGAGCAACATAGCAGTAATGACAGTGACGAGACATAAACCACTTTACAATAAACAACATATTACACAAAACAATTTACATAACAAACTTACACAACAATTTACATAACAAGAGAATGTCGAGAGAATATACAAACAAAGTCACTTAGTGACGTATGCTGAGCCCTGGGGGTTATAAACCACAGCCACTCAGCACTCTGCCTCTTTCGCTTTCTCGCTTGGTTGAGATAGGTTGTTTTGTTTAAGTGATATATTGCACTGTCAAGTGCAGCTTACAAGAGCAGCGAGATATCGTCCTCACAAGCTGTGTCAGCGCGCATCTACGCCACTTCAACGGATTTGAAGTGTTTTTTATCTGCATTTTGGTGAGTTTTCATTCCTTTCGTCGGTAACACTCTGTGCCTCTCGGTGCTATCCGGTGGCTGGTGTTGTCCGCGCTATAAGTTAACGGTCTCCCGTTGACATTATCCTCATTCATTCAGTTGCTCTGAACTTTTTTTCCTTGAACTTATGTGATACTCTGCGACATCTGAGAACATCTGAGAGAGGCTCTCACGGACCCGTGTCTGTACTGCAGTCTTTTACCTATGTTGGAACGGCGGCTCCGTCTTGCTGAGTTAGACCCCAATTCAACGGTGAAACTCGGGCAGTTGGATGTAGCCCCTTCTTGCACTCAGAAGCGTAGGGCGTCTGCGGCAGCCGGCACTCCCCTCCCATCTAAGAGGAGGGCTCCATCGCGAAGTGATGAACATCCGTTTGTGGAGGAAAATTCACTCTAAGACGGTTTCTGTACTTTCTTCAGAGATGGCGGAGCTGAAACGCCTGCTTCACTCGCTTCAGCCTGTCACATCGGCTACACCTGTGAAGATGACAGGTGGATGAGAATGTTCTGAATCGTGGAACTGGGGAAGAGTCGCTTGATTCCCCTCATTTTACACATCATTCTGACTTGGATGTGCTTTCTACAATTGCTTCTGATTCTTTTTTTCATGATCATGGGAATTCTGTGGATGTTGCGGCGCAACCATCACCTCAGGAAGTTTTCGCTGGTTTTCCAGCAACAGAGGGGTCTAGTGGGGGGTCAGTTCAGTCATCTGGACAGGCCCAGCACTCTTCTGATGATACTTTGGCTGTGCTTCGAATGACTCTTGCTAGGACTTGATGAGTCACCTGTCCAATCTGCCCAAACCAATGTCTTTTTCAGGCAGGCCACAGCTGCGACTTCTTTTGCCATGCCACCATGTAAGGATTTTGTGGCTGAGTTTTCAAATGCCCTCACTGGTTCTGGTCCGCCTAAACGGCGCTCAAAGATTGCTCGGACGTTAGCATCTATGGCTGAAGCAGATTCCATCGGGGTGAGCCGTGCTCCAGAAATAGAGCAGTCTGTTGCAACTTTGGTGGTGTCTCCTGACGAGGCTCTACGAGGGAATGTGCGATGTCCCAGTGCGCAATGTGGTCGCACAGATTCATTATTAAAAAAGGCATACGGCATAAGGCATGCTTGCATAACTCGTGGAGAAAACACAATCTGTCAGTTACTACTTGCTGCTACCAGTACGCTAGAACCAGCAAATGTTGATCCTTCAATTTCACAGTTTCTGCAAACGGCTCCTTTGGCAACGGGTCACGTAACCCGTGAGCTGGGTAGCCTTGCAGCCATGCTTCTGGCAGCCCGCCGCCAAGTGTGGCTTGCCCAAGCACGGCTGCCTGAGGACTGCAAGAAAACCTTGAGAGATCTTCCATTCGTTCCCGGGCATCTTTTTGGTCCTAATGTTCCGGAACTGTTGGAAAAGAGGGTAAAGCTGTCTGAGGCCACTCGTCAACTGACGCAGGTACAGCGCAACCATACCTTTAGGATGCCAGCAGTTCAGGCCCGACATCGCTATGCCACAACGGAGCAATATTTCCGCCAGAATGCTACACCTCAGTCACAGCCCCCTCAAAGGCCTCGGGCTCCTGAGAATGCTACAGTTTTCGGCCACCTCATCGACATTTGCCAGGAGGACCCCGTCAGCGCCCCCCCGCGACCACTAAAAGTCGCACACATAAAGCCTGAAATACGCGGGTTCAGGTCGATCGTTTTTCAATAGAACAGATAGAGTACTGGAGGACCAACACAGCAGACCCTTGGGTTTTGGCGACACTGAGCAGGGGATATACTCTACAGTTTCGACGCCGGCCTCCCAGATTTTCAAGAATCGTTCCTACTGTTGTCAAAAATGCAGTTTGTTCAATGGCCCTCTCTCTGGAAATTCGTTCACTGTTACAGAAGGGAGCCATAGAAAAAGTTCATCCCCTCGTTCAGGAAGAGGGGTTCTATTCAACATATTTTCTTGTTCCGAAGAAGGACGGTGGTTTCCGCCCAATTCTCGATTTGAGGCATCTGAATTTGTTCCTGAAGGTCCTTCCTTTTCGAATGCTGCGCACAGCCGACGTTCTTTGGTCTGTGGCAGCAGACGATTGGTTTGTAAGTGTTGACCTGAAAGATGCATACTTTCACATCCCAATTGCTGTTCATCACAGAAAGTTTCTGCGTTTCAGTTTCCTGAATCAAGCCTACCAGTTCAAGGTTCTACCTTTCGGTCTTTCCCTTGCTCCTCGTGTCTTCACAAGGTGTGTGAGTGCAGCTCTGTCTCCTCTTTGGATGAGAAGTATGCGTATTATGCCTTATCTGGATGACTGGCTTCTTTGTGCCCCCACAAAACAGCAGACTGTGCAAGACTCCAGACTGCTTTTGAGACATGTGCAGAAGTTGGGTTTTTCTGTGAACGAGAAAAAGAGCTGTCTGAATCCAACACAGACCACTACGTTCATAGGAATAACCCTGAATTCCCGCCAAATGTCTGCCTCCCTCTCTCAAGAACGTGTGACGAACATTCTACAACTCTTGGCTCGCTTTCACCTGGGTGTGTCTTTACAGTACCAGGTAGTCCTACGACTAATAGGGATGTTAACTACTGCTACAGTGGTGATTCCCCTGGGTTTACTCCACCTCAGACCACTTCAGTTGTGGAACAACAGTTTGCAACTAGATCCCACCAGACATTGCCATTGACTAATTGTAATTTCTCACCGTTGCTTACAGGCGTTGAGGTGGTGGAGGCAGGTGGATTTGTTGAAGACAGGAGTGCCCCTGGGTGTTGTTCCCTCTCGACGGGAGTTGGTCACGGCCGATGCTTCCCTCACAGGGTGGGGGGCAACATGGAACCAGAGGGGTATTTGCGGGCGCTGGACACCGTCCCAGACCACAGAACATATCAACCTTCTGGAACTACGTGCAGTGTTCATGGCTTTAAAGTTTTTCATGCCAGTCCTGGCAGGCCGCCATGTTCTCGTTCGGTCCGACAATACCTCAACAGTGTTCCATTTAAACCACCAGGGCGGCACGAAATCCCGCAGGTCTCTACAGCTTACGCACGAGATCCTGACATGGTGTCAGCCGCGACTCGCTTCACTGAGGGCAGCTCATATTTCAGGAGCATGCAAGCAGACAGCGGATGCTCTTTCCAGGGATCGGGTACATCCAGGAGAATGGAGACTTCATCCAGATGTTGTGCAGGAGATCTGGCTACGATTTGGAAGAGCAGAGGTGGATCTTTTTGCTTCGGAGATGACCACTCACTGTCAACTATGGTTTGCAAGGACAGAAGTGTCCAGCCCCTTGGGCCAGGATGCACTGTCTCACGAATGGCCGAACTGCCTACTATATGCGTTCCCACCGATCCCTCTGTTATGGGAGGCGTTACACAGGATCTCCCTGTGCAAGCACAGAGTGCTATTCGTGGCACCACGATGGCCAGCCAGACCATGGTTTCCTTTGTTGCTAAGACTTCTGTCAGGCAATCCATGGAAGCTTCCCCGCAGGAAGGACCTCCTCTCCCAGCTGGAGGCCAGCGTCTGGCACCTGGATCCAGCTCGCCTGCAGCTTTGGGTCTGGCCATTGGGTTAAATCCTTCTCTGGAACATTGTAATCCTGCGGTTATTCACACAATCTCCAATGCTAGGGCTTCTTCCACACGACAGATCTATGCTGCCCGTTGGAGGCTTTTTTTCTGCATGGTGTGAGAAGCAAGGGCTCGATCCTGCAACGTGTGACATTCCGAGCATCTTAAGTTTTCTTCAACATTTACTGGAAGAGGGCAGAGCGGTTTCCACGTTGAAAGTGTATGTCGCTGCGATTTCTGCATATCATGTTCCAATTGGTGGATCTTCTCTGGGATCTCACAGTCTTGTCTGCAGTTTTCTGAAGGGTGTACGCCATCTTAAGCCTGCTCGGAATCCTTACTTTCCCGTGTGGGATTTGCCACTCGTGCTTGCTTTCCTTTGCTCATCCCAGTTTGAGCCCTTGCAAAGCATTGATGTGATATGTTTAACCTTGAAGACTGCCTTTTTGTTGGCTATTGCTTCTGCAAAACGAGTCAGTGAGTTACACACACTATCTGTTAGCGAATTGTGCTTGCGTTGGTTGCCGGATGACTCCGGGGTGGTCCTACGACCCAATCCTTCTTTTCTTCCAAAAGTCCTTCTTCCTCAGTTCATTAACCAGCACATTGAACTGGCCTCTTTTCAGACTTCTCCAGGGTCTGATTCAAGTGCTCAATTTTTGTGTCCTGTTCGTGCCTTGAAGTGTGTTATGTGGACACTACTGCTCAATTTAGACAGTCAGACCAGTTATTTGTCTGCTATGGTGGTGTGAGGAAAGGTGCTCCAGTGTCAAAACAGAGGTTGTCTAACTGGATAGTGGAAACTATTATACTGGCTTACAAGGCAGCAAGGCAACCATTGCCCCAGGGGCTAACTTGCCATTCCACTAGGGCCATCTCATCTTCATGGGCTGTTTTTAGAGGAGTTTCGTTGGCGGACATCTGCACTGCCGCAACCTGGGCTTCCCCATGCACGTTTGCCAGGTTTTATAAGGTCAATGTTGCTGCTCATCATGCCGTGAGTTCTGCAGTTCTTCAGGAGCAGCCCTAATTTTTCAAAAAGTCAGTGGCATTCCTCATGACTATGTTGATATGGGTCATCCAGTAGTGTTTTATACTGCCTCTGGCGGTCAGTAGGAATGAAACAGAACGTTAGTTATACATGTAACTGTGGTTCTGTGAATTCTGGATGACCGCCAGAGTTCTTGGTCACTCGGAATACGCGAGAAAGGTGTACCGAGGCAGTGTGCTGAGCGGCTGTGGTTTATAACCCCCAGGGCTCAGCATACGTCATTACGTGACTTTGTTGGTATATTCTCTTGACCTATCTGGCTTTCTTTCCATCCGGAATTCACAGAACCACAGTTACATGTGTAACTAACGTTCTCCGATATGCCTTAGCTTGGTCCTCGGCCACTCCTCTACCCTCTAGTGGACTACAGCCGCGCCTCCCCGGGCGGATCAGAGGCAGTCCTCCAGCCCCTGGTGGATGGAATGCCCCGCTGCGTTCTCGGGGAACAGAATGGGGTCTCCCCTGCTCCAGGCGGTCAGCAATGAGACCCTCCCCACTCGCGGTCTCAGACCCCTGCCGTGTTTCAGCGGCTGGTAGGGGTCTCCTCCGCCCCTGGCAGTGGCCCTGACCGCTCCAGGCGGTCGGCTAGGAGCCCCTTCTGGTGACCAATTCCTCCGCTTCCAGGCGGCCGAGCTCCTCCGTCCCCCGGACGATGGCCGCAGCTGCTCCGTTGGGGTGGATGGTAGCGGTGAGAACTCCACTAAGGCATATCCCTCCTCCTTCCCGGGTTTCGGCACCAGTGTAAAAGGATTAAAGGAAAGGAGGAGGCGAGAATCGGCTTGACAATATAAATAATGTAACCCTTATTTTGTGACTCTGCATCGGTGAACACTCCAGTCTCCGTAGGCGTGAATGACTTAAAATAAACACGGGTTACAACGGTGTAATTCAACTTATCTTCTTTATTAGAAGTTCCGGGCAAACAGCAGCACCTGTGCACTAGGTGTCCCACTCGCAACCTTTTTTCTTCTACAGGGGAAATGCACCCCGAATTAAAGGGACACTGAACAAATAACTTTCATAAACAAATACTCACTGTAAGGCAAATACAACATGGGAAAACGTATCCTAAAACATTTTTAACTGTTTAAGTATTGCTACTACTCTGTGAAATAAAACACTACAGTACAAATTAATTAATACATTTAGAAATTACATTTAGAATGACTTAGCCAATCTTAGATTACAATAATATTTTAATGAAAACTTAAACAAAAGACACAAACACACACATGACGGACAGCTGCCTGTAAACGTTGTCTCTCTCTCTCTCTCTCGCCCCGCCCTCCTCCCTGTCTTTTTTTGCATAGTTGTATTGTATACAGAATGTTTCAGTGATGTTGTCCAGCATGCACTGCACCATGAACCTGGCCGATAGGGGCTCCACATGACTGGGGCAGAATGCACCTGACCAAACAGACAGATGAAGCAATAGGCTTTAAAGCAGGGCTCGGCAAACTATGGTACGCGTGGGGAATAACTTGCTAGGGATAAACACTGAATGCACATGTAACTGAACTCTCTCTGTGAAGTATTATTCTTAAAGTGATAGTTAATCCAAAAATGAAAAATGACATCAGTTACTTACCCACATATTGTTCCAAACCTGTGTGACTATTTTGTTTCTGTGGAACCCAAATGGAAATGCCGTGAAAATGTTAAATGGTCTACACTTATATAGCGCCTTTTTAACCTTAGAGGTTACCAAAGCGCTTTACAATGTGTCCCATTCACACACACATTCACACTGACATTAACACACCAATGCAAGGCGCTAACCTGCCATTGGGAGCAACTTGGGGTTCAGTGTCTTGCCCAAGGACACTTCAGTATGTGGAGTCGTATGGACCGGGAATTGAACCGCCAACCCTGCAATTAGCGGCCGACCCGCTCTATCACCTGAGCCACAGCCGCCTAAAAGTGAATGGTGACTGAGGCTAACATTCTGCCTATTATCTCCTTTTGTGTTCCATTGAGGCAAAAAAAATCATATGGGTTTGGAAAACATGAGAGTGAGAAAATGGCATTTTTTGTTTCCTCTCATTCAACACTTTCATCTCGAGTTTACTTTTCCACCTCGTCACTTTCCTCAATTTTACTCATACATTATTCTTCATCCTCCCAAATGTAAACCTCCATGCTGTACAACTCATATGCTGCAGCATCAATTTTATGGATGCTGGTTTCTGATTAGATTCCTCTTTCCTTAGTCATAGATGACGGTGTTCTTCAGCAGCACTTTAAAGACCCTTTTCCCTATCGGGCCCTCTTTAATTACATGCTACTTGTAACATGGTCTTCTGAAGAGAAGCACTGTGCTCTCATAGTTCACATCCTCTAGTTTTTGGTTTACAATCATTCAATCTTCCAAACTGTGCCAATCTCCTCTGCGTGGGGAAAAAAACTCATGCAACTCCATGTTCTTTGACAAATTGATGCACAAAATAAGCACACACAGAGGAAGTGCAACAGGTCAATGTGACATTGCTGAAAGTACACAATCACATGCAAGCTCACGACATCAGTATCATGTAAAATGTTCTAAACATTTCATGGAACAAAACTATAATACAGAACTGTTGGTGTAGAGCTTTATTAGAGCATAACAGGTGTCCCCTCCAGATTATATCATAGCATGTTGCCACTTTTTCATTATCTTAAAGTGATGCTAAATTAAATCAAAATAAATTAATGCATGTTCCAGACTTATCAAAGCGTGATTTGCACACTTTTCCATGCTCTATGGAAAAAAAGTATTTCTGTGAGTGAGAAAGTCAGAGGATTATATTAAGGATAAATTCAGGGTTAACTTTTATTTCAACCATTAAATCCTCACTAAATGAGTTCAGAATGTTTGTGCTAAACACACAAGTGTAAATATCTATTCTATAATAAGGTACAGAATATGCAGTACCTATCAAGAATTAGATCCTGAGCAAAGATTAGTTTTCCAGGTGAATGAATGGACCTCCATATCAGCCCGAACATTAAAACCTCTAGCCAAGAGCTCTCCAGCAGCTGAACCTGGCCATGGAGGGAGAGATCCTGGAACCCTGGAGAGAACAATGACATCATGCTTCTCATGTCAAAAAACACTTCAAAAGATTTTATTATAAACGTATACAATTTTATTAATTCAAATTAAAAATCTAATGACTAAGAGTGATGATTACTACTCATTACATAAATATGAAATGTATCTTTCCAGAAATTCTCATCCACAAACAGTGATATAAAAATCTGTGTTTCTTAAAATAAATTGAATAAATCTGAACAGCACATGTAATGGCTCACAAAAAAATCCCAACGAGTCTTTTCTATGTGTGCTGAGCTCAGTTGGAGGCCAAGTCAAACTGAGCTGCAGAATAGATAACTGTAATCGCCCCTATGTTCTTTAGCTTTGCGTCATTGACCTTGTCCTTTGAATCACTGCCACCTGTACTGTCTAAACCTGCTGCCACGGTTACAACAACTGGCAAGGCTGTTACCAGGGATACTTTTCTTAGAAATGACTCCAGATTAAAAACCATTCCTGTGATGTTGCACTCAGAGTTAAAGCAATTGAACTTTAAATGTTAATTATAGGACAGTTAGTTCTTTGATTTGCCAAGTGGTGTTCAAAGAGTGCATATGTTAAGTATAACAGCACTGGGATGTGTCACTGTTTGTTCACGGACTTCCAGACTAGAGTATGAGAGCGGTGCGGAATGGAATCGGAGCATAGGATGTGTGATTTGGCCTGGATTGAGGAGCTGGTTTTTTGAAAGTCGAGGCATCAGTCATTTCTCTCATTCTAGGATCGCAAGATGGAAAACCCAGAGTGGAGCTGCAAGGGAACATTTCATTTGCAGAGAAAAACTAACTTGGAAATTTGGTCCGAAATATAAATCGCTTGATATTGAGAGTTTTGGTGGTGTAGTGGGCTAAAGCACATAACTGTAATTCAGAAGGTTGCTGGTTCGATCCCCACAGCCACCACCATTGTGTCCTTGAGCAAAGCACTTAACTACAGGTTACTCTGGGGGGATTGTCCCTGTAATAAGGGCTCTGTAAGTCGCTTTGGATAAAAGCCAAATGCAGAAATGTAAATATATTAATTTTGCTTATCCTGAGCAACCACTGGGCAGTGCCATGATGACTCTAATTGTTTGTTTTCTGTTTCTGCTCTCCTAAAAATGGCCAAAATGAGCAATCCAGACTGAGAACAACCAGATATTTTGAGTAAAAATGTGTTCAGGATCAACTTGTGCAGTTATTGGCTGTCATAACAACTCAAAGTAGTTAATGATATCATCATAATGAACATCGGACCTCTGAATCAATTAATGAATTCATTCGTATTTTGACATTAGCTTAAGCTTTGGACATTGTACCAAATTTAGGAGTCTTGCTGATGTTATACATTTGGGAATAATAGCATGCTCTTCTTGAGATTTCTTTATAGATTTTTTAAAAAGAAAGAAAAAACACTGCATATGTCCTCTCTGGCTACCTCGTGTCACTATTACAAGCGACCCAGCAACAATGTTTAAAAAAAATTGGGGATAATTTCTATAAAAACACACATTACTCCTATAAGGACTAATCAGTTAGTGGGGAGTCAGATTCAGGCAGTCAGTCAAATTTCGGCACAACAACGGCATCATTTGAGATGGGATCATTTGATTTTTAAATAAACAGAGTAAGAACCAAATAGAAGAATATGAAAAATAAGAATATATTTTTCTCTTTTTTATATACCTGGCACTTTCTTAGCCCAGGCTATCATGTGGACAAGTTCTTTGTCAGCCAAATTTGTGAGCAGGGACATCATGGTGATCTCTGTGTGCGGGCCGCTGTGTTTCTGTCGTGAGCAGAGAGCTGGTGGCTCTGCCCCCAAAAGCAACACCAGCACCTGCTCTGGAGCCATACATATAGCGCTGACCACACCATCACTGCTCTTCTTCTTGTCCTGTAGGGGAGCTGTGTTCACACCAGCACGACTCAACTGCTCACTGCCGATCTTGTCACGATCCTCATTACTACTCCTCCTCCTATCACGCCTGATAACACGGCCACCGCGGTCCTTACGAACACCTGCAATGAACATGCTAAACACTTGTCATGTAAACAAGTATGTCATGGAAAGGTGAGAGAGAGAGAGCTAAATCTCATTTAGTGATTGCTTTAGAAACAGGTCCCACAACCATATATATATATTTATATTTATCATGTACATGCATGGGACAAAACTATAATGCAGATCTGTTGGTGTAGAGCTTTATTAGAGCATAACAGGTGTCCCCTCCAGATTCTATCAGAGCATGTAGCCACTTTTTCATTATCTTAAACAGTCAAGCGATACTAAATTAAATCAAAAGAAATACTTATATATATATATATATATATATATATATATCCAGTAAAATATAACTTCCTTAAAACAAGACATTTTGATAAGTAATATTTCATAAGATATTTAGACTTATTAGAGAATAAAATACAAGTTATTTTATATTACATTATTTATATATATATATATATATATATATATATATATATATATATATATATATATATATATATATATATATATATATATATATATATTGTAAGGTATTTTAGTTACGCCACTGGCAAATTAGAAAAAAAAAAGAAATTGACAATAGGGTTACAAAAATAAACTGAATTCAAAATATATTCTCTAAAAACAAGTCCTATGTAATCTTATATAATTTTTCTAAAATTGTTGTTCTGCGGATGTTTAGATATTTGCACTGGAAAGCAATATACAACAAAAATACTAAGAACATTATGTGTGATAGATGATGCCTATGTTTTTACATGGTTAATGTTTGTATGAGAGAAGGGTGGAAGGGAGAGAAAAGGAAAGAATATCTTTTATGTGCACACCTCCTTTCATCATGCCTACTTCATAGCACTTGCGTAGTCTGCATGCTTGGCAGCTCTTCCTGCGGTTTCTGTCAATAGTGCACTGGTTGGTCGCTGGACAAACATAGTCATTGTGACCTAGAGGCAGAAATGAAATGAGGTAGAATTTGGTTTTGATAATAATTTTTTTGGTCACACTATATTTTACAGTGTTCGTGTTACAAAGTATTTACATAAGGAACTTTATTTACATAATAATAATGAACTACATGTGCTTATGGTGTAATTATTTTGAAGAGATGCCTGTACTTACAAACTGTTGTTAATAGTAATTAATAGTAGTATTACAGAAACTGTTATATAAACTGTTACCCATTTTTTTACCTTCCAATTATTTGCTAAATCATCAAGCATAAGCTCATCAAATCTTCTTTGATTTTTCTGTTGTTCTAACATCAGTTTTTAGAGTTGTTTTTCTCATTTAACTCCATATTAGTGATATGTAAATACTGTTCTGTCACAAACAACAAAGAGTGCAGTGCAATGCATCAGTGGCCTTGGTTCTGATTAAGTGCTGAGAGCAGGTACGTGCTGTTCCAGTGCACCATATGAAATTTAAAATTAGATGATTGTGTCTCTGCCAAAAATGTCACACACACACACATATCCAATCACTTGTATAAAACCATGTGCATAAATCTAATTAAGGTTTGTAATAAGATATTCCATGTACGAGAATCAAAAACATTCATGAGAAAATTGGGATGTCAACAATATAATAGCAGAATGCACATTTTAGGACCGTAAGTTTTGTCAGAATATACAGTACTCTATTTTGGGTAGCTAGCAAAGGAGCCAGAATCCAGGCAACGTAACGATGACATGGGAACTGGAGAAAGCAATCCTACACAATAACTGCTGTGAACGGAATATTTCACCCAAAAATAAAAATTCTCTCATCATTTACTCACTCTCATGCCATCCCAGATGTGCATGACTTTCTTCTGCTGAACACAAATTAAGATTTTTAGAAGAATATTTCAGCTCTGTAAGTCCATACAATGCAAGTGAATGATGACTAACTGATTTTGGGTGAGAACACCTTTACTTTAACTCCCTTTTCACTTTAAATCTTGACATCTGAAGTCTCCTTGGCGAACATGATTTCAAGTTCGATTTCACTTCATAGTGTCATCTAGCATGCTGCGTATGCATCTAGTAATAGGAAGTGTAATTGAGCTTGACATCATGATCATGCCTATAAACTGCAATGGCAAGATGCACAATTAACAGATTGGATCGCTTCAGAAGAAGGATTTAACACTGGAGTCGTATGGATTACTTTTATGCTGCATTTATATGCTTTTCGGAGCTTTAAGTTTTTGGTCACAAGTTATTTGTATACTATGGACCAACAGATCTGAATAATTTTTCTAAAAAATCTTTGTTTGTGTTCAGTATAAGAGAGAAAGTCACACATCTGGAATGGCATTATGGTGAGGAAGTTTATTGATGAGAGTTTAGATTTTTTATTAATTGAAAAAATACTCAAACCAGCAATCATGCTGCCGTCCAAATCACTGAGATCACATTTTTTTCCCATTCTGATGGTTGATATGAACATTAACCGAAGCTCCTGACCCGTATCTGCATGATTTTATGCATTGCCCTGCTGCCACACAATTGGCTGATTAGATAATCACATGAATAAATAGGTTTTACAGGTGATCCTAATAAAATACTCAGTGAGTGTATATAGACAGTGCACTAAATGCCATCAGAGTAACATAAAGAACACTGAAATAATGCATTAAACATGAACTAAATAAAATGTAACATAGCTTACAACCAACTATTTAAATAAGTCAAATGTGATGCACCAAATAGGGACTTCTAGAAATATCTTTTTACTGCTTTTCAGTATAAAGGTGACAGGTGTAAGGTGACTTACAAAAATAACATTATTCAGTATTTTACAGTAATTGTGTGTATTGTAAAAAAAAAAAATAATAATAATATTGTTAAGGTAACTTACAGATTTGTTACCAATTAAGAAGCATATTTATATTCCCTTTTCCGTAAAAAGGTATAAGGTATTATTGAGATTCCTTCTTTGCTCTCTCAGTCTGTCTTTTCCTTCTTGCCATATTCAATCATTCTGCCCTCTCTTACTTTTACTGTAATTCTCCTCCCTGAAAGCCATTTGGCAAGCACACACTTACAGTCATTTTCCCCAGTTTCCTGCTCTCCTCACTAGAATTGCAGTTAAAGTCGGCAGCAGTTACCTGGCGAAAGAGCTCATCTCATCAGGAGCTTCTGTGTCAGGGTCAGGCTCAAAACATCAAGCCATCCTGTCATCTCACCAAAATCTCAAAGTTCTGCACCCCCTTCCAATGTAATACAGAACTGCAAATGAGGTGTGACCAGAGATGTCCGCATGCTGCCATTGTGACTGTCAGGAGGACTTTTGTCAGACCCACTATGTGTGAGACTTTGATTTCCACCTTTTCTATTAGTTTTAGAAGAGAGAACAGTACAGAACATGCAAGGATGATTACATGCTCTGCACACATTCATGCAATTCAAGTTAGTATCTGCGACTTTGAAAGCCCAATGGCTTGGCTTGAAAATTATTTAAAAAAGAACAGGACAAATGTAATTATTTTTCTACCCTTTCATGACTTTCATGACCATTTTCTGGACATGAGAAAACTACATATGCATGCACCAAATGATCATTCTCTTTTCAGGGTCAAATTTGTTTTGATTATTTTAGACATGCTCTGAGGATTATCTAATAACGGCTTTTGTTATATGCTTGTTTAGGTCAAATAATGGTATATAATCATGAAAAGAAATTGGCCCGTTTTTAAACCTAATTATCTTAGCAAGAGTGTTTTTTAAAATCTCATGTACTTTGTTCATGAATTCAAAACCACATGAATGCATGCTTAGAGTTACAAAAGAAATACAAAACACGCAAAAACTGAGCTCTTAAGGAGAGCAAGATATAATGCTGGAAGTTTGAAGGCGACAACAAAATAAATCTCATTCTCTTGTTTCTTGGTTGTTTCTCAACATCCTGGTTACCTTGAATGCTTCTCTTGAAGAAAGCTTTGCATCCCTCACAGGACCAGACTCCATAATGGTAGCCAGAGGCATAGTCACTGCACACCGCACAGAAACGGGTCTCCTTTGCTGTATCAAACCCTCCTGCGGCTTCTGATCCGGTGTCTGTAGCACCGCACAGCTCCTCACACAAGCCAACACCTGCCTGCTGAGAAGATGCCACACTGGACCTGCAGACAGGATGAGGTTACAGGTTCAAACGAGTTAACACGGTGACATTTTTCTTGTAGTAGTCAGGGGATGATGAATTACCATACAGTAAGTAAAATATCAGAGTGATTAAATTCTTCTTTAAACTTTCACCAGTATGTTAAAATATTCACACACATCCAGAAATAACGTCTGTAACATGCTTGCCAAGTAGAATTCTGTCAAGATGTATAATAAAAAAATCAAATAATAATTTGGTCTATTTTCACCCAAAACCAACTGGACTGTTTCAGAAGACGATGTGATTAAACCACTGGAGTCTGAAGGATTACATTTATGTGGCCTTTATCTTCTTTTTGCAGTTCTGATCACCATTCACTTGCATTGTATGGACCTGAAATATTCTTCTAAAAATCTTTTTTTTTGTCTTCAGCAGAAGAAATAAAGTCATACACATCTGGGATGGCATGATGGTGAATGATTAGAGAATATTTTGGGTGATCTTATACCCTTTAACAATGAATGATATATTTTGTACAGCATTTATTAATCTTTGTTAATGTTAGTTAATACAAATTCAATTGTTCATTGTTAGTTCATAATGAATTAACTATTGTTAACATAGACAGCTTTTGATTTAAAAAATGTTACTACACATTGAAATTAGCATAAACCAAGATTGATAAATGCTGTAATAGTATTGTTCATTGTTAGTAAATGATGTTAACCTATGGAAACTTATTGTAAAGTGTTAATGGTGTGGATTTGTTGTATTGTGTCTGTGACACAACATCTTTCACTTTTTGGAAAAAGTTGGGGATGCCTTGTACTTGCCTACAACAAGTTACCTAGCAGTCAGTTAACTTTGGTTTTATACATTTTAAAAGTTTTTATTATTTAAAATTTGCTAAATAATAACCAATTTAGTAATGACACATAATTAATCTGCCCTCTTGATGTAAAATCGTGACATACAATTTTTAAGATGATAGATAGATAGATAGATAGATAGATAGATAGATAGATAGATAGATAGATGTACGAGATGCTTAATTACAATGCCGTAATGTCCAAGGACACTTATTAAATAATGTACTTGACTGCAAACGGGACAAAAGTGGATGGTGACCAGACCTATCAAGCTTCAAAAATCACATAAAGGCACCATAAAAGTAATCCATATGACTCCAGCAATTTGATATGGTGTGGGTGAGAAGCAGATCAATATTTAAGTCCTTTTTTTACCATAAATCTCCACTTTCACTGAGTGGAAAAATTATTTAAATATTGATCTGTTTCTCACCCAAAGTGATTGCATCGCTTCAGAAGACATATATAAACCACTGGAGTATTTATTACTTATCCTACCCTTATGTGATTTTTGGAGCTTGAAAGGTCTGGTCACCATTTACTTGCATTGTATGGACCTACAGAGTTGAGATATTCTTCTAAAAATCTTCATTTGTGTTCTGCAGAAGAAAGTAAGTCATACACATCTGGGATGGCTTGAGGGTGAGTAAATGATGACAGCATTTACATTTTTCATTCTCTTTAAGGCAAAGGAAATGACATGTTTCCATGTTATATTTAGCACAAATGGAATGGTTAATAAACTGAATTCACCAGCATTATTTTTAGCTTAATAGCATGCTCAATAGCAGTCTTTTTGCCATGTTCTGTGATTTTTTTTTAAACCATAACGTGCCCCAAAATATCTTCTCACTTCTCTTTAAAGAAAACAAAACTCTCTGTTTGCTTTCAGACAGGATGTGATAACTCCAACACCTCTGTTGTTTTCACTAATTGTTCTTTTCTCAAGGTCCAGACACAGAATTTGATGAGAGGTTTAACCAATCTACACTTGCATTATAACTGTGAAGTGTGTAGGCTTATTGAGTAGTGCCCATGGATGGCAGATTGTGGTGTTTACAATACAGAGGATCTTCTTTCCAAGAAATCAAGAACGAGACAAAGTAATTATTTAACACACACACACACACACACACAACAAAATGGAAGTTCAAAGTTCAAATTGAGTGTCAATAAAAAAATCAAAGGTTTCTTGGAGAGTGCAACATGAAAATAGATTGGTCAAAAATGTTTGTATCTAACTGTGAGTCCTCGATTTCCAGAACACAAAACAAACTTTAGCAGAATACTGGCTATTCTTTAGGGTAAAACATCTTCAAACAATATGGTCAGTATGTACTTTTCAGCCAATAATTTCACATGACCATTTAGTCCATAGAGACAGAAAATGTCCTGCAGGGAAGAATGGAATGAAAAACAGTAATACAAAGACAGAGATATTATGAACATAACTGCTAATGGAAACAGACATCAAAGGCCATCTATGCATCATTCATTCCTAACCCAAACACCTATATCCATGAGTAATTAGGGATCTAAAAGAAGACATGTTTAGAAACATTCTACAACTTGTGCATGAACTACATGCAGAATGGAATTGTGGCAATAAAAAGTGAATCTCTTTCCATAAATATTGCCATAACTATAAATGTTACTTTTGGAATCTCATAAAACTGTAATGGCTAAAAAAATAATGATACTTAGTTGATTACACAGTTAATGGTTTGTAAAGCAGATTAAACACATGAACAATATTAACAAGCGTACACTGTGCCAGCATGCTTCAGTTTCAATCATCAGTCTTAGTGTGTCTGAGATGTTGCTTGTCAAAATTAACCTTTGGAAACAGGTACCCGAGCAGAATTATGAAAGTGACCTAAACAAACATTATGCCTCAGTGAATCGTAAATCAGGTGTAAATGACCTCCTCCCTGTTCCACCTTATCTGATTAATTGGATACATTATTTTCCATTTTACACCAAATTCTACAAAGGTTTTTACCTAAACTTTAAAAACGTGTCAGCTATGCTTTGCAACTCTTCCTGACTTTATTCTTTCACCTCAACCTAAAATCCTTATCACAGTTCACCCAAAAAATTAAAATTCTCTCATCTTTAACTCACCCTCATGTTGTTCCAAACATGTAGGACTTTCTTTCTTATAAAAGGAGGTTAGGCAGAATGTTAACTTCAGTAACCATTAATTTGCATTTAAACTTATTACCCTACCCAAAGTAAATGGGGACTGAGGCTAACATTCTGCTGTAAATCTCTGTCATTGCTCCACGCAGGTTTTGACCAACGTGAGTAAATGATGCCATAATTGATTTATTTATTTTTGGAGGATGTGTCCCTTTAACACAACACAAGCTCATTATTAAAAATGTCTAAGCTCCACTGACCTGTAGATTGTGCTAAAAGAGGTGTCCAGGTAGTAGGACACCTGATGAGTAGAGTGGTTTCCATGATGATTAAGGTACGGGGACAATTGAGGGCTGGAGGGTGCAAATATGAGAGGATTGCGAGAACCGGTGCCTAAGGACTGCAGATGTTTTTCAGCTGGGAGAGCATGAGGGTCTGGGGGAGCTGGATAGTATACTACAGAGGGAGGCTCATCAGGCGAAGAGTTGCTGTAGGTCTGTGATGGGTTTGGGTACTCATAAGCTCCATCCAGGTAGTTGACAGACAAGGTGATGTCCCCCACGCTGTGCTCCTCCTTGGGGTACATTGGCGAGAGTTTGTGGTGAGCAGGTTGTGAGGAAAGTCCCTTCAGCTCTTCTCTCGCCGGGCTCGGGCTGATCCTGCGTTGCTGCCTGGCACCAGCAGCCTCTCCACCAGTCTTCCCTCCAGACATCACCATGGAAACACATGCACAGCCAGCATGACTTTGGGTACTATCTGTTCATAAGCAACAGCCGTAAGACATCTGTAACTGTCTTTTTTTTTTAAGCTCTTTTTTCACCCTCCCACTGTCTCTCTCACCCTTCCCTTGGTTTGCTTCCACCCAACTGCTCTGCCTACACTTAAAAAAACCTTCATCTCTTTGGACAGAGAGGTGAATCTTTTTATATATATATATATATATATATATATATATATATATATATGTGTGTGTGTGTGTGTGTGTGTGTGTGAGAGAGAGAAAGAGGCTGCTTTCTTCTTTCCCTCTCTCTCAAACTACTATTGTGGACATCTGATGGACAGTATTAGTTAATGAAATAGTAGTTTGAGAGGCTGCTTTCTTCTTTCCCTCTCTCTCAAACTACTATTTCATTAACTAATACTGTCCATCAGATGTCCACAATGCCTTTTACTAGCCTTAAATATTAAACCTAAAGAAGTTAAACACAAAGAGCAACACTGGAACTGACAGAAGTGTAGTCTGTCCTTGCCTTTTCTTTTTTTTCCTCAAAGCTACATAAAGTGCTTTCTACAAAACAGTGACCATTAACTGACACCATAACTAATACATATATCCATTTGATCTCAAACCGACAAAGAAAGTACGCGATTAATCAATTAATTGAGTACTCATTCAGCTTGAAATATCACTTGAATATTGCAATTTGATTTTCCTTTGTGCCTTTGTCAACAATGACACTGCTTTTCTCACCTAAATCTTGCCATTACAACTCAATGCAATGGTTGGTGCAGTTGATGCATGTTAAATGACTAGTTCACCCCCCCCCCCCCCCCCCCCCCCAATAAATATTCTGGCATTATTTAAAGTGATTGTTTCTCTTCAGAAGACTTGTTTTGTTTTTTTATGTTAGAGTACTCAACTACACAATTACTTGAAATGCCCATTCCTAAAACTGACAGAAACATTTTATTCAAAGTGGCTTAGTGAACTTAAGCAATACATTTATGCCATAGTGCGCCATGTTCTACCAGTTGTGCAACAGAAAAACATCTTTTAGATTGTACATTATATTGAAAATCAACAACAAAACATGTTGAATCTTTGAAACGGTCCTTACCAAAATGTACCAAAAGTTTAACCTTGCTGCATTACCTGTGTTCACAAACAGCTGATGTATCTCTGTCTTCCTCCTGAGTCTTTCTTTCTCTCTCTGTCCAATGCTCTGACTAAAAAGAGCGGTAAACAAATTAAATACAGCCAGCTCAATATTGACGGTCGCTCTTCAGAGCAGGTCACAGTAACCAGGTAAATGAGATAGAAGGTCACAGCCTGAGTCACTTGCCAAAACCTTTGGATTTTAAAGGTGATGGGTTCAAATCCACTTGCTACACACTGCCATCCTGGGTTGTTTTGGGAAGATTAAATCAGCTTAAAGTTTTTTTGCGAGATGCTAGAAGAGAAAAAAACAAATGCATTGATCAGCTCACAAGTGATGTGATCAAATTTGTGTAGAAAAAAAAAACCTAATATGTTTGCTAATTCTTTATTTCTCTTTAGCAATATATAGGTGAAATGGAAAATATTTAGGTGTCAAATGTCCGTTATTAATAGGAGGGAAAATCTGTGTTGGAGGCCTTGCCTAAAGAAGCCTCTTTAGTTTTAGCACCTCTTTTAACAGAATATACAGTATAAGGGGGTCTGTGGGTCCATGCCATCTGTTGTCGAGCTCCCGGCTCTTCTATTCAGTTCTATTCTATTTGCAAAAGGAATTTTTGGGAGTCTAAAATGTATATTTCCCATTGACACTAACGCTAAAGGTATAAATAACCAATGTAAGATAAATGTTTTTGTGAAAGACTTTCGCACAGTACTGTACACTGTATACTGCAATGCTCTCTGCTATCCATTTTAAAATATACTACAAAGAATTCCTGACAAGTGGGTGACTTTTATTTCTTTATTCCTTTTAATAAGGATATGTGTTGCTTAATTAAATTAAATTATGCAGCTCTGTCCTAAAAAATAATTAATCATAATGCATAAAATTAAAACATTAAATGACTTCATATCATGCCTATTTATAATGTCTCACAGCTTTGCAAATTAAAATGGCAATTTTCTTTAAAAAAAAGAAAAAGAAAAGTAAAGCTTACATTAAAACACATTATTTTGGTTATGTGGTTAACGCATGCAGAGCCTTGCACAAAGTGACAGATGCACAAAGTGTCATTCTGGCTCAATAAAGTCTCCATCTCCAGCTCATGTGTTAATGGTAAAAACATGCTAGGAAAACAAAAAACAATGATTTTTAAAATCAATGATTAGACACAATCAAACTAAATCTTGAAGTCTACAGTTCAATGTAGCTCTCGCCATTAACAAGCACAGTCCAGGGATCAAAACTGTGACCTTGATTTTCAGGGGAAAAAAACAGCATGTACAAAGACCTCATCTGACCTAAAAACACAAAAACACAGCATTCACACATTTATTACATAACACCAATGCTTTGAGGGTTCTGGGCCCTTTTCTCTGCCAAAAAAATAAATAAAAAAAAAGCTCTGTGAAAGTAAACAAGTTGGTCAATAAGCAGCAAGTGTCTGTAACGTGAACATTTTTGTCAGCGTAATTTGATGTCTCATGGAGACTCATATTGTATGCAGATAATTTAGTCCTACAGTCTCCCACGCAGAGGGTCTTCAGCAGAGCTTGTCCCTGCTGGATGAGTACTGTCAGGAGTTGGCACTTACAGTCTATCTGGACAAAACCAGAGTCATGATATTCCAGAAGAAGGCCAGATCTCAGGGAAACAAATACCAGCTCATCTAAAAAGGAGAGGTCCTACAGCACAGCACCAGCTACAGTTATCTGGGCATTGAGACCAGTGCATCTGAGGGTTTCAGTCTGGCTGTAAATACATTGAATGAAAAGGCTTGGAGGGCATTTTATGCAGTTAAAATCACAATTCTGACATATGAAATGAACAGTTTAAACATGGATTAAATTATACAACTTAATTCTATTATATGGATGTGAAATTTGAGGACCAGTCTTAGATTTTCAAAATTGGGATAAAACTGCAGTAGAAACAAAGTAGTCAGAATTTGGAAAGAATATTTTGGAGGTACATAGAGGCACTTCCAATACTGGCTGCAGGACAGAATTAAGCTCACTAAACATTGAAATACAGAAGAGAAACCCTAGCTCACCAATGAGATCCCACCAGTGTCTCATCCTCTAAATACTCTAGCTCTTAAACTAGTTAATGAAACCCATGATTGACTCCAGGTACAACTCTAAAATTATAATTAAAGATATTGAAGATAAAACATGATAAACTCAATTTGACCTCCAAAACAAACTCCAATTTTATTTGTCCCTACAGAGAAAAACAAAATTGGCAAACTACTTAAACAATTTAAAGAGAGACAAATTCTCTCAAAATACAGAAGCGATCATGATATAGAAATAGAGAGAGGAAAACGTAAGAAAGCCTGGACACCGAGAGAGCAGATAATATGCAGACACTGCAACCTAAAGAAAATAGAGGATGAGAAATACTTCCTTCTCATCTGTCCCAAGTACCACACTGAGAGAATATTTTCCCCCAAATGTGAAACAATGAATCCATCATTCCTTATACAGTGATACAGAGAAAATCCCCTTTATACTTGAAGACATGACTAATTCACTGTATACATTTAATTCTTATTGTATATATTCTCCTATTTTGTATATATAATGTCTTATTATTCTACTGAATCATTCTTAATATTTAAATGTTCATTTTTTTTCCCATTACTACTAATTGTTGTATTTATTATCTTATTTAAAACAGTTTATATTTACATAACCTTAAATTGCTGGCAATTTGATACTCCAATTGTCATGTCAAAAAAGCTGAATTCAATTGAGAAAATGTGATCATGAGGAAATACAAGAGGTTTGCAAAGTAATTAAATATATCTCTTGAACTCACCAAAATTCATTGTTAAATATAATTACACTAAAAACAAGAGTCATGTCTTTTGGCTCATTTATTGTTATTCAGTTTCTTTCTAAACTTGTAATTGCATTCAACATTCAAAACAAAGCGTTGGCATTTTAATAATACACGTGTACAGGATTGGACACAATGCCCTTAAGCTTAAATAGAAACAGTCATGTTACAGTTTTAAACACAATAGACACTGGTACATCAGGTAAACTTGTTTTGTAACAAAGTTCTAGACAATCCAAAGTGTAAACAAGTAACCCTTTATCGTCAAACGATGCATACTCCCAAAGACTTTTACCAGCCAAAAAGCAAAAGTGTCTTATCAGATATTCAAGTTAGTACATTATTATGATTTAGTTCTTGACTAACAGAAATACTTGTTGTGTTTTCATTATTGCCTTACTAGCAGTATTTTGTTTAAAACCAGAGGATACACTGAAGAACAAAATGTGTTGCACATATAGCCTGAAATGCATATTCCTTTTCACCAACTCATGAACTTTGGGATAAATACATTTAGGCATATAATTAGGAGTTAAAATTCAATGTCAATACCTTTTTTGTTTTTAATGTGCACTATACCCAAACAACACATCTATGGAAACGTGTCCATGCGGAGCATAGGTGTATGTACTTTCTTGTAGTAAGCGTACTTGTACAAAATAAAATGTAGCAGAGCAAACAGATAAGTCTTTTAATTTACTATAAGAGAAAAACAATGTCATGTTTATCTTCAAAAATTCATCATTCTAACAAGAACATAACAGTGTTAAAACTTTGTTTGCCATTTGGCAACTGAAGCAGCAAAAAAGCTATAACTTTTGCTTGGTCTTCATTTCTTCAGTCACTGAAGAATCTGTATGATTGCAGGGAAAGCTTTTCTTTTAAAAATTACACTACTGTTCTCTGTGTGGACTGGAAAACTGAACCACAGCATATTTGCCATTGGTCATCCAGTTGGGATCCTGACAGCTGAGCTTCTCAGCCTGGCCTGGCTGTAAGCCTACCTGAACATTAGCCTTCAATGTTCTGAGACTACAGAGTGGGGCTGGTTGGAACCCTCTCAATGCTTTATCAAACAGAACTGTGTGCTCCCAACTTCTATCACCAGTCAGCTTGCGGTAGTTCAGATCTCCTTTGAACAGAATGAGGTCAGAGCTCTGTAGCATGGTATAAAGATCAGTTGCATCAGCTGCCATATCGCAGAACTCATGCGGCAAGGTCCAAAAAGGGTGGTCGTGGTAGGACCAAGTGCCCTCCTTTATGAAATGCTTCCATTGGACACCGCTTGCTGACATCCAATTATGATTGGCCACCATTGTCTGCATGATGGTCCACTCAAAGTCCTGTTTGGTGACGTCTGAAACGAACCATGGGAAGGACTTGCCATGAAATCTGATTTGCTTGGCAAGTCCGGCAGAAACAAGGAAATCGGCAAGGACCAGATCTGTAATAAGCTCAAAACCAGCATTGTCTAAAACAATGTCAACTCTTGCATGTTTCATCCCTGAGGCTTTACACTCTTGAGCAGCAACCAGTGTAGACCAAACTTTGTTAGAGTCATCTACTAGGATGAAGCGTTGGAGATCAGGAAGAGAATCAAGGGAACTAGATCTCTGAGAGTTGTCCTGGCCAGCAGAGATGGACAGATCACACTTGTTTCCCCACAAGGACACCTACAAATAAAACCAAATTACTTATAGGTGAAGAGTGTATTTTTATTTTTGTTGGAAAATATTCTTGCAATTCCATTTGGTGATGCTAGTGCTGCAGAAAACAGATTTTAACTTTAACATTCTGATATCACCAATAGTGTAATGGCCATAAAGTACACAAATATATATATTTTCTATGCAATAGAAGATTCAAATTTACAGAGGTTTAATAATAGTAGTATATTATTATTATATTATTATAAAATGTATAATAATGCTACTGGGAAATATTTGTTGGTCATATTTGCGCCAAATATATTGTCTGATTTTATCCTAAAATGTAAATATGGCCTAGTACTTTATTGTACTGGGTAAGCCATTAACTTACTTTAAATAGACTATTTTAGATGTAATCAGTGACAATACTATCTTTAATATTGCTACATTTAAAATATTTTAAAGGTATGCAATCAGTGACAGATGCATGCATTATGCTTGCACAAACATATACGCTAAGCAACATTATTTATATTTATATTCTGGTGTGATCATTTCCCTGTGCTGGGCTGATTTTTAATCCCTGATGAATCATTTTGCATTTTAATGAACAGTATTTTTGGATACGTTTTACTATAAAGGAAAGGAATTGTTTTGCATATGTCTTCAAAACAATAATAAAAAACATGAAATCTTGACATTTCTTGATTCAGGCTTTGTTTAAAGTTTCGAGAGAGTATCGAATTGTCAATTCAGTATCGTGACCCAAACCGAATCTTGAGATGAGTGAATCATCACACCCCCAATTGAGACTATACCCTTTCTAGAACCAGCGATTTCGAGAGTTTAACTTTCTAAAACATTTAAAAGCAGGTGGGAGATTCAATCCCATATCAAGAACTCATACAAAACCTTAAGGAAATAAATATCAGTTTTTACAGTTCTACCCATTTTTGAGGAACAAAACAAAATATCTACGACCTTGCATCAAATATAAATGATCCAAGGCATTATTGACTGAAATGCTGACTTTCCATTAACTGGATGTCCCATAAATGTTTGTATGGAAGTGATCATTCAGTTTTGGCTTCAGTTGGACACCAACCTGGAACAACTTGAGAAAGTGCTCTCGCAGCTGCATCTCCGTCATATTCTCCATGTTGGTGATGAGTTCTTGAAGGTATGTACAGAGGGATTTAATGGCTTCTTGAGATTCAAAGAAGCTTTGCGTCTTTCCCTCCTTAAATACATCAAATGTATTCATCGGTGGACTTAAGTAAAAAAACAAAAACAAAGTAAATTAAACCATTCAAAACATACAAATACTACAAGGGAGTACAATTAAAAGAATAGTTCACCCAAAACATTATATTTTCATCATTTAATCACCCCAATGCCATCACAGACGTGTGTGACTTACATACTTCTGCAGATGTGAATAGTGACCAAATTTTTGAAGCTCCTATAAAGGCACTATAAAAGTATCCCATAGTACTCCAGTGATTTAACCCGTGTCTTCTGAAATACAAGTTACATTTCGATTGTTTTTATTCAAAAGCAACAGGATAGCTTCAGAGGACATTTTCAACATGCTTTTTGGAGCTTCAAAGTTCTGGTAACCATTCACTTGCATTGTATGGACCTACAGAGATTAAATAATCTCCTAAAAATCTTTGTGTTCTGGAGACAAAAGTCATAAGCATCTGGGATGGCATGAGGGTGAGTAAATGATGAGGGAATTTTCATTTTTGAGTGAACTATCCCTTTAACAAAGAAACTACTTTTTTTAAAGCCATGGAGCCATGGAGTCTTTAAGTACATTTAAGATAACACTTTACAAATATCAATAAGAATCGCCTCTGGGTTGTTTTACTTCATATACAGAGCCTCCTGGATCCTCCGGTACATATAGCACTCCATATAGAGCCATGGAGACTTGAACCAGCTGGCAGGTTGCCTGTCCTCCATCAGGTCCTGTTGTCTTTGCATGTACTGGTTCCAGGCCTCTGTGTCCTCAGCATTATCAGTCAAAGCCAGCACAGGCTTGTCTGTCTGCAGTTCATTCCTCAGCTTGGACAGGAAGGAAATGGCACTCTTCTCTGCCTGGACTCCTGTCTGAGGAAACAGATTACTTACAAGTTCAACCTGGGTAAACTGTCAGATCCAAAGACATCTAGCCCCAAAATATTAAAATTAAAGTAAAATAATCTTAGGTGCAAATATACTTAAAAATGTAGATGTACTTTTATAGTAATTACAAAATTAAAAAGACATCAATGGTGAAAAATCCTTTATACCCCTCCATACTCTTTGAAGAAATTGTCCTTATTGCGGTGTAACGTGTCTATCACTTTTGTCAGTATGGTTGGTAGTCTGTCTCTCACAGTCAGATAGGCAAATGACCTAGAAAATAAGTGAATAATGGAACAAATTGTGAGTAAATATTATTTAGTTATGCCAATGCCATAACATCCGACAGCAGCATGGCCACTAAAATGAGACACTGGCTGTGTCTCCTCCAAGCCAAGTTAGCTACCTGGAGTCCTGGACAGCATTTTAGGAATTTTGGCCTATAACGTCAAAAATGCTGCCTAGATAGGCAGCTAACTAAGTTTAAAGACAGTCATTGACAGGTTTCATCAGACTGCCTAATGAAATAAATGCAGCATACATTCAATGTTATTAAACAACACACACGGAGACGATGAATTTCCTAATTATGTTCAGATGACGTAAACAGTGAGCATGAAAGCGGTTGTGCAAACACATACCCCTCAAATTTAGCAGACAGCGACTGCGGAGGAAACATTCCCTGTACCTCCATCTTTGCAAACAGGAAGTGAAGATTGTCAACAGAAACTTTATTTAAGTGTGTTCGGTGACCAATTCACAATGTTATGTGGCTTAAACAATTATTTCATTTATACACTCTCTCCTTCAATCTGTCGCCTAATATGTGGATACACACGCAACCTTACGCGCAAAGTGTTTATTTGTCGTTTATAGATTATCAGTCAACTTCAACCATCCATATCCGTTGACACTAATGTCCTCTTGTGGCCGTGAAAAGAAATTATGGTCGAATAGCCGTGATGGCTAAACAAGCGTCTCATAACCAGTGTTGGGTGTAATCCTACTACAAAGTAATTGTAATATTTTTTGTCAAAACATAGTGTAATTACTTTTTATTGCCTGTAAACAGTTACTGACTTTCAATTCATGTTTACTTTTAAGTACATTATATGGTTATGCTTATTTCAAATATACTATGTTGAATAGGCTACATTCAACAGAATCAGAATGAGCTTTATTGCCAAATGTACTCACATACACAAGGAATGTTTTTATTGGTGATAGGCAGGGATGGATTACCGACCGGGCCAATGGGGCCGGTGCCCAGGGACCCTTGACTACCAGGGGCAAACAACATAAATACACTCAAAAAATATTTTAGCCTATTTTTAAGATATGCATTTCAATTTTATTACAAAACTCCCTTAAAATTAACAGAATTAAATAAAACTGAATATATATATATATTTATTTTTTTATTTATTTTTTTATTATTATTATTATTATTTGTTGAAGATTACTTTTTTTATGAAATTGAAATGTGAAAAAAGTGTGTGTGTGTGTGTGTATATATATATATATATATATATATATATATATATATATATATATATATATATATATATATATATATATATATATATATATTTACACTGATTGTTGTTTTTTACCGTAAATTTAACAATAATTTACCGTAAAAAGTACTTGTAATCTCTTGTAAAATCATAATTTTTACATCTAAAAGAATGACATTTTTACAACATTTTATCATGAATTTCCTGTATTGTCTTTTAAAATATATTCTATTTTTTTATTTTAAGGTAACTGCCTGGTAACCATTTAACATCTTTTTTTTACTGTGGCATTTTTACAGTCTTTTACCGTTAAAATTACGGATTTTTTTGCAGTGTACTAAGGATGCTTTATTGGTATCGGTCATTTACTGTATACTAACTTCTAGACTTCTCTTATATTTTTGTATTCTGTCAGCAATTTTTCTTAGACTACAACATTTTGTTATTTAAGAATGCTAATGTGATTTTCAGAAACTGGCAACCATTGTCCCAAATGTCTTTGTCACCAGACAACATGGCCCTAACAGACAGCTTGTTTACTCTGTATGGAGACACCACCCCCAACTTCCCTTTCCTTGTTCTTTTTTGCAAAACCCAAAACTTTATCTGAAACTGACATCCTCATTTTACACAATAAAATGCCCAGGTTGTTTTAGACTACCTTATTATATTTTGCTAATATTTTCTCACAATTTTTGTGAATAACACACACACAATTCTGAATTTGTGCATGTCATTCCCCCACACTTCCTGACATCTCTGGCAGGCCTGGTCATGCCAGTTCACATCCTGTCCACTAAAGTACAACGAAAGCTCAGTACCTCTGGACACAAGAAATGTGAATCTTTTTTACTATGTCCACATGCACTGCTCAAAATAAAATGGAGCCAATTATATACTCAGGGTAATCATTCACAAAAAGTATCTGTTATTAGGGAAAATTATCTCTCTTACAACTACATGTAGATGTTGTAAGACTAAACAGTATCATTATAAGAAAATATAACAAATAAAATAAAGTTTTGCTGAAAACACAGTGAAAACAACCCTCTGAAAACTAGAGGTCAGGGTTATATTTATTTGTTGATATGAAATTGCTTGATTAATTAGAACAAAAACACTAGAGGCTTATGAAGGACACCATGAGACTTTTAAAAGGGAATAAAGTCAAATTTTTCCATTTGTTCAGCACCCTTACAGTACACCCTACACACCAGAGAGGAGGTGCAGTGGCTAACGGACTGGTGTAGAGCTAACAACCTGTCTCTGAATGTCGACAAAACAAAAGAGATGGTTGTTGACTTTAGGAGAGCACAAGGTGAACGCTCTCCGCTGAACAGATCAACAGCTCTCCTCTGTGGAGGTCATCAAGAGCACCAAATTCCTTGGTGTTCACCTGGCGGAATACCTCACCTGGTCCCTCAACACCAGCTCTATTACCAAGAAAGCCCAGCAGCATCTCTACTTTCTTCGAAGGTTGAAAAAAGCACATCTCCCACCCCCCATCCTCACTACATTCTATAGAGGGACTATTGAGAGTATCCTGAGCAGCTGCATCACTGCCTGGTTTGAGACTTGCACCGTTTCAGACCTCAAAGCCCTGCAGAGGATAGTGAGAACAGCTGAGAATATCTCTTCCCTCCATCAAAGACATTTACATAAAACACTGCATCTGCAAAGCCACCAGCATTGTGGATGACCCCACACACCCCTCACACAAACTCTTCACCCTCCTGCCATCTGGCAAGTGGTACCGAAGCATTCGGGCCCTCACGACCAGACTGTGTACCAGCTTCTTCCCCCCTGACTCCTCAATACTCAGAGACTGGTTTGGCACACACACACACACACACACACACACACACATGTCCTGAGTTGCACTTTAATTACTATCACTTTATAACTGTCTGCTACCTCAAAAACTGCTATGTCAGAACACTATCTCATAGTATGTTATGTTTACATTTGGCATTTTCAGAAACTGTCATCTTTTGCACTACTGTGTACTGGTCGGCGCTACACTGTCTCTCATTGTGCCTATTGTCCTGTTCATTATTAGTAATTTATTGTCTTTGAGGAAATCCGATCTAATATTTAATAATTTTTGAATGTTGCACATTTAAGTAAATAAAAATCCCTAAAATTATCCCATTTATTTATTTTGTAGGCAAAATACTTATCATTTTCAGTTTTGTTAAATGTGAATAAATCAATTTTTTTTTTTAAATAACCATTCAGTAAGTAAAAAGCCCCCCTGGTGAAGGGGATAAAGGTCCCCATAAAACACATTGTTTTTCTTAAGTGGTGCAAATAGATTTGTTATGAAAAATGTTCAAAGTGGGCTCACACTGACTGATCCAATAACAATGGAGATTAATGTATTATAGAATAGGCTTCTTAAGATGTTATGAGATGCCAAATGTGATTGAAATCAACAGAAGTGTTTATTTTGAATAAGTATCATCTCAAAAAAGCATCTGGCTGTCTCAAAAGTATTTGACTAAGTTGAAAAATGTAGAGTGTGGAATTTTGTGTTAGGGTTAAAAATAAATACACCATCCGTTATGATTTATTTTCACACGAATTATGTTGCTCCATCAATATATATATATATATTAAAACTTGATACAATTTGTGACCAGAAAAAAAAATGCAATACATTTTCCTTAAGGTGTGCTTTTACCCCATTCTACCCTATTCCATTCACAAATAAATGTATTTTAAAGCATGGAATTTAATTAATTATTTAATAAATGTAATAAAATGATTTATTTTAAAACATTTTTAGCCGGTATTAAAAACACATACAGTTGAATGAAAAATCTAATGAACTTAATTGCGTTTATTGTTGTCTGTGAAATCATCGGGCTTCACGTTATAAGCTTGTTTCTTATGTGCTCATTTCTCCGGTGTAAATGTACAAAGTCTGTCAACTGAAATGCAAACACCCCTGCCGCATGCATCTGTCTCGATACGTTATCTTCATGTGGGGGTGGGTAGTGTGACCTACGGCTATCTAGCGCCACCAAAATCCGGTTATGTGTAACGTTCACCAACGAGACATTTCATTTCCCCTGAATGAACGATTGCCCAAAATTCATATCCGCCGCACCGTAAACACAAGAGAGAGGGGAATTACACCATAACGTTCACTACTTCTCCTATTTGGCGGCTATTACCGCCAAAGACCGTTTGTTTCGGCACCCCAGGGAAGTGGGTTTTACAACCACTGTTTCTAAGCCCTTTTAGACAGTCATGTGATTGTAACGTAACCCGACCGGAAAACACCGACGACGACGACCATCGCCGCAAATGCAGCGTTTGAGAGGAACAGAGCAGCTGCGAGTCCAACGGACGAGTCTCCCGGTAAAAGACAACAACTCGCCAAACTCCACACGCTCGAGCGGAGGAAAGGTACGTGTGTGCTTACACATATCAGTGATTATCGTTGATTGATTGTTTTCTGTATTTGTTTCTTCTTAGTTTAGGAAATGTATTCGATGACCACCCCTTCCCCCCGTGCGCGTGAGTGTGTGTGTGTGTCCGTTTCACGAAGCTCCGTTTATTTTTGCTTCTCGTTGAGCAGATGCTCGCTAACCTCCGATCTCTGGTTTTATAGCTGTAATGGTTGTGAATTATTCTGCTATGCTCGCCATATGGTCTCTGATCATGTGCTGGGTGAGCATTGAACGTCTTCGCGTTTCAGTTTTTGACGGTTTATTTTCTACAGATTGCGGAAGTGGTCGGTCTCTGCGGGAGATCTGTCCCTTCCACGTGTCTCCGTAGTGGGCGGAGACAGTTTACAACACCACAATGAGAGCAAGCTAAACTGTTTGAATTGTAAAAAAATACAGATCCAAAGAAACATCTTTAAACTGTTTATAAAACTACTTGGGGAAATGTCACTATTTGTTTATTGTGACAATATCAGTTGATCTCTAAACACTGGGTGACTGAAGTAGACAACAAGTTAGTTCATTGACTGTTTGCATGGTGAAGAAATGCATTATTTATTGTAATCCTTATGCATGGCTTTGCAACCGTTCAGCCTGTGCTGTCAGAGGCCTTTGTGATTGTGACTGTAGGCTATGTGGACACATCCATTCTCCTCTCAAGTGAGGTTGAGTGCTGTGGTAGCCTCAGAAATGCTGTCTAAAGAGCCAATCATGTGACACACAAAGCCTGAGGTTGACATTTAGGGTAATGGACATAACAGAGTGGCCGTTCAAGGTGCAGAAGGTTGTTGAGGTGATCCTGGTAGATGAGGGTTAATAACCTCACAAGTCAAGCTTGGTGATCAGGGTTCAGAGGTTTGGCCCTGTGCCATATTGAGCACTCTTTTGGGGCTGTGTTGTCAGGGTAACAAATAAATGGATCACATGGTTGTAGTCCATTGTCTTGATAACTGGTTAGTTGCCTTAAATATTATGTCTAATAAAGCTAGTAGCAAGCTCTTAAAACTCAAGTGGCATGATGATTTAAAAATGTTCATTAAATCTGGTTGTATTCGCAGTCATATTAGTTTTTACTGAGTATTCAATTTTTCCCATTATTTTATTTGATCTTTTTTGGGTAATTATTTAGGTAATTATTTATATATATATGTGTGTATGTGTGTGTGTGTGTGTGTGTGTGTGTGTGTGTAATTGTAAGTAACTTGATTTGTTTTATTGTTCTGAGTTTAACTTTTTCAGTTTAAAATTATTTCTATTTCTCAACATGATTTGCATGGCACGAGTAAATGTTAAAATAAAGTGTTAATGTGACTTTGTGCAAGATGAATGTAAAGGGTGTTTAATGTTTTGTTGTGTTATTAAAGGATGTGTTCACCCAAAAATGAAAATTCAGTCATTGTTTACTCACCCCTGTGTTGTTATAACCCTATATGACTTTCTTTCTTTTTTAACACAAAGAGAGAAATTGTGAAAAAACTATGTGCTCAGTGATGTCATACTGTTTATGGTGACCACCTCTTCAAGCTCCAAAAGAACACAAAAGTATAATTCAGAAGTCTAACAAATTAAAAATTTGAAAATTAACAAAATTGAATAAGTTATTTAGTGAAAATGTTCACTGACCATTGATGATCTGTGCGCATTCTTGATCGGGAACTAGAGCAACAGTTTATGAAGCCCTCTGCGGCATTGGGGCGTTCAAGCAAAAACATTGTTTTATTTAAAAACAGGTCTGCCACAGCGATAGTGACAAAAGAACACAACACAGCTGCACACAAAACAGAGAACAGAACTTTCTAAACCTGTCTGAAGAGTTTGTAGTCGAAGAATTGATGCATTTCTATGCCTAGCCTTATTTTATTTTTTTAAAGTAGTTGGGCCAGTTTACAGTGGACGAAGTTACCGTGCGATGTTAAAAATAGAAAACAAGCAATTGTTAGAATGTGTCATTGCTCGTCACTGCTGGTTAGGACAAAAACATTTTTTATTGCTTGTCGTTTGGCAACAAGTTAAGACATGGTGACTGTGGCTGCCTGTTGCCTCTATGTTTCTGTTTGATTTCCAAGGACTCCAAAAAATAAGGCTGGGCATAGAAATGCATAAATTCTTTGACTACAAACTCTACAGACATGATTAATAAGTTCTGTTCTCTGTTTTGTGTGCAGCTCTGTTGTCACTATCACTGTGGCGGAACCAGTTTTAAAAGTTTTCATTTGAACGCCCGTTGCAAAGGGGGCTTCATGAACAGTTGCTCTCATGCCCTATCATGAAGGAGCGTAATGGTCAGTGAACATTTTCACTAAATAATGCATTCGATTTCAGTTTGTTTCAAGGAAAAACTTATCGTATGCTTTCATAACAATCATGATTCTCATGGAATAATTTAATAGACTTCTGATTTATAATTTTGTGTTCTTTTGAATCTTGAAGAGGTGGTCACCATAAGCAGTGTGACATCACTTAGCACATAGTTTTTTTTGACAATTTCTTCATTTGTGTTAAGGAAAAAGAAAGTCCTATAGAGTTATAACAACACAGGGGTGGGGTGAGTAAACAATGACTGAATATTAATGTTTGGGTGAAGTAATACTTTAAGAAGAGTTTCTGTTATGTTGGAGATTTGAGGTTTACCATTATGGTGAATTGTAGAGCTTGAGTTTTGTTTGAGGACCGGTACAAGATAATCATTTTCTATATTGCTTTCCTCACTGAGCAATCACTATGCTAATCAAAGCATAGCGTTAGCAATAGCAAGCATTCAGCATTGTAGCATTCACTATATTAGTGTACTATTTCGAGCTATGTTTTCTCTCCTTGATGTATTTAAGTTGAGATCACTTGTTAATTTTAAGTTCAGCCAAAGAGTTAAATTTAAGTGTTAGTTTACTCAATAAAGTTAAGAGTAATTAACATTCATGTTTAGTAAAAAAATCAAAACCTGAAAGTTCTATTAACTTAAAATGTCATTGATTGCCTCAATTTGATTGAGTTATGCTAACTTAATAGTGTTAACAATATATATAAATCCTCTTAAATGTTCTTTGGATCCTACTTTTAATGCCACTAAGCAATGTTTTTACTCAAAGTTTTTTAGTGGATGTTTTCAAAGGGAATTTTTTATTTTTTTTTACCAAATATTGAAATGATAGGTCTTATATAAAGTTAATTGTGTATATTACTGTTTTATATACTATATTGTGTATATTACCTTTTAAAACTACCTTGATCTTGCCATGAAAATAGCCAGTGATGCTGATATGGCAATACAAATAATTAAATAAATAAATGTTTTTTGGTGATAATTGTATTAATGTATTTTTTTCACTGATGAATCCCATGGCAAAAGACATTCAAACTTAAAGGACTTCTTTTGTCTTTTTTTTTTTTTTTCTTGTGGTGCACTGTGGTCTGTAGTAGACAGGAAGTTGACTGTCATCTCTGGCCCTTTTTGTGTAGGTGGAAATATGGAGCTGGCCAATCATGGTCTTATCCTTCTGCAGCAGCTCAATGCACAGAGGGAGTTTGGCTTCCTGTGTGACTGCACGGTCGCCATCGGTGACGTCTTTTTCAAAGCACACAAGGCCGTACTGGCTGCATTCTCGAACTACTTCAGAATGCTGTTTATACACCAGGACAGGTAACATGGTCCACACCTAGTTTTTACACACCAAACAAAAAATGTTCCTTTGTTTTTAAACAACCATTTTGTGTCTAAACTTTTTTTTTTTTTTTTTTTTTTATAAAAAAAATAGGTAACATGGTCCACACCTTGTTTTTACACACCAAACATACATTTTTCCTTTGTTTTTAAGCATCCAGTTTGTGTCTAAATGTTTTTTTTTTTTTTTGTTTTTTTTACTAAAAACAATTCACTCATTAATATTTGCATTTATGTTGCGCAGACATCTAGATGGGACACTTAGATGTACAGTTACAGACCGAAAACAATTAGACATTGTAAAAATGCACTATTTGCGGTCAGCCATAATTGTTTTATTGTTGAGATAAAGCGAGTAATATTTGGCTGGTAATATGATCTCAACATGGTTGCGCTCATGAATAAATTAAACAAATTTACTATTTCCATTTAAAAACTGAAAAATTCACCCATATGTCATCTCAAACTCTTATGACTTTCTTCTATTGGACTAGTGATTGGAATCACAAATAATTTAATGATTCTGGTTTTGATTCCTCTTAACAATTCCAGTAACAATTCCAGTAATTCTTGTTGTACTTTTTCTAAATAATTTTTTGGAAATGAGACAATTCTTATTGTATTTACTGCCCTCTGCTACAGAGCAGAAATAACAAATATGAAGTAAATGTATTACAATTATTGTAAAAGGTTTGTTTTTAGAGACATAAATACAATCCAATTATAGATTCTATTTTTATTTGGAATAAACAAATCTAAACAAACAAGTAATTTGATGGCATATTTTATTTATTCATTTATAACTTTATAAAATTCTTATTACAACAAAACACATGTATTTTTTATTACACATTGTCATATGAACAATCAGTCAGTAAATGCACTGCTTTATTAAAGTCTCACCGGTCTAAAGTCACATGACATTACAGTAACCGTTCCAGTGACAGTTTAGACTATTTTTTTTTTTGTCTAATGTTTTACTTCAGGCTTGTGAGATTTCAACAGTTCTCATTCATTTTGAGTTGGACATTCATAACTTATGTGTAAGTAAAGGATTACTTCTATACTGGACTATATCAGAAGCGCTGTATGTTTTGTGCTGTAGATTCAAATGAGCTTTCTCATGAGACATAAATCAAAATACACTGGAAGAGACTGTGTTTTTCAGGAAAATTCAGTGTTTTATACTGTAGAGTCAGCAGAGGGCAGCGCTGCTGCAGAAAAGAAACACTGTCGAAGTATTTTAGTAAGGTGTTTATGCTGTATCAGTGGAAAACTGCAACAGAACCGAAAGTCATGAAGATCATATGAATCCGATATTTTTTAAAGAATGGAACCAGTTTTGGAAAAGAACCGGTTCTTGGTTCCTAACCCTATATAGAATACAAACAGATTTATTGGAGGATATATGATATCTGTTTGTCCATACAATGAAAGTCAATGGGGTCCAAAAATTTCAAGCTCCATAAAGGAAATACATATGACTCGAGTGGTTTAATCCTTAATTAATGTTAATGTCTTCTGAAGCGATACAGTCAGTTTCGACTGAGAAACAGACCAAAACTCTACGATCATGATTTGAAGCTCGATTACACTTCCTCATGCTTGATGCATGCGCAAGATTTATAGTGAAAAAGGAGTTGCATCTTGGTCTGTTTCTCACCCAAAATTGATTGTATCGATATTACCTTTATGCTGCCTTAATGTGCTTTTTGGAGCTTGAAGGTTTTGGACCCCATTGACTTGTATTGTATGGATAAACACAAATATCACATATCCTTCAAAAAACAAGAATTAAAGCACAAAGTTGGGTTTCTCCAATGTTTGAATATTTTTTTGTTTGTCCTTTCCTCCAGTGACTGTGTTCGCTTGAAGCCTGGAGACATTCAGCCGGACATCTTCAGCTACCTCCTCAATCTAATGTATACTGGCAAACTAGCGACACAGCTTATAGACCCGGCTCGACTGGAGCAGGGCGTGAAGTTTCTCCACGCCTACCCTCTCATTCAGGAGGCCAGTCTAACCAGCCATTCAGCGTTCTCTCACCCTGAGGTCAGCCTTCCCCTCTCCTCCTCTCTTTATGGCATTCAGATATCAGACCAACAGGCCTCGATCGCAAACCCAGCAAGAACGCATTTGTTTTCCCCATTTGACTTGGAAGGTAGCAGTTTGCTCGATGGGAAGTCAGTCAACACAAATAAAGCTGCTACCTCACTGACACGGCCTGGATCCAGGCACAGACACACCCTGTCAGAAACAGAGGTAGAGGCATCTGCAAGCACAAGTCAGTTTCTGAAAGAAAGCACTGAGACGGAAACATCTGCAGGTGAGGGCCCAAATTCCTCCATGAGCACCAACACAATTCTACATGTGAAGCCCAGCATAATGAGAAGAAGTTTTTCTATGAGAAAGCATTACACGTGCCATGTTTGCAATGTCCGCTTTACCCAGCGAGGAGCCTTACGAGAACACCTGCTCTTACACACTCAGGCGATGCTCCCTCTGGTGTTAGAGCCAGGCGGTGCAGCTTCCCCCATGGCTACTGGAGGTGCTGCAACACCAGAGGTGGAGGAAGTTTTTAGAGGCAGTGAAGCCGCTGCAGCCACCCCTGTCATCATGGACATTGCTGGCGATAGCGAGCAGCCTCTATACTCTAAAGACTCGCAACATGCTGAAACAGCAATGCCCGTCCCTACGACAATGGCAGTCAGCCTGTATACAATGCAGTCACAGGCGGACACACCTCCTCCTTCCGATATTGCTGACATCGACAACTTGGAGGGTGCGGCAGACATGGAGCGGGAAGTGAAGCGAAGGAAATATGAGTGCTCCACTTGTGGGCGCAAGTTCATTCAGAAGAGCCACTGGAGAGAGCACATGTATATCCATACAGGCAAGCCCTACCGCTGCAGCGCCTGTGGCAAAAGCTTCTGTCGTGCCAACCAGGCGGCACGACACGTTTGCATGAATCAGGGCTCAGAGCCAGCGTACACCATGGTGGACCGACAGAGCATGGAGCTGTGTGCAGCTGATGACTCCAGCCAGATGGAGGCACTGTTTCTTGGATCATCAGGGAGACCTTACAAATGCAATGTGTGCGAAATGACCTTCTCTAGCCCCAGTGAGGTGATCAAACACCTTTGCTTCAACCAGGCGGCACTCTCAGGTGGGGCAGCGATAGGAATGGGAGTCATTGGGCTGAACAGTGACAACCTGGCCAAAGATGAAGGTTCGGATTCATCCAGTGGTGGGCCTTTGATAACGCCCATCAAAACCGAGGAGTGTTTTGTGGAATAGTTCCATATGCATCCACTTCAAAGTATTGTTTTTTTAATGTATTGCATTTTAATTGTTTGGGGGTAAATTATAATCAGAAGTTAAGCTAACAGTACATATGGGAATTCCACATCTACTGAACAGTGCTTCTACTTTCTGTGTTATGCATTTTAACGCTTATAAATTTGGTTACTATATTTATAACAGATTTACAATATGATTATTCCACTGAGATGCAGAATTTAACGCTTCACTTCCTTTTAGATTTCTTTCAAGGTTTTTATTGGTTTACTCATTTGCAGAAGCTCTTCCTTTGTCTAACAGTCTACAGGAAAATGATTTAGTGAACTGTTGGAATCCTACATGTTCATTACATAGTGCAGATCGGATGCAGATTAGACATTAGGTTGCATTTGGTAATTCAATAAAATGTTTAATCAAGAAAATCCTTAGTTTGTGACTGTCCAGGTGGAATCACCTGTCATTTTAATATAAAGAAAATCGTAATATCTCTGAATGCCATTTTCTGTGCAGCTAAGTTCTGGACTTGATTTATGGAACAAGTATCCTTTACGTTCAACCAGTTTTGGACATGCAATATCAGACTAACCTGAAATTTGCTTCTAAGAGTTATTCTAGGGTAGATGATCAGTCAACTTTATCTGTCAGTGTCTCCAAGGAGAAACATTGATCTCACAGAATTTTTGCTGGAGATATTTTTCTTTCTGACGCTGTTTCGTATTGCTTTGGGTTAGCAAGGGAAAGGCGTGTTTAACATAATGTTGATTATTTTATATTTGAGTTAATGTGACCCACAATATACAGGTATTTACCTAATTATTATTTTCTTGCAGTTTGTCATTTTTTACATTGTTGTTTTTGTGCCAATACCACATAAATGAAAAACATAGATCCCATAAAACATCATTTAAAAATAAAATTCTTGGAGGTAGCTGCTTTCATTTTGGTTAAACATGTTTAGAGTTGGGCTGTTGTTGTGCATGAATTTAGATAATACTGTGGACGATTTTACACGTATGTACATAAGATTGCTTAAAGGGAGATATTTCTGTCATGTTCACCTATTACATTTAAAAAAAAAAAAAATTGCCATCAAATGATTTGCTTGAATATGCTCTTAAATTCCTTATTTTTTTAGTTTTATATAACTGCAGTGCTGCATTTACAAAGAATTTTATAATCTCAAAAGTTGCATATTGCTAATTGCATTTATTGTAGGCAATTATCCATTTTAGTGTAGCACAAGTTTGTGTACTTGTTTATAAGTAATGGCTGTCTTTGTGTTGAAGACATTCGTTCATTTTAATGAAACTGATAGTGAGGTTACGCTGTTAAAGCACTGAAATCTACTAAAGAACCCTCACTTCTTTGATTAATATATTTGTTTTTTATCAGGAAACTTCAATCATTTTAAACCAGAGCTATTTACATTCAGTGCTAAATATTTCTCATTGTTTCTAATTGTAAAGATATTGTAGGAATATATTTTACAGGGCACTGTGAATTAAGTTACTACTGAATTAATGCCAGGAATATTCATTTGTTTTGTTACAACCATGTTTTATTTTTTTAACCGTGCCTAAAATTAATCTGGCCAAGGCCTCCTATGTTTGATCAAATGTGTAATTTAATGCCTTTTTCTATTATATTGTTACAGTTCTTTATTTTTTGTACATTTGCAAATTGTAATTCTTTGAGTCAGTTATAGGGAGGGGAGAGGGCAGCCCCTCAATCGCACAAACCCCAAAGCCAAGACAAACATACTGTGATCTCTCGCTCCTCAGGAACATGAACAGTTGTCTCTGGAAAAAAATAATTTCTTTTCATTTTCATTGTGAATAAATAAATCCTTATGTTTTTTTGAAGAGTGCACTTTTCTTCTTAAATATCATTATTATGCAAGTGTGCATTATTCTCTGCTAGACACAAAGTTGTACTGTCATAAGGTAGTAGAAATGATGCTCACACACACACACACACACACACCAATCTTACCTTCTACCTAACCATGAGGTCAAGAATTTTGCCTTTGAAACCTCTCCCCATATTAATAGTTATGGAAATAAACACTATTAGTGTGATGTAAAATGGGCTATCACTGCTAATTTTAATTAAATGTGTACGCTTACATACACAGGCTATGCACCAATTATGCTTAATAAACCTACTATGTGTATGGTCATGTTAATGCCTTAAATGGCTTTCTTGCTTTTTCAGATTTTTTGAATAAGCTGATTTTTGGTACTTTATTGGTGTGCAGGGTTGAGGAGTAACAGAATACATGTAATAGGATTATGTATTTAGAACACAAAATTTAAGTAATCAGAATAGTTACATTCAAAAAGTATTTTGATAACAAAAGAGATTACTTTGCATTTTATTGTCATTTGTTCCATTTTAATATTTAGTATTCCGATGGAAAACATTTATCCATATAAATTATACGATCTAAAGTGCATTTGAACAGCGGTGAAATATTTTCTTATGATGTGTTACATTCATACGAGGAGACAGAAAAGTTTAGAGCAGCAGAAACATAAATAAACCTTGTGCAAATTGTCATATGAACATTTAGCTTTATGCTAGGCTAAAATGCTATTTCTAGCCATTTTGCATGCACCTTTTAACAGGCATGTTTTTTTTTCCAAAAAATATTCTCTAGTAATATTTGTACAAACTAGGGCAAACATCTTATTCTTGGTCAGAAATGTGTTTCTGTAAAAAACATGTAATCCTTAAAACAAGATACATTTTCTTGATCTTGTTTTAGAAGCAACACTGGATTTTTTTCAGATAATGTATTTTTAACGTGTATTTTGTCTAACTGTACTTGCAGATTTTTTCTCTGAGTAATCTGACAGAATATGTTACAAATTACAGCATGTATTCTTTACATGCATTTTAAAAGCAATCCTCCCAACCCTGTTGGTGTGCATGTGTAAAGAGAGCAAGGTTTATTTTGTGTGGAAAATTAGTTTTATGCCCCACAAGATGGCATAATTGTCTTTTGTAATGGCATCACTATACCTCAACTTGCAAAAAGGCATTCAACAAGGGCATAAAAATGACTATATTTTACCGTGCTTAAAAATGACCCTCATTTAGCTTATTTGCCAATACACTTATGATATTTGCACATTCTGTGTTCTTTGTCATTTAGCCAGACAAACAGATCAGGATGAGCAATGGAAAACTAGACAGCCTGCTTTATGCTAGCTTTATTTGAATGAAATATAGACATGAATTTGTATCCATACTATTAACAGCTTGAGGAATACAAAAAGATAAGGTAAGGATCATGCTACTGGAATATGACATTCCTTAATGTTTTCATTGGTTATTTGTTAATATTACAATATGACTTAAGGTACACGGGTATACAATTTGTACAAATGTTAAAGAGATTCACATTAGAATGTATTACAAAAAGCTAAGAAAAAGATGTGAGGTGACTGTTCATTCAAGGTGTGATAATAATAGCAGAGCTGTTTTTCTACTGAAGATAAGAAACCATGCACCCCAACCGCAGTCTCTGTAATTTGCAGACTTTCTTGTATGTTGACCTGTGTTATTTGCCACTCTCATCCTCTTTCTGATAAAGTATGCCAACAGAATCAGCTTTGTGATCCTGCCTGCATTTGTGGCTATGATATTATTCATTTCAAAGAGACTGGCAATATGGCGTCTACAACGTCTTTCAAAGGATTTCAAAGGAACAGTCCTTGACAGAGATTAGGAATGCAAAAATATATTCTACAATATAGTGCTGAATACCCACTCATCTGTGAATTCAAAACACGTGTAACTGGACAGTTCACCAACAGATAATACAATTAAAATTCACACAGTCCCACTCTCTAATCTTATGCACAATATCTCACTATTTTCTTTTAACCTCAGATGATTCTTGCATGTTGAAACATGCATTTGACTAAGGCCATTAAACAGTGAAGTGCATATGTGTGTTGTGAGCAATAAAATTTCCTTTCTGAATGTTTCCAATTAATGCAGGTGTCTATCATCATCATCAAATTCATCTAGTTCACAGGTACCAGGTTCACAGGTGATAGAAAAATTAAACCACACTAAACATCAAAGTCTGCTTTTTAAATCTCAGTTGTCACACGTAAAAGAAGAGATTGCTCATAGTGAATGTTTGTGATAAACAGACAACCTGTCACAGTAAGGGACTCAGAAGCAGCATATCTACAGTGAGAATGGAAATGGGTTATGGCTGGATATTGTGTTTCAGGGTTCACAAGTAAATTTCATTTTTCCCTCTATATTACAGCCACAGTATACTATACGTTTTGTTCTTTGCTAGTAGAATGCATATCTGTACCATGTTTGTTAAAATTACTTGTCTAAATAACCTTTTTTGAGTTTTAGACCAGCATGACATCATCATTGCAATGGGTTTTTAGAAGGTTAGTCTGTGTTTGGGAGGGTTCAAAGAATATTTTAGATATAAATACAATATACAAAATAACAATCCTTCTATTCTGACAACACAGACATCCATACACTCATACAAGAACTGCACATACATATTCTCTCCATTCAACAGCAGCAAGGCTGCTGAACAACTAATACAATTACAAATGTTCATTGCAAAAGTTATAGGTGGGAAAATGGCATCTTAAGCAATTTGGCAAGATTTAGGAGAGTGAAATCCCTTGATGATTCCAAGGAGGCGAGAGACCTCAGTGATATGGCAGCAGTAATAGAGTGATGGGTAATTTGGAAAGAGGAATAGAAGGATGAATTAAAGGAGAGAGAGTTAGAGAAGAGAGATTGGTCTTTATTCTTTTGCTCTGGGAGTTGGGACAGAACACTGTCTCTTAATGTCCTCCATGGTAACCTCTCACTTCCTGCTTTCCGGAAAGCTTTGTGTCCCAGTCATGTGACTGCTTCTCGCATGCAGACTGAAAGACATAAAATTTTAAAGAGAGTGGTGAGGAAACAGTAAACCAGAAAAGCAATGCAATATGTTAAATATGTTTATATACCTTAAAGGGATTGTTCACACAAAAAGGAAAATTCTCTCATCATTTACTCACCCCTCATACCATATCAGATTTTCTTCTGCAGAACACAAACAAAGATTTTTAGAATCAGTTTGTCCATACAATGCAAGTGAATGGTGACTAGACCTTTGAAGTTAAAAAAAAAAAAAAATAAAAAATCACATAATAGCCACGAAATTAGTAATCCATAACACTCCAATTGTTTAATCCATATCTTCAGAAGTGATATGATAAGTGTGGATAAGAAACAGATCTACATGTAAGTCCTTTTTTTACTATAAATTTCCACTTTCATATTCTTTCACATTTTTAAAATGAAAATGGAGATTTACATAAAAAAAGAACTGATATGTTGATCTGTTTCTCACTCATACTGATCATATTGCTGTTGAAAATATGGATTTAAACACTGTTGAATTTTATGGATTACTTTTATGTGCCCTTTATGTGATTTTTGGTGCTTCAAATGTCTGGTCACCATTCACTTGCATTGTATGGACCAACAGAGCTGAGATAGTCTTCTAAAAATCTTTGTTTGCATTTTGCACATGAAAGAGTTATTTACATCTGGGATGGCATGAGGGTGAGTAAATGATGAGAACATTTTCATTTTGGGGTGAACTATCCCTTTAAGATATTTAACACAGAGTCATACTGTACAGGATACAGGACTCTGAATACAACGTCCAAATATCTGTATCTTTGATAACTAATTTGCATGATTATTGTAGTTTTCTTTGCTCTTCTCTCAGGTCTTCAATCAATTAGCATGACAAAGTACTGACGTCCTACTGTATTCCTCTTTCAGCCATTTTTTCCATGTACTACATTACACATGGCTCGTTCCAGCTGTACTCCATCTTCTGCATCTCCACCCTCTGTCTTACTCTGTTTTTATGACTCAGCACGAGTCACCAAGGCATGGTGGGGGAAGCGAGAGAGAGAGAGTGAGAGGAAGAGAGATAGAGTGTTTGCCCTGCACCAAACCTCATGCTGTGCAGCTATATTTCACCTGCCTCTGCTCTACTGCAGTGCTGCATTAGCACTTATCAAACATTTATCAGACACACCCAGTTCTCTTCTCCCATCCCCTTTCTTCTTTTGGACATGCTTTACATAAGTGCTCATTTTACAGTGTATTACATTAGTAAGTGCTAATGAACCATAAAAACGTCTTGGAACAACAGAGTAATACTAAGGAATAATAACTGATTTATGTATTTACATTGTGGAGATGTTATTGATTGTGCATGAATATTTAAATTGTATTGCTATTGCTTTTTTAATGTAGTTAATTATATTAAGTATGTGTAACATGGACACTGTAATGTAGTTTTACCCTTTAGTGCTCCTTCTGCATTTTACCCAACAATCCTTAAAGGGATAGTTCACTCAAAACTCTGCCATAATTTACTCACTTTCATGTTATTTCTAAGTGTATGTCTGTGAAGCACAAAAGGAGATGTTAGACAGAATGTTAACATAATTTACCATTGACTCTCACAGCATCTTTTCAATACAATGGAAGTGAATGGTGACTGAGGCAGTAAGCCCCTATGCATGGTTAACATCTACTTTTGTGTTCCACATAAAACAGAAAGTCATTGGAATGACATGAGGGTGAATTAATAACATAAGAATATTCATTTTGGGGTGAACTAATCATTTAATAAGCATTTCTTGGGATATGCTACATTATTTTCCCCCAGTTGAGTTATTCAACTGAGTCAATAAACTAAATAAAAGCAGTTTAATACTGCTTGTTTTGCTAAGACACTACTAAGGATTGTATTTGATCATACATTGAATCTAATCAAATCAAATCTGTAAAACTAATCTTCTAAAACTACATACTGCTTTACATATGGCTTTGATGAGTGGAAAAGAATAAGAGGTTGTGCATTAGGGAGGGGGTGAGTCAGGGGGGAATTATACTCATATAATTCCCCCCTGTCTTTCAGCACAAGTTCATCTCCCTTCACACGGCTTCTCTTTAAGACCCAGCATACAAAGTGAAGGGTCAGGCGGCGGCATTCTTGCTTTGATATCGAAGGTCCCTTGGTTACTGGTACATGGAACAAAAGCTTTTTCATCTCACCAAATGCAAATCCACCCCTAATAAAACTAAGATCCATTGATGTTTTTAAAAGACACCATGTGAGAGCTGTGACAGGTCAACTAAGGAATGTGGAAAACTACCTTTTTTTTATTTTTTGCCTGTGATGAGGAAAACTACCTTTTATTTTTTCATATATATTATATCAATATGTTTGTTTTCAGTTTTTCTTCATTTCAAATCTTTTTTGCTTTTTTAAAATTAAATGTGGTAATCAATATTCTTTTTTGTGGTAATCAACATTATGCCACATGTGCTGTCGATTGATCTTAATTTGTAATCAACCTGTTACATTCCTTTAAAGATTCATGATTACATACATTTTATTAGATTAAAATAATAAACATTTACCTGCTCATGACACTGTGATAACCTCTGTTGAAACCAGCCCGAGCTCGTTCCCGACTTCCTCCACTATCTCCTCCACTGCAATGGTGTTTGCTGTCTTCTCAGTAGTGATCTCCAGTTTGGCAGCTACGTTTTTTACATCTGTATTTTGACAATCTGCATCTCCAGACTCTCCCTGGTTTTTCGTGTCCACTGTTGAAACTTCCATTGGAGGCTCCTCCATGTCTTTTTGAGGCATGTCTTCTAATGATTTCTGACCCTCTGAATTGTCATCTTTCATGTTTATCTCAGGTACATCATCTGCATTTATTACGTTTATGACACCAACGTTTAATTCCTGTGCCGTCTCGATCTGTACCTCTTGCGCCATTTGACATTGCTCAACCAAAACCTGGTGTTGATGTGCTGATGTATCTATAGACTGGCACTTTTCCTCTTGTGTGTCTGAAGACTCTGTGGTATCTTTTTGGATTTCTGTAGGCACTTTCTTGAAATCTGTTTGAACTTGACTTTTTCCATCTTCACTTTCTGTGGTCTTATTAGACTCTTCTTTGTCTTCTACTGTCTTCTCTTCTGCATGATTTTGTTTGACTTCACTTTTTGTTAGCTCAGTTTCTTGCTGCACAACTTTCACAGAGACTGTGGCAAACTCCTCACTCTGAGCTGGGATTTCAGCTGTGATAGAAACTGGGACTGTTTCCACAATCAAAATGGCTTCATTGACTGTGGGCTTTTGAGTGATAATACAAGTTTGTTCATCACCATTTTCGCAGACAGTGTCAGATGTATTTGGCTTCTCAGGGATTGTGTCTGATGGAAGTTTTTCATCTAAAATTACTTCTGTTGAAGGTTTATCGTCAATGATTTCAGAAGCTGCTGGGGTCTCTTCAAGTTTAAAGCTTAACTCCTCACTAGCCTTCTCAGATATGGATTTTTCCTCATGTGCCTCAGCAAGGTTCTCTACAACATGTTGAATGACCTCCTGCACAATAACACTGCTCTGCTTTTTAATGATTTCTTCCTCTCTCACTTTGTCTGCCTTTATTAGTTCGACTTCTTTCATATTCTCAGAAACTTCCTCAACCACAACACTAACATTTTTTGAGGTCACTTCACAGTTTCCCTCAACAAAACTTTGAGAAGTGACAACCTCAACATCATTCACTATAACCTGGATTTTGTGGTCATCAGAGGGAAGTACAAGAGGGACTTTTTCCATAGCAGCTTCATGTGCTAGCTCTGCTGTCTGGGAATCTGTAGACTCTAATGTTGAGCTTATAACACAGACAGTCTCTCTGATGACTACAAATTCTTCAGTGGGTGTAACAACAGGAATGAGATCTTCCTTGGACTCAGCAGTTTCATCAGCAGGCACCTCTTGAAGGGGTTTCTCCTCAACAGCATTTTCTAAGGGTGATTGAAGCTCTTCTTTGAGCTCTGTCTGAACTTCACTCACCTGAGCCTCATGAACTTCATCCTCAGTCACACTGGCTGTTTCAGGCTTCTCTGTTTTTTCTTCAACGGCCAACCCTGTGACTAGTGCCTGGCTAACAGCAGTGACAGACTCTACTGAAGGTTTTGAGAGGCTTTCTTCTTCCACTGCTTGTATTTCACGGGTGTCAAGCCCAGTGCAAATGGCTGTAGCCTCTGTTTTCTCATATGCAACCAAGACTGTTTTCCCTTCCTTGATGGCTAACTCAACCTGATAAACATCAGTGGTAATATCAAAGTTCTTTTCTTCTGCCTTGGTCATGGTGATATCCATGTTACTTGTGGTAACAGAAATAGTTTCTGCATCTTCCTGCAGTACCACATCAGTCTTCTCCATACTATCACCTGTAACCAAAATGTGTGTAACAGCAGAAACCATTTCTGTCTCCACCTGTTCAAGGGTAGTAACAGCCTCTGATGTAAGCTTAACTATGTCCTCTGCAATGGTGTCATCGGTTGATTTAGGTGTGGCAACTGCGTCTCCTTCTTCGGGTATGTCACACAGTTGCTTTCCTTCTGTCTCATCCTCTATATTTTCCACAGTGGTTGAGATCCAAGATGGCGATCTATCTTGAGCCGAGGCCTGTGCCTGAGTGACTGGTGCAACTTCCTGCTTTATCTCCTCTGCCTTGATTGCAACTTCTGCAGATGGTTCATTGTCATATTCTGACAGAGGCACCACAGCTGGAGTGTCAGAATCATCTTCTGCAGAGCCAACATCCAAAGAAACTTGTTTACCACCAGACTTCTTCTTCCTGCGTGGAATGAATTTCCTCAAAGAGAACGAGGATTCTTCTTTGGGGATCTCACTGTCGGAGGTTGTTTGCTCTGGACCTGAGGCTTCATCTGACTTGTCTTCAGCTTTGGGTTTCTTTCGATGGGTTACAAGCCTTTTAAAGGACTCCCAAGTTGAAACAAGGTCTTCCTCTGGTTCGGGTGAGGATGCCAAATTCTCATGATCAGCTTCACCAGAGCTTACAAGAGGGGACTCGGCAGTCTTTGCCTGCTCTTCCCCAGAATGCATGACTTGTTCCTCAATCTTAAATTCTTCGTCATCAGAATCAGAAATCTTTCTGGCCCTTTTTTTAGCTGACCCCACACAAATCAGAGCTTCCCAGGACACAGATGTATCAATTTTTCTTTTAGGCTCTTCTGCAACTGGGTCAGTCTTCTCAACTTTTGGCTCATCCTTAGATTCTTCCTGTGATTCTTCTTTAGACTCAGATGGTACCTCTTCTGATGGTTTAGTCTCATCGGTTTTCTCATCAAAGACGGCACTCTCAGTTGAAGACAGGGTAGAAGATTTGGGTTTGTCACCAGGTGCCTCGTCTTCACTTTCAGAGGGCCTTTTGACACGTTTTTTTGGGGTGACTAGTTTTTTGAAAGATGACCATGGTAAAATTCCATCCTTCTTCTTCTCGCTGTCAGAAGTGGCTGGCTCACCCTCAGCATCGACAGCTTGAGCTACCTCAGCTTGATTTACCTCCACTACAACATGCTCAACAGATTCATCTGGAGAAGATTCTCCGCTGCCAGGTTTCTGGGGCTCTGTTGACTCAGTGGATTGCTGGATCTGTTCTGCAGCTTGTTCACCTGATTCTGTTTGCTTTGGCTCAGCTTCTTTCTTGCTCTTCTGTTTTTTGGATGACAGCTTTTTTAGACCTGCTCCTGTAAACAGCTTCTTAAGTGGGCTTCCCTGAGCCTTGGCTTTCTCCTGAGATGACAGAATTTCTGCTTCAGTGTTCACCTCTACAGAAATATCTGACTTGTCATTTGCTGGTTTCGCATCATTGCTGGGTTGGGCATCATCAGAAGTTTTAGCAACAGAAGCTTCAGCAGTTTCAGTTTGAGTCACAGTTTCAACCACACTTGTAGTCTCAGCTTCTACTTTAAGATCTTTTTGCTCCTCGGTGTCATTGGAAGTAATTTCAGCTGTGTCTACTTCAGTTTCAACTGTTTCAGTTGGCTTCTCTATCTGTTCTGTCTCAGCTGGTCCTTTCTCTGAATGCACTTTAGCTTCTTCTGTACTCTCAACAGCATCATCTGCTGTCTCCTCAGCTTTCTTAATGTCTTCCTCTACAGACTTTTCCTTGACTTGTTCCTCATCTTTTGACTTCTTAAAGCTTGTCTTCTTTCGCAGGTTGGAAAAGATTCCCTGAGTAAAAAATCTCCTAAAGGGACTCTGTGACTCATGAGAGGGTGGACTAGTGGATGATTCCATTGTCACTTCTGCCTCTGGCTCTTTCTCCAATGTTGTCCCTGTTTCCTCTGCAGATTTCGCTGGCACCTCATCACTGCTTTTTTCAGACTCTGCTGGGGTCTGATTAATTTCAGGTTGGTCTGTTGGTTCTTCTGCCTTGTCAGTTGCATCTTCAGCCGTGGCCTCTTTCTTTTTCTCTGTAGTTTCTGGTGATTTCTCTTCCTCAGATTTAGATTCCTTTGTTGCCGATTCCTCTTTGTTTTCTTCAGTGGCTGCATCTGAAGCACCACTCTCTGCTTCCTTCACTGTCAGCAGTTGCACAGGCTCTGCCTTCTCATTCTTATCCTTCTTCAGTGTGAACTTGAATCCAACAAAACGGAAGATCTTCTTGAAGCCCACCTCATTGGCCTCCTCTTGTTTTTCCTCTACTACCTTCTCTTCTGTGGTTGTAATTTCATCTGCATTTGCAGAGTCGTCTCCTTCTTTCTCTCCATTAACCTGAGGGGCTACTTCTTCCTGATGCACCTCAATTGTTTCAGGGTTGTCTTCTTTTTGGGAGATGGCATCCGTCTGGCCAACTGGAATGAAAAAACATTAAAAAAATGTTTTAGTTAAAGTTCTAGTAGTATTATCTAAATTAAAGAAGTTAGAGTTTTTTAATTATTTAGTTAAATAATCATAAAACCATTCTACATCAACAAAATTACTTTAGAAATGACAAAGAAATTGGGTAAAACAAGTAATCAGCGTTTTAACAGCTTTTTAACAAGGCTACAAGGGGAAATTTACATGTTGTAAGCTTCACATTTATGCAGGCTTCACATTTATGCAGGCTACATTGCCAAATGTCTTGACAAATACAATTGCCACATTTAATTAATAACAGCAAAAATATAATGATGGGGTGGTCTTTATAAATATTTCTTAAGCTTGTATCATATGTGCACAATTCTTGAGCATCCGAGACAAAATGTGACAACTAAGACGGTGACAGGTGGGATAAAAAAGAACACACACAAATCATAATGCCTTAAATTCCTTCCTTGTCTATCTGTGTTTTGACAGGAGTGAGCTGGATATGAGGGTGTGAGGCTGGGAAGGGGGAGTTGAGTTCACAAGTAGTGTGGGCCTCTAGGAGACACACTATTGTCCACCCTGGAACTTAAAATACCATCCTGAAAATCCTGGTTGTACTGGGGAAAGGGCATTATGGGAGACCATACAGAATGATTTGATTTGAGATATGCAAGACTGAGTAGCGAAACAAGAAGTAGAGCTTATGGTTTAAGGCAAGTGTGTTTGGAAAAGTGGGACAGTTGGGTAAGATTAAAATGCCAAAGCGGTTGTAATATTTTAATACTTTACCAAAGTTATGGTAAACATTTAGGGTGGGACTGCAAATATTGTAAAACTAGAAAACAGCCATAAATCATGCTGACATGCAGCTATTTTGTGGCTGGATAAGTTATCATTTTTGAAGAAAAGCTCTTAGGAGATACAGATGAACGCGGATAGTTCTGAAACTGCAGATTATATGCTCTTAATTCATCATTACAACATATTACAAACATCTCTGAATGTATTCCCAGAGGTTTCTGCTCACAGTTTTGTAATGGTTTAACTATGAAGGAAGCACATTCACAAGCAAAATGAGCCATTGCAGTTGCTTTACACAGCTGGAGACAGAGTCTCTGTGTTTGTGGGTGTGAATTTTCACATTAGAGACAAAATGGGTCAAAGGCTTAGTAAAGTCACCAGTTGGCCTACATTTGCCTTTGTCTCAATGGTGGATCCAACTGGGGAAACTTGAGCCTTGGAATTTGATGGCGTGTCTGTTGTGGCTGCTAAAGTGTGGAATTGTGGATGAGCTTTTTGGGTGGGGGCAGATCCCATCTGAAATCACAGTGGTGTGATAGTGGGGTTTTCTGTAAAGATGGGTGAGGGGTAGATGTTTGTTAAGATGAGGGGGTCTCTGGTAATGGTCAACAACCCACCCCCCTCATTGTTACATGCAAATGTAGGCTGTTCATTTGTGGAGTTTGTGAGTTTAGGGAATTTGCAAGAAGACTCAGCAGTAGACTGACTGTCGGACCCCAACCAAGACAACTGCCCCACCTCCCACACTAAATTACAATACTTTAGTCCACCAAGACTCCCTATGAGTTAGGTGTGAATCATGGAACAATCAAGATTCCATAACTGATACTGTCAATATTAAAAGTCTTGGAAATGTGTAGTGGTAAATTAATTTAAATATTAGGCAAAGAAAAAGCTTATAAACTGTCAACATTCCACTAGTAAATCAACTAGTGAAAAGTGCTCCTCTATATTTAGGATATATATAAATGTTTTAACATTTTAGAAATAAAGCTGGGCACAATTCAATTAAAACAATAGAAAATTATATTCAGACATAAACACAAAGCTAAAACATCCATACAAAATCCTAGTATACCTTCTCAGCTTATCAAAATACTCTCCAAAGTCACATGTAGCAGGTAATCAATTCCATACACCCACACCACATATTGTGACTAGAGAACCCTGACTAAAATCTGAGGGGCTTGAAAAACTAATTAAAATTCCTTACAAAATGGACATCTGAGATCTCTGAAGCCCATCAGCTTTGAACATTTCCAAGAATTCTATACAATACATGAATAGGCCCACCAAGCTGCAGTTGATGGTTTTGCCTCGTATCACACATATAAACTGCAGGATAGAGATAGGTTTTCATCCTAGATAGGGTTGATCCTTTTATTAAGAGACTAGATAAGTGACTACAACTCTAAAATCCTCAAGCTTCAAAGAAAATCTTTACCGACAAAGTACCAAACAAATTTATAAACCTGTATTACTAGAAATATGCTGATATCCTTACATTCTGAATTTCTATGAAAGACCAATAGTCAATTAAATGCAGAATCATTAACAAACATACACAGGCGCGCACACACACACAATACAAAGAACAATGAGATATGGAGGTGCAAGCTTTAAACTACTCAGCTGAAAAGTAAAATCAATTCAATACATCATGAAGAGATACAGATATAAATTCAAGCATCTGACAACTCTCTACACAACGATGCTACATTCTTACACATCCAACAGGTTGTATCAAAATTTGTCCACAAAGTATAACTGATTACTTAATTACTTGCTCAATGCTCAAAAAATCATACAACTGTGAATATGAAACAGCAAGACATTTATCCTAATCAGGAAATCCATATGGTAACCCCCACTTTAATTTTCATTGCCCCTAAAGTGTAGAAAGTCATATATGCATCTTACCTGTTAGAGTTATTGTCCCAAGCATTTCACAAACTTGTTCAATTACTTTAAGAAAAAAGAAAAACAATTGTTCAATAAAGCTGTTTAACTCTCTGACAGTGATGCGTTTTGAACTGCTCACTTGTAAAACTCCCCCCTCTCTCTCTCTCTCTCTCTCTCTCTTCAGTGAGCTTGTGTTAAGGGCAGACTTCTCCTCCTCTGAATTTCTGGGTAGGAATGAGAGGAGCGGTAGGGTAACACACATTTCAACAGACACTGACACATGTCCCATGGGGACCACCCCACCCATATAACCCCCAACACCCCCTCCTCCCACTCAGCTTTTTTCAGCTGTTCACTGCCCCACTCTTCTGAATGAATTGTTCTCTTTTTCCTCTCCACTTTTCTTTACACACACACTCTTCTTGTCCTTACTATATCTTTTCCTGTTCAAACTGACAGAAATTTTCAAGGCATAGTTAAAATGTGTGTGAGTTAAGGGAGGGATAGTACAAGATGTTTTAGAGAGCTCCATCCCCTATTGTACACTCCCGTCTTTATACAGCAGTTTCCATTTGACTTATGAACAGGAAGGGGTGAAATGAGGACCTCCACAGTATGTTCTCTTATATCTTATCTTTCTGCAGTTTCATCTCCCTCTCACTCTCCTAAATTGACTCTTTATCTCTCCTCCACATCACTCAATCCTCAATTCTTGAAAATAGGCCTAAGAAAAATAAAAAATCTCTCCCCCCACATACATTTCCTTCAGACTGTGTCATATTTTGAAAGAGTTACGACAGAGCTGTTTTTATAGCATCTCGGATTTAAATGTAAAGAGCAAAGCTGCATTAGATTTGGTAAGTTTGATTCATTTCGTGAATCAGTTAAATTTAATAGTTTCTAAACTCAAATTCTATGATTCGTTCACCTCATCACCCAAAAATATTCACTGAAGTCCCAGCTTGGCATTTTTTTATGTAATAAAATGTTTAGTACAAAATATTTGTATATATCAGTATTTCAATATCACTTATGGTCAAAAAGAAAAAATATATAATTAGATTTTCCAGGTGGATTGTTCTTAAAGGAGATAAGCTCAATCGACAGCATTTGTGGCATAATGTTGATTACCACAAAAAATGATTCAGACTGATTTATCAATTTCTTTAAAAAGAAAAAAAAGCAAAGATCAAATTTAGAGTGAGGGACTTACAATGAATGATGGTTTAAAGGCAGAATTTTGAAGCTTATAATTTTATAAAAGCACTTACATGAATTCTTCTGTTAAAGCTCATATATTATTTGAGCTGTAAAGTTGTTTTTAAAGGAAAAGTTACCAAGCAAAAAATTGACTTTCAATTTCAAATTCACTTCCTAGATCAGCTAGTGGAGTACTATAGCAATAAAGCTGCTACAAAGTGTTCTAATGGCTCATTCAAATAACAAACTTTAGATTGTAGATCAATGAACTATTGTTGAAGGAGGATGGTTGAAGAATGGCAGCAAGATTCCTCATCATACAGGGGTCTAATCAGAGATCTCTCACCTTGCCATTGTTCTGATGGAATGTGCGAAATCCAGGTGAAATCTTCTTCTAAATGGGTGTTAAAAACTCTAATCCAGTTTGGACTGGAACCTGCAGAATACACAGGAACTCATCTGGTTAAGACTTGAACTGGCTAATTAAACCAATGGCTTTTGTTGTGTTATTCACTTTACTAACTAGAAATTGTATAAAAATGACTTGATATGATATTGTTATGTCTAAGTTTATGTTCTGAACTGAGTTGAAATGTGATGCTAGACAAACTCAACATGAAATGTTTGGGTGCAAAGCTAGAGGGAACAAGTAGTGCCAAGTTCTTCTTGAATAGTTGATGAATAGGCATTCTCAGACTTATTGTGATTGATTGTGAAAGCAAAGGCATACACTGGTACCATGGGCCTCAGATCACAGAGATTTAACACATGGGAAAGTATTTTTTTGTCCCCATTGACTCTATAGGAGTGGAATTCAATAAACACAAACTTCCTCACACTAAATAATGTTTTACATTATGAGTCACTCCCACTGTACTATATTGAACATTATTCACAAGAGGAAGCTTGTTCTCAGCATCTAAGTGTATGTAGCTAAGTCATATTTGAGGACTTACATGAAGACAAAGTGACCTATTCTACCCTGATCTACTGTATATTCTATATATATATATATATATATATATAAACTCACCACCACCATGTTAGGATTTTGGGGTGGTTGCCAGAGTGTTTCTCTATGGTTGCTAAGGTGTTCTGGGTTGTTTTTAGTTTATTGTGCTGTGGTTGTTCAGGTGTTTTGGGCGGTTACTAGGTGGGCAAAAACCAAAGGACCCTCAAGTCACTATGATATTCTCATATGACTCGGGTCCCTTCCTCAAATAATCAAAAGGTCTACAAAAAGTCTATAGGATTTTTTTCAGTCATTTCATCGTTCACCATGCTAAAATCGTAATTCCAATTGGTAAAGCAATCTCTCCTCAACAATCCACACGATATTGAGATATCAGAAGGGCCATGCTACATCTAAAAACCACATTATAGCGCACATTGGAAGGAAGAATTTTGAGCAGCCCCCTGAAATCATAACTGCCCGTCATCAATGGACAACAAATAGCAGTGTGTTTGTCAAATCTTTATGTCTTCCACCTACCATGTCTTCAGGGTTATGTGTTTTTTAGTTTAAATATGTGCAAAAGTAATAGTGATGCTTGCTTTAAATTTTGGGCTGGAATGGAACAGCCAAAAACAGTCATGGCCTAGCAAAGTTAAGCTGATACACAAAATAACACCCATTTAATCTGTAGCATCAGGGAAACGTGAGCAAACACAGAAGCGTGAACCGAGGTCTGTTGTGGTTGGGAACAGGGGAAGGCTTCACACTGGCTTGGGGCTTGCACGGGATACTGCGAAGACATTGCAGACCCAATTCACACGTACACACATACTTCCAAATACACACGCCCTCATCTGTGCACGCATTCCTCGAGACAGGAAGATGATGTCAAAATAATAGGAGGAAGGGGAAATGAGAGTGTGCAGAACTGCACAGGATCAGAGAACTGTCTATACACAACACTTCCATCTGATTTCACTCACTGCTTTTTAAATTCAACACAGCAGCTCGACATTTTGCTCCCTCCTCCATTTCTATTTATCTGTATCACGTACTCCCTATTTTGTCTCGCTTTCACCTTCACTTTCTATAGATAAAAGGAAGCAGAGGAATGCTGCACAGGAAGAACACTCATTCTTTTGCGTCATGGCTTCCTCTTCCCTTACCAGTTTCCTTCACTGTTAGATCATTCTCTTTTCCTGGGCCAATTTTTCACTTTTCAGAAAGGACAATCTGACAAAGACTCAGTTTACAGATAGGCCTACATAACTTCTCTAAGAACAATTACAATGCTAGGTGTGACTTGTACCAGTTAAATCATAATTGTGTTTACTTGTGTTCTATGTACCCAAGTTGATGATACTGCAATCTAATCACTTACATTATGCATACATTTGTAAAGTATCGAAATTTTGGAGCCACTTAACATATATTACGTCGCCTTGTTGTACCAAACACAAAGAGGCACCGATACAATTTCCCGGACTTTCAGTTTCATCATACCACATTGGTGGAAGGACCTTCCCAACTCCATCCGTGAAGCTGACTCACTCACTTTCTTCAAAAAACGACACTTGAAACACATCTTTTTCATGAGCACTTAAGCAGTCACTTAAAAAAATATATAAAATTGTTGCACTTTAATCTATTTTGAATACTATTTTGATGCTAGTGAAACTTTGCTATATGGTACTTTTCGTTCCACTGTCTCCTTAAGATGATTTGCTTATGTTTTTCCTCTTTTGTAAGTCACTTTGGATAAAAGCATCTGCCAAATGAATAAATGTATATTAGGTGTCTTTAATTGCTATGTTCTTGAGCATTTGATACAATTCACTTATTATAAACATACTTCTTGTTATTGCATTGTACTTACATTTAAAGTACCTGCATTTAATTGCATCTCTAGTTACACTGTTAACCTTGCTCCTAATCCTAATCCTAACCCTAACCAAACCCTCACCGTAACCCTAACACTACCTAACCATAACCCTGAAGGCATGTGCCCAAACTTGCTACTAAATCTAACCCTACCCCTAAACATACCCGTACCTCAACCAAAGCAGCAAATGTGAATCTTGTGAGAATTTTGCAGAACGACATGTAGTTACACAATAAGTTAATTGTATTTTATGTATTTTAATGTTAGTACATAGAAGTTTAAGACACCTAAAATAAAGTGGGACCAGAATTTTTAATACGGTTTATACTGGTTGGATGGTTTATACTGGCATGGTATTTTCAAATGGCCGATATAAGTAATGCAACTACTTTAAAGTTACAGGTCCGAGAATGATATAAAATTGTAAGGTATTCTTTATAAAATGTAAGTGATCTATAACATTTTCAATCTCCAAAAAATGTGTAATTACTTAAACAAATAAGCAGATACAGTTGGTATCCACTAGGTCTCTACAAATGTAAACACTCAATGACGTTTGAGTGCACTCGGCCGGTGCCAAATTGGGCTAATCAGCCGAAGAGAGGGATAAAGCCAAGTTGGATGTGGCAGTTCGGAAAGAGAGAGCCACACACAGCTGCCATGTGTGTATTTGTTTGTGTCTTTTTAGGTTTTAATTAAACATTATTTTGATGGTTTGTCTGTTTCCCACCTCCTCCTTGCCCATCCTTCATACTGTTACATTGGTGCTGAAACCCGGGAAGGAGGAGGGACGTGCTGTCGTTGAGTCCTCTCCACTGCTGTCCACCCAGAGGAGCAGATACTGTGGAACAGAGGAGGGGCTCACTGCAGGCCGCCTGTAGCGGTGTAGCTGCTGCCAGGGGCGGAGGGGCTTACTACCGGCAGCCAGAACGCGGAGGGGTGTTCCATCCGAAAGGGCTTGCTGTCCGCTTGGGTAGGAGTGCCTGGCATCCGCCAGAGGGTGGAGGAGTGGTCGAGGACCAGGCGATGGCATGTCTGGGAACCGGCGAGCAATTTTTTTTTTTCTATCTCTCTCCTCTCTCTCACTGTTGCTCCGCCTTGCCCTTTCCCTGACTACTTTTCCCTCCCCTTGTCTCCCTCCCAGGTCTTGAACGGTGGGGAAAGCCTGCCGGCAGGTGCGGCTGAAGAGGGTGTACGTCATGCCAGGGGTTCCCCGGCCAGAGGCAAAGGAGGGAGGAGCATGGCGAAGAGGAGTGCACGCGGCCGGCCCCAATCGGGCTAATCAGCCGATGAGCCAAATCTACTCACACCCAAATCTCACTTTCAATATCCTTGTCAATATCATCAGTCAGGATGAATGTTTAATTGGAAAAAAATAATGAAACTAGACCCTTTCTGCTTTCATAAGACAAACCTTATTTCTTTTCATTATTGTACTCTTCACATCTCTGTTCATTTATACTATTCTATTGACACAAATTATGTTAATAAAACATAATCAAACACATACTCACACTGTCCCTGTGGCTTTCTCTTTCTGCCAATCCATACCATTCCATCTCTCTAAACATTTTCAACCAATTCCAATCTCATTTCATCTCATCTTACCTCATCTCTGTGTCAGTCTGAACAACAGTGTGAACATTACTGAAACATACTCTTAGCATCAAATGTTTAAACACTGCGTTACTAACAGACCCCCATGTAGTACAGAATTGTCGTATGAAAACACGTGCAAGTGTCGAAAGACTGCATATTTATATTTTGAACTTCTAAAACATTTATTCATTATTGACAATGAAAACAAGACCTCTAATCATACTATAGCTATGGTAACGTGATTCTGAAAAGTATCAAGTATTGACCATACATATTGCTAAAATCAAATTGCTGAGATTTGGATTCAGATTCCAAACACAAATGAAATTAAATGTTGTAACAATTATCAACAATCTTGGAGGTAAAGAAATAGGTCAAACACACGCATAGTGATAGTACATAGTAAAGGAACACATTTATGCCAGTGAGACAGAAATCCAGATAAACACATACAGCCTGTTAAAACATGTTTGATACACAGACTCATATGCTATCAGAGTTAAAACTCTCTTATACAAATACACACACACACAGCTTGGTGGGGGAGGACTGTGTATGAGATAATGGTTGAGCTCATTCTCTGGATTCACTCCCCCTCCTAAACGCCTGGCAGCCAGCTTTTGTGTGTGTGTGAGTGTGTATGGGTGGGTGGGAGAGCCTAATTCTTTTGCAGACTTTTGTATATATGTTTCTGATGCATGTCTGTACATGTTGGTAATGCAAGTAAATCTATAATGTATGTAAATGTGTACTTTCTAATGGCTTAAATGTATGAAAAATAGGGTAGACAAATCTAAAAAAAGGTTACATGTTTTTAATATTTAGAGCACTACTTTCTCCTCTTTTGATTTTGGCAGAGGAGGCATTGCACAATAATAGAGTGGACAATGACATAATGTTGATCAAACTTCCCATTCACATGTCTCTTTGTGTGCATGGTTTCTATTATAAAGTTGTTCTACAATTCTACAATAAAATATTTAGGTGACATTGCTTAACAATGGAGGCAAGACAGATACATCAACACTCACTTTATTCACAATATTCTCCCAGAATGCTTCATGTTCCAGGGGTTTTCTGGTACTCTGGGGATTTTGGAGAAAATTAATGGCTGCACTGAGCATGCAAGAAATCTGTGTTAAGACAAGGCCATAAACTTTTCAAGACTTTTATACATAATGTGTATTTGCATCTACAGTTACTAAAGTCAGGAGCAGGTTTCATTTGTGTGTCTGCTCTGTCAGTTTTGGCTCTGATGTCACACAGAAGGGAGACAATTTTACTATATTACCTTATTATGTCTTCCTGCACTTTCCTTGTTTCTAGTATGATCTTTTTCCCAGTCAACTTCATTTGTGCTTTGAAATACATTTTATGGGCTATTGTCTTAAATTGGCAGGACAGTGGAGGTAGACAGGAAAGTAGCGGGCAAGCGATGGAAATGCGATCTGGATTCAGGGCATGATGCAAACAGGATTCAAACCGGAGTCCCTGTGAGTAACAGCTTCTTTCTATGTGTCATACCGACTGAACCAAAGTTCTGACTTTAAAACACACACTAGACATCCATTTAAACATTATACACACAAAAAAGGTTAAAAGATTAATAATTTCAACTTGAAAAATTTGAAGATTGAGGTTTAACACTTAAATCAGGTGTGAAAAAAAACAGCTAGGCAGGGCTCTCAAAATGTGTTTTAAAAATTGAACTACTTTCCACTTGACATGATGTCTTAAAAAAATAAATAATAACAGCGAGTAACAATGTAACGGTCAAGAAACACCAATGTAGTTTATGTTTACATAGAAAAACAATTTAAAAACACGGATGCAAGAACATGCCCTGTGTGCTCAGCCCCTAAAGAGGTCTATGATTGTGTCTAGTCACTATGTAGGTGTTCTCCTCTCTCGGTTAGCTGAGGATTATGTGACGGATCAGTTGGGATATGAGGGCACACAAGTATAAAGAGATAAAGATCGCATCTTAAGCCTCACACACACAAAGACACCAATCACTGGGTGGAGGCTCACTATTAGTGTCAGTCTTTGTCATATTACACACACACAGACATGACAATAAAGATATGGAGGCCAGATACATAACATACAAGCATAAATCGATATGAGCACATAGAGGACACTGCACATACCCTCGGCCGGTGGGTTCTCCTCCGTGTGACCATTAAATTCTGACTGATCGTCTGTCTTCCTGTTAAGACTGGAGATAGAGATCTGTCCATTCTTCTGAAGAGGCTGACAGGGAAGAATGAGAGAGAGGGGGAGAAAAGAGAAAAGGAGGGCAAGAATTACAAAATGTTCTTTGCTGCAAACAACTGACCTTTGCAATGTGTTAAATCTGATTGTGTTTTTAATGTTGTGGCAACCAACATGCTACAAGATGCAACAAATCGGTGAAACACCCTAAGGCTAGAAACATAGTATGCAAATACATACTGTATGCAAATAGAAGTGTATCGCAAACTAGTGGTCCTAAACATGCACTCCTGCGTTGCTGTTGCACATAATTACATTCAAATATCTGTGCCAACAAACCGGATTATTGACTTTATTGTGAATATAGATCTATTCTGTTAGATTAAGGTCAGTAACATAGTCAAAATACTTTGGATTACTTCTTCAGTACTGACAGATTTATATGCTTGTTTTGACTATAAATAAGTTAAAAGTAAAAAAAAATAAATCTGCCAGTATAGTAAGACACATAATAATATGACATTTTCAGAATAAAGCAAATTGTTCTTGTTTTAATGATTTTCAGATATTTTGAAAGGAAAACAATTCTCATTTAGAATAAGATTTTTGCAATACATCACTGCCCTAATATCAAATGTCTTATTAGATAGAGAAAAAAGATCTAACGTGGATTTTCTTTTTTGCGTGTTTGGTTACAGGTGCATGTAAAAGGGTTAGAAACAGCATTTTAGCTTAGCATAAAGCTAAATGTTCACATGACAATTTACACAAAGTAACCATTTCTGCTGATACAAACTTGCTTCAAAACCCCACAGAGTGTACACAACCACATCATCTGATTGCATCATTTAAAAATACAAATATTACATGAAATATACAATAAAATGCTGTGATCTTTGTAGTAATTAAAATAATTTTTGAATGTAACTTTATACTGATAACCAACCATTTAAACTGAAGTGTAAAACAGTTACTAATATTTGTATTATAAATATGTAATCCTGTTACATGTATTCCGTAACTCCCCAACCCTGCCTATATTACATCACACATTACATCTTACACAAGACATCTTGAGCATTCTATTTACATATAACAATCCATATTTTTATTGTGTAATACACTGATCAGCTACAACATTAAAACCACTGACAGGTGAATTGAATAACATTTATTATCTCATTACAATGGCACCTGTCAATGGGTGGGATATATTAGGCAGCAAGTGAACAGTGAGTTCTTGAATTTCATGTGTTGAAAGCATGAAAAATGGCAAGCGTAAGGATCATGGACCATGGAGCAATGGAAGATGAATCACGTTTTCTTTTAGCTCATGTGGATGGCCGGTAGTATCATTTACTTGGGGAAGAGGCTGGTGGAGGTAGTTTGATGCTCTGGGCAATGTTCTGCTAGGAAACCTTGGGACCTGGCATTCTTGTGGATGTAACTTTGACACATATCACCTACCTTTGTAAAAGACCATATACACCCCTTCATGGCAACGATATTCCTTGATGGCAGTGGCCTGTTTCAGCAGGATAATGCGCCCTGCCACACTGCAAAAATTGTTCAGGGATGGGTTGAGGAACAATACAAAGAGTTCAAGGTGTTGACTTGGCCTCCATATTCCCCAGATCTCAATCCAATTGAGCATCTGTGGGATGTGCTGGACCAACATGTCCGATCCATGGAGGCCCCACCTCATAACTTACAGGACATAAATGATCTGCTGCTAATGTCTTGGTGCCAGATACCACAGGACACCTTCAGAGGTCTTATGGAGTCCATGCTTCGATGGGTCAAAGCTGGCACGAGGGGGACCTACATGATATTAGGCCGGTGGTTTTAATGTTGTGGCTGATCGGTGTACGAAATCACAATTGCAAGTTTGTTGATATATTTTTTTATTTTAATAATCTACAACTACAGGACTATAACATATTAAGTAGTGCAAATTATATGCTATGCTACATCGATTTGAGATACAGTACATGAGCTTTGGTGTTTATGTATTTAAGGTGATATTATCTTATCCACACCTGATTTTAAAGAAAAAAAATATGTAACTGAAAATAACACAATGGCTTCAGTGGCTGCAGGCCTCTGACTAGTCTGGCTGCAAAGCGCTCAGTATATACACATACACAGTCAAAAACATACACCTACATACAGGCTCCCTAAGGATGGTTTAATCAAACTAATGGCACAGGCTGGTTTCTAAATAGGAGGTGCCTCCTGTGCACAATCCAAAGGGTTTGTCACTTCTCTTGTGCCCTAAAGTGAAGTGTTAAAACAGGTGTAAAGGAAGAGCTTAGTGAAGAACCAAGATTTGAGAAGTGACTTGAGGGGTGATAGTTCAGAGTTTAAATTTCAGCATTAGCTCCATATGGACAACTTCATGCATTAAACTAGTGTTTACATGTGACAAACAGACAGAAGGGAAGACAAAGTGAGGAAAAAAATCCAAGAGATGTGACACATGTGACTGGTTGAGGATTTTTTGTGAATTTGGACGATTGATTAGGGCTGGGTATTGATACAGATTTCCCAATTTAATTAGATTCTGATTCACAAGCTCTGAACATTTACTAACTAGCCAGTGGCTAATCATAGACATTTTTAGTCATATAGCGTGAGATTTGGTTGCACATGTGAGTGATTTGCTTGCATTATAGAGGGTTGCCACATACATTTAAAGATCAATCTTGGGATTTAAGAATCAATACCGTGATCATTCAAACAAAGATTTCGATGCATTGGAAAACTTTATTTTTACCCATCCCTACAGTTGATACAAATAACTATGCATCCACAATTTCCTTGGGTACATTACATATTTCTGTAATTGTAGAATGTCTTGATTCTTAACTGTGTGTTGTCTATCGCATTATGGAGCCAAGTAGCATTGTTAGACAGGATTGTAAATGCAAATAGCACCCTTCAGTGCAGTAATGTCTCCAAAAAGATCATAAATTGGCTTCTTAAATGTAATCTGAATAAAATAACTGTATGAATAAGATTAATTTACTTAGATAAGCAAGTTTGAAGAAAAAAGAAAATGCAGAATTTTTAGGTTTCATTTCAGAATGAATTTTCACTTTCAGCATCACAGTTCTATTAAGTTAATGGTCACTTAAGCTCCCTAATAGTTTAATAATAGAACAGTAATAATGTGAACAATGCAGTGACAATAAGAAAGTTGCTTTATTTTTAGTGGCAGAAATAAACATGAGCATGAAAATACGAGCCTTGTTCAGCTTTGACAGTGCTCTGGGAGGGGTCCTTTTAACTCTTATTGGGTCCCTGGCCCCCAGGCCTATCTCATGACTGTCATTCCCCACATTCCAAGGCCACTTCGCAGAATTCCAGCCTGATGGGGTCAACCCCACCTAAATTCTCCAAACAAACCTCTACTTCATCCCCGCCTTCATCTGACCTCAAGTCACAGGCCATTTTCAGATCTGTGACTTTTTAGTGCAAAATACAGGCCTATAAAGATGAATAATCTGGTTAGCACCACACATGTTTTTCAATGGCAGTTGTTTACTACATATTTGAGTATATAATTTCACCTTTATCCCCAAGAGCCACCAAGAGCTATTAGCAAATTACTAGGCCCAATGACATTTTCTAGCTGAAAAAAGCAAGAACCCCCCCCCCCCCCCTCCATTTGTTTTGATGGTAAGCAAGGTTTTTATGCCCATTATTTTATATATACAGTGACAGAGAGAGAGAACAAGGAACATTTACATGACTTTGATTATAGATAATTCAAAGATAAATCTGGCTATTTTTAGAATATACTCAATCCTTACACTGTGATTCTTTTTTATGATCCTAACTAGAGACTGATCTCACAGTGAATTTGGAAACAGTAAGTTGACTTTTCTTGAGCTAAACTCAGTCTATGCTTATTGAAATTCGAAGCACATCCTCCAGTGGCCAAAGTGAGAAATGGTTTTGGTATGTGTGAGCGAGTTGAAAAGAGAGTTGTTTTTTGCTGTAAAGGATTGCATATTTAAATAATTCTACCCCCAAATCACAACCCTAAACCTAACTGTCAGTGGAGTAAAAATCTTAATACAATATCTGTATTACACTTGTTTCCCACTCTGCCCAACTCTCTCTTCTCTCGCCATCTATCTGTTCCTTTCTACAGATCAGAGGTTCATGGGCGACTGTCTGGCCCAAAACTCACTCTCCAAAGTGATTGCAAATCACTATTCTGCAGGTGAGAAGGGACATAAAGAGACAGGGAAGGAGAGAATTAATGTCCTCCTAAACATTTATCCAGCTGTCAAATACTCTAGATAGCTGTCAAATGTCATCTGTGTACGTGACAAATCTGCCACCTTCTAAAGGTTCTCAAGGCTGTCTTAGTCTCCATGACATTGGACTGTTTAATATGAAGTTTATAGTTTGATTTCCAAAAGACATTTATTGGGATTATAAATCACTACAGACAGACGGAGCAATATGTGCAATCAAAATACATTGTAAAAATTAGGGCTATTAATCGATAACATTTTTTAATCTAATTAATTTCATGACATGCTGATTATTTAATTCAATTAATCGCATATATATATATATGAAGCAAATGTATCACTTTAATTTTGTTTAATGTATTATTACATCTATTTGAAGTTCCTTATTCTCTCTCTGTAAGCAATTCATCAGAATTATCATAAAACTGCTATTAAGGTACCATACAATTTATGCAAGTGTTTTATAATTTATATCTCATTCAAATCCGCATACATCTGTAATATAGGCACATTTCTGATTCAGATTACATCTGGCAAACCTTAAATAGCTGCAGTTAAGAGTTTCCAAGCTTAAATGACACCTATTTTTCAAATGAGTAGCTTTTAATAAATTATCTAGCAGTTCCAGGTTAAAATATAAAAATTTAAATGTAATTGAAAAAAAAAATATATATTATTGGCTATGGCTATCAGCCACAATGAGCAGTGAATTCTCAAATTGTGAATTGTCCATGAACATGATTAATTGCGTTTTTTAATGCATTATTATTTTGAATAATTAATCACACTGAATTAACAGTTTAAAAAAATAATCAAGCTATCAACACAATCCTTGTTTTCATTCATAATTTTTGTAATTTCAACTCAATTTTATAAGACTTCAGAGTTGTTTAACCCTTTTGCGTCAATAAAAAATAGATACTCAGAGGTCCTTCGAGGACAAACATGTCCATGTCAAAAAACTGCCATATTAATATTATATATTAATATTATTTTCAACTTTCAATGAGTTAATTTTTTTAACCAACATCAGTCCTGATCATAACTACCAAATATTCATTAATTTTCATTAATTTATTCATTCATTAACCCTTTACATGCTAGTCTGTTTAAATAATGCCACTGTTGTTTTTTATGAAAAAAAACAAAAAAAATCCAACAAAAAAAATATATATTTTCCATATAATAAAGGCTAAGGAGACATTTTTTTGTTTTGTTTGTTTTTTGATTATCACAGTCTGGGATATGTCAATGATTAGTGACAACATTGACAACAATATTTTTTGTACAGTGTCAGATAAATTAAAAAAAAAACACTCAGGAGGACAAAAATGTCAGTCAAAAAACTGCCATAAAAATATTATATATTAATATTATTCTCCACTTTCATTTTTTTAACCAAAATCATCCCTGATCATAACTACCAAATATTTATTCATTTTCAGGATTTTAACCCTTCATATGCAAGTTTGTTTACATAATGCCACTGTTGTTTTTTACATGTACACACACACATACACGCACACACATTTCTCACATTTGTACTTGGTATGGACAAAAGTGTCTGAGTGTTTAATTCGGATATTTATTTAAATCTTACCTCGAGCATATGGCTGAATTAACCCAAAATTTTGTATTAACAGGTCCCCTTTCTGCTGGTCAGAGTGGATTGTGAGGAGGGTTACTACACTCGGTAACCTGTATGAGAGTGGAGTGTTGAGATCCTTTAAAAATATGGTTCATCATTTTGGGATTCACAGGTCTCAATTCTTCAGGTATTTACTGCTGCACCACCTACTCTATACTATTTTTGGGAGTAGCATACACCCACCTTAAGTGGCAGATACTCTGGGAGAGGTGATTACTGATTTTGGAAAAGGTCATGAGGCATCAGTGTATTACTCCCTGCTAATTCAGTCTGGGGGATGGAGCTTTAACTTCTCTCAAGAGATTATGGGAGAAATATTTAAACTTGGTATTGGAGGAGGGAGTGTGGGCTAGGATTCTAAGTCTACCATCTAGAGATGCAAGGGTGCATCTTATGCAATTTCAGATTTTACATCAATTCTATTGGACGCTCTCTAGATTGTATAGGCTTGGTCTGAAAGACACACCCACCTGCTGGCAATGCTAATCAGAAGATGGAGACATAACCCATGTTTTTTGATGGTGGGTTAATATCCAAGAATTTTGGTTGAGGGTTCAGAGTTTTATGTGTGATGTATTGGGCACTTAAATTTCATTTTGCCCCAGACTCTTTTTTTTAGGCAATGGGGCAGTCATTAATATAGGGGATAGACACGTACAAAATTTGGTTCTAGCCAGTGTTATGATTGGTAGACAGATTGTTCTAATGGGATGGAAGTCGGCTGGTGCACAGAGATGGGGAGGGTGGCGGCATTCAAGGAAATGTAATGTAAGTGGCTGGGGGAACTTAGATTCATTTGATAGGAAATGGGCCAGCTCTCTCTCTCTCTCTCTATATATATATATATAATTTTTTTTTTTTTTTTTTTTTCGTATACACTTGTGTGACCACAGGGATATTTGTTGAGGGTCAGGGTGGAGTTGGGGATTGGGAGGGGTAATAGTGGGGGTTAAATGTTGATTCTGTGAATATATGTTTTGCTTTTCTTTGTTAATTGTATGAATCAATAAAAACTGTTAATCAGAAAGTATATTGTGTTTGCAGTGCATTAGGCTTTTTACCGTATGCAGTTTTGACTGTATTTAAGGGGCACCAATTCATCATTTGGTGGAAAGAATAGATATCTAGACCAGTGGTTTTCAAATGTTTTTGCATAATTTTTGGGTCACGACCCACCAGAACCACTGATCAAAATAGACAGGTGCAGAGAAAGAGAAGAACTAACAGATTGGACACAGTGATGTGCGTGCCTGATGCATGGTTCAATTGTGTATATGTAACAGAAGGGCCAACCCTTTGGCTGCATTGTAGACCAGAAAAAATGGTTTTAATCTGATTCTGGCAACTCTAAGGATGGAGAGAGGAGAGCAGCAGTAGATGAGGTAATTATGTGAAGCCTTCCAAGTTGAAAAGTCAGAGAGGCAGTCTTACATGGAAGGGGAATATTAGATGTAAAGCTATGTTTCCTCAGATATTGTATTGTAAATGCACTGTAGACAGACAATAACTGTGGGCAAAACCTTGTGGGACTCCAGTGTTGAGTCTGCTGATGTAAATATCAAAAGAGGATACAAGGAAGAAAGATTTTAGATACAAAGTCAGTAGTTGGTAAATGCATGGTAAATGCAGTGGACAGGTCCAGGTAAATTGGAACTGAATGCTCTGACTTAATAAAGTCATACAATACATATATATATATATATATATATATATATATATATATATATATATACATATATATATATATATATATATATATATATATACATATATATATATATATATATATATATATATATATATATATATATATATATACACACACATGCGCTAGTGTGATCTTAATCAACAACAATTTCACTTTTAGCAAATGTACACCATGAAAATATAAAGTCTGTTTTGGAAAAATGGACCAAAAAAAATTTAAGATTTAATCTTGCACTGCACAGATTCTTGTCCAATCAAACACTCTCTAGAATGAGAATGTCCTTCAACCCACAACTGACAAGTACAGGCCATTTTATACTTCTGCGTCAAAGCCTGAAGCACACCTTTTCTACAATTTTGCTGCACGTCACGTTGATACAGACCACAACAGCTGTGATTGGTGCATTTTGTAACCAGTGACCACCCCACAGCATGTTAACAACGATATCTGAAGTAGCATCGCATTTTAAAAATATTATATTAATATTTATGCATTAAAGCAATTGTCTCAATCGGGAGCATCTGCTGTTTTAAAGTTCTGTTTGTTACAAGCACAACACGACAAAAGATTTCTGTTTATAGCTTATAAACTATTAAAGCTTTTTTTCTAAGGACTTTTACTTGATATTAATTTGATATATGAGTTAAATAATGTATGTTGTATTCTACTCTCAAACTTTCCGATCAGCACAATGATTTTAATTAAATTTTCTTGTCAAAATGATTTCCATTTTAGGAAATAAAACAAAACAATATGTAACAGTATAATGCTTTATTAACACTTTCCAAACAAAGCCTTCCAGAATATAAAGAAATATATAGCACCAATTCAAGTAACATTCCACTCAAGTCTGAGTGGGAGTTTGACTGATTGTAAGAACTAGTCCTAACATATGTTGCATATTCATTGCAACGGGCATTACATCGCTTAAACTCTCATCCTCTACAATATTAATCTGCTGGTAGACTGTGGCTATCCGCTTTGTTACAGCAATCGTGAAGCTGCATTCATGATTCGCGTCAAAGCGTCAACACCTGCACCACTTTGAACTCACCATGAAAAGTGATTACAAATAAACTAACAAAGGCTTAAAAATACTTGATTTCTATCACAAGTCCCATTTGGGCTTGTTTTGTATTGTACATCAAATAGCACTAAGAGCTCCTTTCTCCATCATTTTATCACTGACAGGTATGCGTTGTCAGAGATTTCAACTGAAGCAACACAATTCTAGAACTTGATTTAAATGCGTTCTATCCAATTAAATTTGTAAAATTTAAGTTTACTTAATACATTTGAGTTTGACTACATTAATACTTTTGGTAGCATTGATGAAACTGGGCAGGGGACTTCCATTTTCTAGCATGCTTTGCATGGGACTGGATGGAGTGAACAAATGTTGAAATTTAGTGTTATTTTATGCACTTGAGCGAAATGAAAATATGAGGAAATCTGTATATGTTTAATATTCTGTTATATTGGTATTTAAAAGAATGTCTGTTGGGCTGGAGTTTTGGGGTTTAACATTGTGGTGAAGATTTGGTGCTTGTGCTTTGGTTGAGGATGGACTTTCACTTTCAAATAATGTTTGATTCGAATGCTGCTGAGCTCCATAAGCAGTTGCTTTCAAATTGACAGTGCAATAGTTTCACTGTCCTTACACTTGCTCACCTAGCATATACTAATGATTAATAAAATAAATTAAGTTGGACCAACATAAGAAAATTATGTTTGAATTTAAGTTAAAACTACTATTGTATCTTTTGGAGCTAAAAAGATTACACGGAGGCAGGATTACAATTTGAGACTGTGGGTTACTTGTACCCACCCCTACACTATGGTACATTGTTTTAACATAATTTAACTAAATTAAATTTAACTAAAACTCTAGCTCTTGATGGCTCTACTGTGGAGTTTCAATCTAAATTGAGGAATTTAGGAGTAATTTTTGATGCCAATCTAACGTTTGAGCCACATGTTTTGAATACTGTTAAAATCTCATTTTTCCATCTTAGAAATATTGCCAGATTGCATCCAATGCTGTCGTTTACTGTTGCTGAGAGATTGATAAACACTTTTGTGTTTTCTCGTATTGATTACTGTAATGTCTTGTTAGCTGGCGTGTCAAAAGCAACCTTAAACAGAATGCAGGTTTTACAAAATTCGGCTGCCAGAATCCTTACAAGAACTAACATACGAGACCATATTACTCCCGATTTGGAGTCTTTGCACTGGCTTCCCATTAGGTTTAGGGTGGATTTCAAAATTTTGATGCTTACTTACAAGGCACTGCATGAATTGGCACCTCAATATTTGACTGAGCTTTTAACTCCATATACTCCAAAACGTGATCTTCGTTCTTCGGATACTGGTCTTTTAACTGTTCCCTCAACCCGTTTGAGATTAATGGGAGATAGGGTTTTTCTTCATTAGCTCCAAAACTTTGGAACTCTCTACCGATTGAGATCAGGCAAGCAAAATCTTTTGGAATTTTTAAATCTCAGCTTAAAACTCATTTTTTTTATGTTATCTTTTAATTGATTTATTGTCTTTTATGGTTATTTTATTTTTTTTATTGTGTATTATGTCTTTTTGTGTATTGAATCTTTGCAATTTTAATTGTTTTTGTACAGCGCTTTGAGATGCACATTTAAAGGCGCTATAGAAAATAAAGGTTATTATTATTATTATTAAATTATGTTGGCTCAATGACAATTATTTAATCTGCATTAAGAAAAGTAAATAGCTTAAAGAAATTTATTAAAATTACTTTTTGCTTTGGTTATACTGTAATCTACTTTCAGATAAATGTTTTTTGAAGTTGGGTTTTGAAATTATGATGGATGCATGATTTTTTTTTACCATTGAATTCACAAACACAAACTCTCTTGTTAAGAAAAATAATGCCTTAAAGCCCTCAGTAGCAAGTCAAAGGTAACTTTGTTAATGAAAAAAAAACAAAACTGAAAATTCTGTCATGGCACACGGCAATACAATGCACATATCATCATGTTAGTTGTTACATATGTGCATTAATGGTCAACATTTTATATTTTTTTTATTTTACATGATGTAAGACACACACATTAAAAAATATATAACTAGTCTTGAATTTTAAGAGAGAATCTAATAATAAGCATGAAAGAGAATCCAGACAGATTGCCACTATTGATAAGGTAAAATGTTCTCTTTTTGGACAGTTTAATTGAAATTTTCTTATAAATGATTGTCAGCAGCCTTCTGAAAGAGATTTACTTTGAGAGACAGTTATTGAGACAGCAAAGATCACACACATAAACAAGCAATTTGGCTGTTTTTGATGTACACATAAAATGATGAGCCAAAACATTATGACCAATCACAGGTGAAGCAAATAACACTGATCACCTCCTAACAGGGCCACATGTCATGGTCTGGGTAGATTAGATGGCAAGTGAAAAGTTAGTTCTCGTAGTCAATGTGTTGAATGCAGAAAAAATAGAGTACAGACTTGAGCGAATTTAATCTGTTCAAAATTACAGCTGAATTTTGAAACAGTGAACTACTCATCTAGCAATGAGATAGAAAAACGCACTTTGTGTAGGGGGTTAAGCATATGGACACACGTGGTAACACAAAGTCCGTATTGGAGCCTCAGAGACCACAAACTGCATGCATCATCTTCCTCTACGTAAACACAGATGTGAAACGATCAGCCTCTGGCAACACAAAGCAAACCTCAGTCTCTTTCATTTAAGTCAGGACACACACCAGTCACTTATTTCACAAACAATTTACACTAGTGTAGTATTACTGTAGTAAACTGCCTTAGTGTTTTAATAGGCTAGTGCTAACAACTTGATCCTGACAAATAGGCCACCGAAATATACTGCGCTCTTACAGGCCTAATCATATCAAATGTGCATATGGCCGATCTGACTCAGTAACTTGGCTGTTGTGATCTTCAGATCACAACAGCCTTTGAGGTCCACAAATCATCAGCCCGCTCAAACTCTCAATCAGTACCAGAACTGCACATTTCAAAACGCCCATTTTTCATTCACTGAAAAAGAAAATCTGTGGCTTCAAAGGCAGACAAACACATCATCTTAGTGCCTAAACGTATTAGCCTATACTATGGCAAATTTATGGCATTTGCGCCTCAGATTTACAAATTGCAACATGACAGCTTTACATTTCTTCACCTTGGTTTGATAGATTACATCTCTCCAAGTCTGCCAGGGATTAAGGGCTCACCTTTCTGAAATTTACTTCACGTTGGCTTTAGATTTGTTTGTTTCACTTAAATATTTGCAGTGAATTTGTTAACTCTTGTTTAAAGAAAGAACTCAAATTTTTGCCATTGAACTCGCAGTTGTGCTAAATATCAACATGGCTCTGATTCGCTTATATCCACGAGGCCGTCACATAGCATGTTGGCAATAAACAAGTAGTTAATACAGATTTACTTACAATTTAATTTAATTGGCCAATTGTCACACATTATACATACATTTCTGCATATATACAGTGAAATTATTTATTTTTCACATATCCCAGCTATGCTGGGGTCAGAGTGCAGGGTCAGCCATGATTTGGCGCCCCTGGAGCAGATAGGATCAAGGGCCTTGCTCAAGGGCCACACAGTGGTGTCTTGACGGTGCTGGGGCTTGAACCCCCAACCTTCTGGTCAGTAATCCAGAGCCTTAACCGCTGAGCCACCACTGCCCAATTTAGACACAATATGGCAAGATATTTTTGCAATCGAAAAGCAAAACAACCATTTTGCTGTAACACTAATTATCAGCACCCTTGGAATGTGGAACACTGCTTATCCAATCAGATTAGATGAGTGTTGTACAAAAAAAATCCATATTTTTGTTACTACATTCCAGGAACTTGTATGCATGCCATTCAAATAGATCTCTGTGTACATAGCAGAGTCTTACAAGTTTTCCTGATTTTCCTGACCCCCTTATTTGTCTTCCACCAATACTGCGAGTTCTCCATTCCTCCCAATCCCCAAACAGCTGTCACCAAGGCCACCCTCATGAGCAAACATCAATGTGATAGGACAAGACCTCCCTGTGTCTCAGCAGATCAGCCAGAGCGTCCCAGATTCAGCCCCCCCACAGTCACTCTGAAACAATAAACCTCCTCTCCCTTGCACTATCCCAAATGTCCTCCTGTATCAGTGATTCAGACCATAAGAAGAAAGAAAAAGTCCAGATGTGACTCTCCTGTTACTTTGATGAAACAACAATCCAGAGTTTAATGTGAGGCTCAAGTGGAGATTAGAATAACAGCTACAGAATTAAAGGGATAGTTTACACTTTTTATTTTTCAATCAAATTACAAATATTTCACAAAGTACAATTATGAATGCCTGCTTAACACACTGACCAACACATTTCAGTCATGTAGTGCACATGTGTACTGTAACTAGGCCTACTTAAAGCTGAAGTGTGTAATTTTTGTGCCACTAGCAGAATTAAACAGAATTGCAAAAAAAAAAAGTTTCAAACAGGTTTCCTGAATGCAGAAAGCAGTCCACACTGCCATTCTTAAATGTTTTGCAAAAGTTGCTCGTCCATATTGAAATGTCAAAAAATTATTGCGCACGTTGAAAAATGGCCCTGAAATGCAATTTTCTCTGTGTTTTGCCACCAGACAGCAATTCAGATTCAAACTTCCCATCACCTTTGATTGATTGATTGATTGATACTTTATTACCAGATTTCTCAGAAGCTGAAGTGAATAAAAAAGTGAATAGCAGGCACAACAACGCTGCTAAAACATAGTCCGCCATCTTGATAGTTTTGGGCTGAATGGATCACATGACTGCATCACATGACAACAAATACGTCATTGTTTTTTAATATCGGCAGCTGAGTTCGGTATGGCATACCATCTATACTACTCTTTGCCATAAATGTCTATGGCAGAAATAGCAAGAGTATAATGGTAGTATTCCCTTCCGAACTCAGCTACTGTTTTCCCTGTCCACACAACAATGCGAATATGGCATTTTCAAAGTTATCCACTTGGGAGAGTGTTTTGGAAAAGCTCAGTTTTTGCTGGACAGAAATGCCATCTCAGTGTGGACAGAAGGCCAAAATGTAGAGAAAAAGACCGGGTTAAAATGGACAAAATTTATTTAGACTCATCCCTCCTTTTCTTTAAATAAAGCAAAAATATGTGTTACAGTGAGACACTTACAATGGGAGTGAATAGGGTCAATCCGTAACCGTTAAAATACTCACTGTTTCAAAAGTATAGCTGCAAGACATAAACAATATACATGTGTGGTGAGCAGGGCAGATCCGAGCAGCGTCTGGGCAGAGCGAGGCCGGGAAGATAAGTGGCGAATGACTTCCACCTGCGCGCCACACCATCCTCGCGTTCCAGCTAGGGGAGGCGGGAGTATTTAAGGAGAAGAGACAGCTGCAGACAAGAAATGCATGAAGCTTGTCCCCATTCTTATGTGTGTTTTATGAGTTGACGTAGCTAGCTGAAAAGCAGTGCGTGTTTTTTTTTCTTTACACACTGAAAAGTGTAATTGTCTGTGTTTGTCAAGCCAGTCCCAGCTTCCTCCTTACCTTCTTAATTGTTACAGTGTGTTAACATGATTTTAGTGTGATATAATCACTTATTAACCTCTTCTGTGTTAAGTTATAGTCAATTTTAAAACTTTGTTGACATGACATCCCTTAAACCCTAAAATTACTGTGACGATTTAAACAACTTTACAGCTTAAATAATACACAAGTTTTAACAGAAGAATTAATGTAAGTGCTATTTTAAAGCCTCCTAAAAATTGTCCCCATTCTCTTGCATTGTAAGTGCCTCACTGTAACCTTGATTTTTGCTTTTTGTTTTAAAGAAAAGGAGGGCAAGTCAAAATACATTTTTAGTGGTAATCAACATTATGCCACAAATGCTGTTGAATGAACTTTACTTTTATTGAACCCAGAATATTCCTTTAAATCTGAAACATTTCCAAAAGACAATTCCTGTGTCTACAGTATGTGCTTTTTCCTAGTAGACCCGAGAGCATTAGTTCATAAATGTACTGCCGCCAACAGCCTCATGATCTTTTTTCCACGCAAAGAAGATACAGAATTGTTTCAGACAAATGGACTGCCCAAGCTCGCATATTCTTATATGCTGCTTGATTTGATTTTATGCCCAAACAATATTACTGAGGTAGAGGCATGTGGCCAACTTTGATGGAGACATGCATTTCAAATAATCTTAAATGTTATTTGATCCTATAAATGCCAATTTCACTGGCACAGCCTTGATCTGGACTGCTAGAAAAGTTTATGACAGTCCTGAACCCTCTGGCAGTTCATTAACATCTGTGATGACCTTTGAATATCCTCAAAGTCAAGATGTTATCATAAACTGTCTTATGCATGTATTTGACTGCCATTTTTGTATACATTCATGCATTTCAACATTTGAAAATATTAGGTTAGGAGTATACTAAATTATATTTCACTTTAACTTTCAGCATAAGAAACAAATTACATGTCACTGATCACGCACTCTTAAAGCAATAGATCATCCAAAAATGAAAATAAAAATTGTAACTATCGTATAGCTTTATAATAATTTTATTGCCATTTCGGAGCTTGATGTTATAAATCACATCTGTTGGATGGTACAAAATAGCTGCTCAGATATTCCATTTTGAATTTTGATTAATGTTTCATAATGTGAATGATGGAAAATATAATTTTTTTTGTCTTTAATCACCTTTAATCACCAGAAGAAAAAAGTTATAGTGGAAAAAGCCAAAAATATAAAGCCAAAGTGTAAATATGTGGGTGCTAGTTTAACCAAGTGTGATCAAAAATGAAAGCTACGTTGGTGAGGCTTACTGGGCCATCCCATGACATAGTCCATTACCATTAGGAGACAAACAAGTCTTAACACAGGAAACCATCACTACCTTCTCTAATAGCCCAGAAACTGCAACCAGGGTTTACTACAGTGCATTCTAAGACTCTCTATAGCAGGGGTACTCAATGTGCGGACTCCGGACCAAAGGACATTTCAATAAGGACCGAGGTTCTAAATCTTTGTGCTAGTTATCTGACATATAAGTGATTGTGTAAGCATACGTTTATACATGGACATAACGGGAATAAAACTTGTTCAACACTGATCGCTTTATTCCCACTCTGCGCGCGTTGTCTCTCTCCCCGCTATAGATTAGACACGAGGCGCCGCATAAAGCATAATTTACTGTATGTTTGTATGAGCTGCAGGTGAGGATATTTTAACATCAAAAACATTAACATAAAAAACCTTAACATGGCAGCTTTAGACTATAACTTTTTTCCCCAGTCTAAATTTAGCTTTATTAAGCCTTTCATAATAAAAATATGTTTATCCTAATTTTGTGAAAATTAGGTATCATCATGGATGGCAAGGAAGCCTATTTATACTTATTATGTATGCAAACAGCTTCACTGTTTTATGTAAATTGTTTGTTTGTTGTTAATAGATTCTCACTTTAATGAAATTATAAAAATGGCCCAGTCAGACCTTTACATTTTTATAGATGTTCTCTCAGGGCATATCCCTGATCCCCCATACAGTGCTTTTTATCTGTCAAAAGGCCTCCTGTGTCCCTACATACATTTAAACACAAAAACTGTACTGCTGTCATTCAGCTTCAAAACGAACTGTTGATCTTATCTTTTAATATTAATTTCCACGTGCCCTCAACTGATGAAGTCTCAATTAAATAGTTTAATCTTTTGGTAGAAAAGATCTCTAAGACCCCACTACTTAAGCTGTCTCTGGGCCCCCGATGTCCTCAACCCTGCCTAGTTTTGAATAGACTATTTTAACTGTTTAGGAATATATACAGTATAGAGTATTACAAAGTACTATTGCTGCTAACGTGGCAAGTTATAAAAAACTATTTTAAAAAAAAAACCATAATTTCCTAGCCATATAACTACTGACACCATGTAAGCTACATATTATTATCCAGACCTTTGCTGGGAGTGAAATGTAGAGACCAGAGCTCTTGAAAATGTACTTGAGTAGCTCTGTTCTATAGCCTATACTGCAACTCTTGGTATAGATCTACAGATAACATTTAAATATATCCTGGCTCGGCAGACAGCCAAAGTGATGTATAACTTTTCAATTAATAAATGATTGTGCTGAGATTTTACTCTCTGATGCACTCTCAGGCCACCACCCCCACACAAACTCACATAAAGATACACATATTCACCTGAACATCACAAGCAGTTTGTCACTGCTTCTTATTATTCTGTCCTCAGAGACAGAGACATAGAGAGTGAGAGTGTTAGAGAGAGAGAGAGAGAGAGAGAGAGAGAGAGAGGGAGAGAGAGAGAGAGAGAGAGAGAGAGAGAGAGAGAGAGAGAGATGAAGACAGGACAGCTGGTAATTCTTGGTACAGCAAATAGCTGATGAGAGTCTGCATGGCAGTGAATGAAAAACAGGCCATGTGCCTAATACAGGAAGTCCTTAACTCCTCCCCCTGATGTCCACAAAGCCCAAAAACATTGGGACAATGCAAAACTGCAGCAATGGGAACTGTGCCATTTTTATAATACTTACTCATACTATAGCGATGTAAAAAGCATCTTTTCATATAAAGAAATAGGATACCACCTAAACAAACCACTTGTCGTCAGAGTGATTTACATATAAACTATAAATTCATTAACATGCTAGCATTGCTCTGATACCAAACTTTTGGCTTCAGGACGATACTAAATTGATACTTAGGCAAGAAATAAATAGCCTCAGATTACTGATGAAATAACACAGAAAAGGACTTGATTAAAAGAGCTGTATAAAGTTTTGCAGTTACAAATTATTTTTTCCATTTTAATTTTCTGGATTCCATATTTAATGTTTTAATACAAACATCAAAACAGTGTTTAAACTAAAGGATACATTACATTTTAAATAAATTAAAATATGAAAATAAAATGCGTGTATGGCAGAAAGCACAGTGGCACCTCTCGTTCATGAAGTGCGCAGCACATGCAAACTGTATATTATTTAAATATTACATGAACACTAAATTACCTCCTGCTGTTCATTGATCACACTTGGCCATTTTGCTATTTGAATTTAATTAAATGTCAAACTGTCATTGATTTAATCTAAAAAATGTAATCATGTAATATTTAGCTAAATAGCACTATACTGAGGTATGGTACCGAAATTGGCAACATGATGAATCGTAATGTTTTAACATTTTTGGTATCACAATATTTAGTTGTACCAGAATACATTTTGTGATTGGATCACAAAAACCACATACGAATGTGGTCAAAAATGCAGGTGACCACATCGCATTTGAGGTGTAAATGGTAATCCGTCCTGTATGCATCCCAGCAGCAGTGTAGTGCCACCCCTAATCTATCAGTCAACTGCTGTGCTAAAACAAGAGATTAAACTTTGCCGGTTACGAATGGCAAGAAAATAACCGTATTGGAAAATTTTAAAAAGCAGATACATACACAATCATGAGAGCTTCACAGATCTTCTTGAGTGTGTCTAATATCAACACAAATAAGAAGCATGAATACCTGAAGCTCTTTAAATACATGTAATCCACTAAAATAACTGAGAATTCAGCTCAAAATATTGCATTGTGCTTAGATAAAATTGCAACAGCATCCGGGAGAAACAGTGCAGCATTTTTTCGGCGCTTTCTTTGTCATTTCTGACTTTGTTGCACTTTAATATCAGCATTAACACACTTTGATTGATGCATGTCGTCATGAAACAGAGACCATACCCTCCAAATCAGAACACAAGTGGTGACAGGAAATACATTTAAGTGACCAGGTGTATAAAGCAATGTCACGCCTGGCCAGATGTGATTGGATAACCCGAGACGCATCATAATACCAGGAGTGAACGGGGTCTAAAAGTTCAATTTCAGTCAGACTAAAAAAATTATTTGTCTTTTTAAATGCTTAAACATTTTTAAAATGTTGTGTAAATGCTTTAGTCTGACTGTAACCATACAAGTGTATAATGCAATTGTACAGTAGCTCGGCTTTGTCCAGTAGGTCTTAAATTGAATGCTAGATCCCATTTCCAATCTGTAATTACACCAGATGATAAACCAGATGTTTAGGGATCATTATGCAACCCCACATACTGCTTGCACAATCGTATTCCTTTTCCTTGACAAATATACAAATACAACAGACAAAAAAGTTTGTATTGTAAAGTATGAATGAAAGGGGGCAATAAGCATGCCAGGAAGCCATTACACCTGCTATGATTGTCAGGATGAATGGATTTTGGTCAGACTGAAGGGCTCTTAGGAGAATAGGAAGGTAATTTCCCAAAGATGTATGACTCTATGGTAAATGGAGGCCACATTTTAATTACAAGATCCTATTCATCTCACTGAACTACATCTCCCTAAGGGTCACAGCAGGGTCACCTACAACTTTAAAACAGAAAACATTCATAAATGAGGAAAATGTTGCATACATTGACATTTAATCATCAGACTCATCTAAAGAGACTTACAAATAAGGACAATCACAATTTATTATACAAGAGCCAAAAATACTAGCACCACCGCTAACCTTACAAAACAAACATATATGTGAATATATTGGAAAATATAATGTGATGTATTAAATAATACATTTTCATACATGGGAATCTAGTGCTTATATTTTCAATATTCTGCAATATATGCAAGAACCATGTATGGCTATATATTGATACATATAAAATATATACAGTATATAGCAATAACAGGAAAAAACTGTACAACATTTTTACATGTAATATCTTTATTGAAACACTCAAATAATTAATCTTTTATTAGTTAATGCATGGGTTTACATACAGCATTAAATGTCTCCAAAATATATCCCCAAAGTGCCTTCAAAGGTCCCCAATTCTTTGCAGATTCAGGCAAATAATGACAGAAATGTAAATTCAGTGACAGATTTGCTTTCTACATAACTGTTAGACAAAATCTACAACCATTTATTATTATAATTTTTTTTAAACATTTTTCACACATATATATAAATGAATACATATGGATATATATTTCAGTATATATTTTGGTCAGCCTTGAGCAAATATATATCACATGTTCCCATATATATGTTCAAATGTGTTTATACTCAATATGTATATATTTACAAATATACAACAGTTAGTTCCGGTCCTCCAATCTGATTGGACAAGAGACGTTCCATCAGCACTCCGACACTTCCACTGTTTGTGTATCACTTTGCTTGTGTTTGTGCCATTCTAAACTAAATTGTAAGAGCAGTGCAGATCTGTTAAGAGCTATGGTTTGTCTTTTTTTTTTTTTTTTACATTACATATATTAGCCAGCAAGTGGTGGCAAAATATCAATTTTGTGTGTAATACGAGCCAGTTAGGTGATGTGAAGTGAATTCGCATCAGCCGTTTACATGCAACAGCTCTTTGTGATCACTTACTACACTACACTACTAAAGCTAGGAAATAGCTTTAAACGGCTTTAAACGACTAACTTCAGCATTACAGCTCATCACAGCTGAGAGACACAACAGACTGTTTAATTATACAATGGGTGCTGTTTAAAATGGCAGAGGACATTGCGGTTTCTTTAGTGATTGACTCCTGCGCACTGGCTACCGTGAAACATGGAGAAATACCCCCACTTGGATGCTATTTTTCCATTGAGAAATCTGATCTCCAGAAAGCTGACAGTATATCGGCTTGGATGTGGCAACAGGTGATCGCACACGCTCCGTCTGTCTCTTTCTCTCTCCCTCACACACACACACACACACACACACACACACACCCTTGTTTATCCAATAACTTGTTAGAAACAGCACAAGCCATGATACTATTTCTGAAGTGACATTTCTGAATGAGGCTTGGATGCATCGTTTGGTTTGAACCAGCAATGGCAGATTGTGATCAGTCATGTAAGAAAGTAGTTCCATTCACAAATCAACTCAAAACTCAGTAGCTAACTCTTCTTTTTCAGGAACAAATACATATCAGATTTTCTGTTTTGAGGTTCATTTTAATGGCAGTGTTTCCTGTATGTGATGGCATTGCATCATGTACCATCACCCATTGATTGCAGATAAATTGTTCTGCCCAATCATAATTATTACTCTATGTGTTTGTATTTGCATAAACTCTTTGATCTTAAAAGCAGATTCTATGGTTGATTGCTACATGCATGGCACAAGACATGGCACAAGCAAAATTTCACAGGAACATGGAGAACAGGGTGTGTCCACCCATCTACAGAGAAATAACAGCTAAATCCAATCAGCTAAAACCAATCAGCATTGCTAATCAATACTAGAATACAAATGATATGGGACCAGCTGGACAGTACAATTTACTAGACCATTCCAATATTTAGGGAAAAGAGTCATTTTTATGGCTACCATCCACCAACATCCTCATTTTGTCCATGTGCGAATTCACTTGATTTATTCTTAGTAGACACAATCTGCATTAGAATACCAGTAATATTATTAATGATTATATATTCAAAAGCACGGAATCACCTGTGGTTGAAAATTCACAGTCAAGTCCAAAATACTTCCAGTATCAATCCTGAGTTTTGGCTGATTATCTTCAAAAAAGCTATGTATGAGTTTATAGTCTCCACTACTGTACATTTGTGATAAGCTGTGAAACCAGCACATCCAAAACTCTTTAACTGCTGTTGACCAGTACAATAGGTTTCTTGAGCTCTGAGGTACAGACAAAGGCAAATGTTGACAGGGATTTTCTATTTCTGGCAGGGCAGTAATTAAATGTTATTGATGCTGGCTCCTGATGAAAGCACTTAGCCTGGGCTCTCCACAAGGAGAGAGCTTCACTTTTATCAGCAGAAGTCCAACTGCAGTGAGAATTATTCAGTAGATAAGGAAATAGGTTGGGATTGCTTGTTTACTTGAAAAAAAAAAAAGTAAAATAGAAAAAGATTTCATGAATTATTTCTTTGCATCATATTATTAAAGAAAATATGTTGATGGATGTCTTGTATGTTCTACTCTGTCCTTTTTGTTCTACCTTTGCACTCACTGGCCTCTCATTTTATGTTTTGGAAGTTTTTATGTTTTTATTTATCTTTTTACTCTGGCACTTATTAACATTTTATGTGGCCAAATTTAATTCTAAATAGGGAGAGAGAGAATAGGGTAGTGAAAAACAAAAAAGAGAGTGAGTGTGGCAGAGGAGGACAGTGAGAGTTGGCTGGCGAAAGTAAACCCCTTCTTTTTTCAAATATTTGAAAGAAGGAACAAAATAACAACCGACCAATCAATACAGAATTCACAGAAACTGTGAATCTTAAGAGATATTTAGAATCTAAGAATCTTAGAGATATCTTATCCATAGCAATACATGTTTGTATTGAACAATATATTTTGTGTTTTATGTAAGGGTTAATGCCCGACGAGGTGTCCATTGTCAGGTTTTAATGGACGACGGCGAGGTGTGAACCGGCCGACGCGCAGCGGAGGATGGTTGCCTCCGCCGAAGTCCATTAAAACCTGACAATGGACACCTCGGAGGGCATTAACCCGCTTATACCATGGTCACTTGCCAAATAAAACATTTTTAAAACATTAGTTTATATTTTAATTAGGCTAAAGCTAGTTTTTACAAATAATAACTTGCCTGACGGTTTATTTAGCAACCGGAGATATTTATAGTCCGCTCAGCTTGTAGAACCCTTCAGGTTCAAAAATGCATTTTTTTTTTCATGAAACACAAAGGTAGGCATAGTTATTTTTTTATTACACATAAAACAATTAATCAAACAACAATCAAACAAAAAAAACAATTAGTTCTGCGCTCCAGCGATTTGCGCTTATAGAGGGCAATAAATTAATCAGATCAAAGAGAGGGTCATTTGCCTACATGCTAGCTTTTTTATTTACAATTAATTTCAACGTTTCCATTTATATTGCAATTTGAAAAAGTCGGCCAGTCAGACATAGGGGCCTTTGAAGGAGGATCCACAAAAGCTGGGTACTGCCCATGATGGGCACTTGATGCAGACAGTACGTTGCTCCAGCTTCGTCTCTCACGGACTGACGGAGCCCAGTAAGCCCGCAGACTGCTCTCGCATCGATGGCCTGTCACCGACATTATTTGACGGCTCTCCAGTCCAGCATCGGAGAGTCGACCTACAGCGGTGCTTCGGAGGCTGTGGTTAGTGTAGACCTTCGAAAGACCCACCACCTATGATAATAATAATAGTTATAATTATAATAAAAGTAGGTCTACTAGGCCTAATAATACATTTATATTGACATAAATTGTAAATACATCTTCGCTGATCTTTTTCATCATGTTCCCGAGGTAGTGGATACCCATCGGCTCCCGGCTGTACCACACTTCGGAAGCAGATGTCACGGTGCGCTTCGGATGGTGGTAGAAAGCTTTTGCGTCAGATGGACATTTGGACACATAGGACGTGAAACTTTTTACCTGACACAGCGGATCCCCGGGTCTGGCAAACATAAAACCTCGGAAGTTTTCCTTATCTGGGTCATTCGGATCGTTGTGGTTTTTGGTGTGCGGATTGTAAGCCAGGGTGACAAACTCAACCCCATCCTCGTCTCTCTGGACTTTAAAAGACTGCATGGAGAGCTCCCGGTTGCCCTCCCTGCCACGCCGAGCCAAACACAGCTGGATGTCAAACCAGACTTTTCTGACCAGGCCAAGGGGCGTATCGGGAGACAGTACAGGTGAATTCTTTATGATTTCAAGATCAGACTCAGAAATACGTGGATGGTGAACGCTGGTATCTTTACCGCTTTTTCTGTAACGCTTAATTATTGCTTTAAACACAGCATTACAGGTCATGAATCTGGTGTCAGTTATAATATTGAATTCCCTTATATGGCGGTTGATACCGGCTCTCAGGCTCCTTAGGCTTGAAACGCTGTACTCTCCTCCTGCCTTGGTTGTCTGGACAGCTGCGTAAAACTCCCGCAGGGTCTCATTCAGAGCAGCAGCGGTGTAATTTTCAAAGCTGGAGTCCATTTCTTTTTGAACAATAAAGTCTCTGAGTGTATTTACTGCCCATTTCGTATTTTTTTTCGTGTTGATCTCATCTTTTTCGTCTTCTATTTGATTCAATTCTCCCGGTGTTATCTCTTTGTGTCGTTTCTCCGTTTTATTTACATTTTTTCTTTCTTCAGCAGCATCCCAGTCGTCAAAGTTGTCATATTCTCCATAAATGTTAAAAGAAATAACGAAGTCGCTCATTGTTGTATTAGTAGGCTATGTAATATCTAACTAATGTTAGATGTTTGTTTTGATAGAGCAAATTGTTAACGGATACTTTGACTGCCTGTTGGTATGGTTACTCACAGCTGTTGTAGGCAGCGCATTTATTTATTAATTTCGAATGGTAAACAGGCAGTTTCACCAGAACTACTTTACTAGGTGTCCTCTATCACTTTTTAACGGACACCCTGCAGCCAATCAGAATCGAGTATTCACCCAGACCATGGTATAAACTAAGATAGTTGAGCTATGATCAGAATAACATGGAATCTGCAATTGTAACATACAGAAAGCTCAGCTGATTTTCGCAGAATCTGAAAAATTCACAAAGTGCTATACATACTGTATATACAAACCTTACGTGTTTGTTTATTACATGGAGATTTGAGCTATCATATACATTTATGCATTTGGCAGATAGTTTAATCCAAAGTGCATTCAGATTAACAGCTATCAATAAGAGTGCTGTACTCTTAGCTCAACTGAACACATTTCACAATGTTTAACATTTTCTGGGCTGGTTATGATCAAGGGTTTATTATTAGTTATTTTGTGGGATTTTTATTACTAATATCATAACTTTGTATATTTCTTCCAAACACCTACATGCTATCTCAGTACATTTTCTTTGCTTGACTTAGAGTGAAAAATGAGAATTTTACTCCTCAATGCTACCTGAATTCTAGGTGACTGTGAGAAAGTCAGCATGACATCATGAATTCACTTCATATCTCAAAACTGTATCTTTCTGAAAGAAAAATATATCCCTCTCTCTCCATTTCCCATTTTAGTGAGTCCTTGCATTCAACAAAACAGATGCTAATTGTCCATCGACTTGCTTTCCCTCCCTGTGACCTCCCTTTCACTCTTTCTATGTGATATGTTCCTATTCAAACCAACAACCTTCCTCCCACATCCCCCTGCCACCATCTCTCTCTCTCTAGGCCGATGCACACACAGCACCCCTCTGCCCCGGGATCTGTCCTCCAGCCCATCCTAAATGGGCCCTCTGTTCTATCCTTCCCCACTCCTCCCTCCTCTTCTCGAGTCCCATCCTTTATGAGACTCCTATCTGATTGCAAACGCTCCCACCCTCTCTCATTACCGCTCTGATATATAAAGAGTTTTATGCAATCCTTCATAATGTTAAATAAGCCTAAATAGGCTAAACACTGGTGTGTGTTTTTGAGTGTTTGTATGTGTGGCCAGACTCTAGAATACTGTGAATACACTAGCAATCACAAAATAAAGGGTGTTCATGAACTAGTAAATCAGTGCATTGTTGGTCTTGTGGTAGTTTGTTGTAAATACAAACAAAAGCATTTTTGTGAGTTCAATGAATTGGGGCCTTAGCCAGAGAATCAACCAAATAGACAACCAAGCAAACGCTTTTTGAAAGAGCACCCTGTTGGTTTTGAGTGACTGTTTTGAAGCCAATTTAGGGGGAGGAAATGTTCTGAGTAGGTGCTCAACCCCATCCATGTTTTGAGAGAGAGAGAGAGAGAGAGAGAGAGAGAGAGAGAGAGAGAGAGAGAGAATGTCAGGGAGGATGTTCAACCACATCTCCAGTAGGGTGCCTTTCACACACGCTGTATTCACAGCATGTGCTCACATTGCTAAAGCGCATTCTCGCATACACTGTTGACAGGACAGCCTTTCATGTTGTGTCACACCACACCTGTTCAAGTGCAGCTGGAAGAAATCAACCCTTATCTTATAGACAACAAACACACAAACACTTGGTGGCAGGAGATTTGAATATTCCATTCCTCAGACAGGTCTTAAAATGTTTCAGTCAGGTTTCAGACTTACCCAGAATTTAGATTTTCACAGAAATCTCATAAATCAGGCCGGGTTTAACAGGTCTTTTAGGTATTTTGGTTTAAGGAATTTGTGGGGATGGAGGCATGGTCATGTGTCTGTCTGCAGGAGAGCAGTAAGGCTTGTCACCTGGGTTGTAATTATCTCTAGCATATGTCTCTTGTTATAGTGATGGCAAAGGGAGACACCAGGGCTGCTGTTGGCCAAATTGTTGCCCTTTGCAGAGTTCTGTGGGGTATGGGGGGGGGTCCTTGAATAATAATGTATAACGTACGTAAAGGCAGCCGGTGGATTTTCTGGTGCCCTCCTAGGGTAAGATGGTGCCCCCCTAGGGAGTTGGTGCCCTATGTAGACTGTGTAGTTTGCTTATAGGGAGCGGAAGTACTGGGAGACATAAAGGTCACCAGAGAAAGGGAGAGAGAGTATGAGCTTGATGCTTACTGATGATCTGTCTGTGTGTTCCCGAAAAAATCATATGTGTTATCTGATTGAGTGTAAAGACTGTATTAAGTATTGTGAACCTGAGATAAAAGGAGACCGCAGAAATGTGGAAGTGGACGCTCAACCAGTGGGCGGCCAGCTTGTTGTCCAGGGAGGTGTAGCTAGCGCCCAACAATTTCCTGCCACAAGCCTCCTCAACAACCCAAATCTGAAAAAAAAACCATCCTGTAGCAGGTCACCATAGTTCGGAATAAAATCGCCAGCGGTTCCAATCCCTGAGATTCGGGAGACAAGGCAGCCCGTTTGCCTTCGCCCAACAACTCCGGGATGCTTGCCGGAAATGGTTTCTGGCTGAGGGGACCCGTGGCACCATGGACACGTCGACCTGGTGGTACTGGAGCAGTTCATCGGCCAGCTTCCTTGTGGGTGGCCAAGTGGGTCTACTGCCCAGCATTGTTGGAAGAGGCCGTTCAGCTGGCAAAGGACAGCATGGTGGCATTTCCGGGAGGCAGCGAAACAGACTCTCTTTCTCTCTCTTCTCTCCCCTGTATCTAAGAATCTAATAAGGGAAATATGTGTGGATGGGTCCTGTAAAATATTATCTTGGTGTGTGACTTGCAATACTATGGCTGGAGAGGGTGCGAGGGTCGTCTACATTTTCTCCGTGTTATAATGACGCAGGGGAGAGGGTTCCCATACACAGGGGATGCCCTGAGGAGGATTTCCTCTAGAGCAGTCACGTGACAAGTATCTCAAGCACGCTTTGACTAAGTGAGAGTAATTGATGGTCAACAACTCCGGCCTGACGTCACACTCACATACCCATATTTTTCTATTATCAAAGATAGTTTGTCTCGAGTGTTGCAGGACACTTGAGACAAAAGAAAATACAACCCAAATGTTAGTACCGAAGAGCCATCAGGAAACCCTCTTCCGGGCAGCTGACCATAATTCAATGGCTGGCCATTTAGGGCATGAGAAAACAAACAACCAAATAATGGCCCATTTCTTTTGGCCGGGCATTCACGTAGATGTTCGCAAGTGGTGTGCGGAGTGCCGGGAATGTCAGTTGGTGAACTCACCGGCCACCCCAAAAGTGCCCGTGCGCATTCTGCCACTAATCGAGGTCCCCTTTGAAAGAATTGCATGAACCTCGTCGAACCATTAGAACAGACTGCATGTGGGCATCACTTTGCATTAATTCTGGTGGACTATGCAACGCGATATCCAGAAGCAGTACACCTGCGTGTGGTATTCCAAAATAAATCTTTACTGTTCAAGGCACTACCTTTATGTTACGATTACTACGCAAACTGTATGAATTGTTAGGTATTAAATGGATTTGCACTAGTGTTTACCACCCACAAACAAATGGGTTGGTGGAATGATTTAATAAAACCTTAAAAAACATGATTCGTAAGTTTGTACACGAGGACGCCAGGAATTGGGATAAGTGGCTCGATCCTGTTATTTGCAGTACGAGAGGTCCCGCAAGCCTCCACAGGGTTTCCCCATTCAAGATACTGTACGGATGCCAGCCATGCTGCATGGTCAACATCAAATAGGAAGCTTGGGAGGAAGGAACTTCAAATTGTAAAAATTAAATCCAGTACATTCTTGATCTTAGAGCAAAACTCCACACTTTAGGGTGATTAACACAGGAGAATTTGCTCCATGCTCAGGAACGGCAAAGCCAGTTGTATGACAGGGGCACTCGACTACGGGAATTCGCACCGGGAGATAAAGTACTTGTGTTACTGCCCACCTCAAGCTCTAAATTACTCATCAAGTGGCATGGGCCCTTTGAGGTCACACAGCACATCTGAGATCTCGATTATGAGGTTAAGCGAATGGATAGGGTTGGGGCATGGCATGTCTCAACAAATTGCTCGATTGGTTGGGCGTGGCTCAATTTTATTTGACACTGGAATTAACAAAGGGTTATTGGCAGATCACTAACTCCAATCTCCTGAGAAAAAAAAATTTTTTTCCACGGCATTCGGATTACACCAATTTGTGACCGTTCGGTTTGTTCGGGGCCTTTGCCACAATCTAGCGACTCATGGACAAAATCCTCAGACCTCATACAGCATATGCTGCTGCATAGTTAGATGATATTATTATCTATAATAATGACTGGCAGCAGCATATGCAACACCTGAGGAGTGTCCTGAGATTGCTGCGACGGGCGGGGCTCACGACCAACCTGAAGAAATGCGCAATTTCGGTATCTGGGGTTTCACTTGGGTCATGGGCAGGTGTGTCCCCAGATTGACAAGACCACAGTGATCGCGGCCTGTCTGAGGCCCAAAACCAAAAGGAGGTGAGACCATTTCTGGAGCTGGCTGGCTACTACCGAAGGTTTGTACCTAGTTACTCTGATATCACCAGCCCGCTGACTTACCTTACTAGAAAGGGGGCCCCCGGTCCAGTCCAGTGGATGGAGATGTGCCAACAATCTTCTAAAAATAAAGTCTCCACTTTGTGGGGGGGCCGCTTTTATATGCTCATGAGTCCTCCCCTTTATTTAGCAGATGGATGCATTAGACAGGGGGCTGGGGGCAGTGCTCTAGCAGGAGGTAGAGGGAGGGAGTGACCGGGGCTGTACATTAGACATAAGCTCTTGCTGAGAGAGACTAAGTACAGCACCATGGAGGAGGAGTGTCTGGCAATCAAGTGGGCCATCCTCATCCTCCACTACTAACTGCTGGGGTGGGCCTTCACCCTCTGTTCAGATCACACCCCACTCCAATGGCTCCACTGCATGAAGGATACCAACACGCGGATCGCCCGCTGGTACCTTGCACTTCAGCCATTCAAGTTTGAGGTGATCCACAGGCCAGGAGCGCAGATGGCTGTGGCTGACTTCCTCTCCAGAAATGGCGGGAGGGAGGGGGGGTTGGTGAGGGTGTGGTCGTGTGTCTGTCTGCGGGAGAGGGAGAGTGGTAAGGCTCGTCACCTGGGTTGTAATTATCTCTAAAACACCTGTCTCTTGTTATAGTAATGGCAGAGGGAGACTTAAAGGCCACTAGCGAAGGTGAGAGAGGGAGAGAGAGTGTGAGCTTGATGCTTACTAATGATCTGATTGTGTGTTCCAGAAAAAGCATATTTGTGTTACCTGATTGATTGTAAAGACTGCATTAATTATTATGAACCTGAGGCAAAAGGAAATGAAAAGCCTGTACTGCTTCACTGCATCCTGTCTCCTCCATTGCCCAAAAGAACTTGTTACAGTATTATTTCAAGAACTAAATATTTATTCATACATTTTTTGTCTATTTACCCTGATACATACTGTATACAAGCTCAGCAGGTGGGATAGTTATCACACTGCAGGAAACTTAATGTGGTATATCTGAAGAAAAAGTATGGAATACTGGGTGAAAACAAAATGCAAGTCACTGTATTTTTGGCTTATTGCCTCTCAAGCAAGCCACAAAATAACTTATTTTTGCTTTCTGGAACAAAATGTGTTATTTGTGTTTTCTGGAACATCTAAAGAGTGGCTCCAGAAGGTCCTTAAAACATAAACATAAAAAAAATATTCATGGGAGGAGTAGGAGTTCTTGCAACCTACAGTTTAAGAAAGCACAGGGAAAACAAGAGGGCAAAGCAGACAGAACGGGGAGTCAGAAGACCGATGTGAACCAGGAGACAAAGCAGGACAGGCCGTGAGCACAGGCAGTGACACGGGAATGACCTCCATGGCCGTGAGCACAGGCAGTGACACAGGAACGAGCTCCGAGGTCGTGAGCACAGGCAGTGACAGGGGAATGGCCTCCAACAACAGGTAGACAAGAATCTATATCCACAGTAAAACGAATCCTATATTGACATAAGATGAAAGGCTGCTCGGAAAGGAAGAAGCCAGAGCTCCAAAACCGCCATAAAAAAGCCAGACTACAGTTTGCACGTGCACGTGGGGACAAAGATGTTTTTGGAGAAATGTCTTCCAGTCTGATGAAACAAAAATTTAACAATGATGGCCATAATGATCATGTTTGGAGGAAAAAGGGTGAGGCTTGCATGATGAAGAACACCATCCCAACCGTGAAGCATGGGGGAGGCAGCATCATGTTGTGGGGGTGCTTTGCAGCAGGAAGTACTAGGGATGCACTGATCCGATACCTGGATCAGTATCGGCTCCTATACTGACATTTTAAAACGGATCGGGTATCGGTCCGACGAGCCTGATCCAAATCCGATACTGTGTGTTACTCATGTTTGTTACTGTCAAGCTAAAAAAAAATGACAAAAGAACCATTAAACACAATTAAAGTAGTTCATATGACTCATGCATTTTATTCAAAGCCACTTGAAGACTTGAAAACTCTGTGAATCACAAAAGGCTGTGTTTTATAATATATAAAATGCATGCGCAGCCTTCACGCGGTGCACAATATTTGAGTGCTACCACGAACAACATCTCAGATAGATGCTCAATAGTTTGGTTCACTTATATGCATTTAGAATGGCACCGGAGGATTTGAATAAGAAGTGAATTAAACTACTGTGAACTTTCATACAAACAGACACATACAGGACTTCCAGGAGAGTTCAGAATGTCCAAACAAAAACCTGAGGGTTTTTAAAAGTTAAAGGTGTCCCAGAGAGACTCACAAATGCAGAGATATGACCTCAGTAGCAGGGTTTAGTGAACAGATAAAAAACAGTGATGTAAACATTGTGAGTAAATCCAGGTGAGCAGAGTGGCAAACAGCAGGTGAGTACTATCCAGACAGGGTATACGCACGATGAACAGATAACTTACAAAAGTCTTAAAAGGTTCACAATTGAGATTTATTACTGTATATTACAATTATAATATTATTATTATTATTATTATCATTTGTTTACAATGTGTTAAGTTGAATGGGTTCCAATAAATACCTGTGTGAATGAAAGGTTAGCTGATATCTTACAACTAAATTGAACAAAAAAGAGATCAGTCCAGATACAAGTTGAAATAAGCTTGAAAAAAAAAACACTTCTTTAATACTGATGACTTATACTGGAATTACTGTTAATTTTGCTGCTGCATTATCCAGTATACTAGTTCATAATAAAGTTTTTCTTAATAAGATATGGGTCAAAGACGAGACGTCACCATTTTGGTGTCCGCATCAAATAAACTGTACAAAAGGGATTTTACATTAAAAAAAAACATTAAATGCAAGTAAAGTGTCTACTTTCATGTTTCAAATAACTTTTGTGAATATACAACGACAAAATATGAGTTAAATAATGCTCCAAAGTGTAAAATTGTCATTCAGCGTAATGGTCCGGACTATGATTTTACTAATACATTTTAAAATAAAAGTATAAAATACCATGTTAAAAAAAATCTTTGCTTACTTGGCATGTTCACATAAGTGTTGGCTGTATTATAGTAAAAGGACTGCGTGTTATTTTTTTCGTTAAGTATTGAAAATAACTGGGGACTTTTGTCCCGAATATGCAGTTTGTTAGAGGTCATTCAGTGTAACAGGTTCAGGAAGCCATTTTGAAATTAAATAAACAACCAATAGTCATCAAGCAGTCTGTGACATCATCAAAGCCCCCCCCCCTGAAGATCATGTGCTGCTGCAGCAAGGTAAGTTTATTGCTCTTAAATATTTGATAATTTCACCTTTTCATAGTGTGGTAATTTGAGTTACAAAAACACATGTCATTCAGTGAAATGCCAAAAAACACTTTTATTGATAGATTTTTTGAAAAATAAGTAGATGTTGTGAATAATTATGATTAACCTTTCTGGTCAAGTTCACTGTTTGATATAGCTGGCTAGTTGTTAGCCTGCAATATTAGCTTAAGTAGAAGTTTCGTCATTCAGGGTAATGTTTTGTCATTCGGTGTAATGAAAATTGTCTGTTACACCACAGTGTCATCCATTACACTGAATGACAGTGTCACTGTTTAGATAACATTTTTAGCATTTTATTTATATTTCAGATGAATGAGGGATGTTTAGCACTAAAAAAAATATTAAACTATATTAAACTTTATCCATTTTAATGTTTTAATGCATTTTTGTCTTTTTGTTACTTATTTCTTTTAGATGCCCACAAACAAAGAGAGAGTTACTAGGCACCGACAGAAAGTTAATGCAGACCCAGTAGCTAGGGCAGCGCTTTTAACAAGGAGACGAGAAAGATATTGAGGAGTGCATTGTCAAAATAATAGGGCTGGGTTAAAAATATCGATTTCTCGATTTTAATCGATTCTCATTTTGAAGAAACAATACTGATTTGTAAATCCCAAGAATCAATCTATCAGTCTATGCTGTTTTCAGTTGATGTTAATCAATATCAAATTAATTTGAAATTGAATCAAATCGTGAAATTTGTGTCAAAGCCTAGTCCTACAGAATAACAGCTTACTGCTGTTTTTAGATAGTCTGCCCTACCTATACCACAAGTTCAAGAGAGGCCACTGAGGGGATTCTCCGCCCATAATACCAATCCTGATAACATGTAATTTATGTTGCCAACAGAAAGTATTTTTAATGAATAACACAGTTTATATCTGTCAGTAATTTTGTGTCAATAATGCATGGAATCTGTATTTCAGCTACCAGAGAAGAAAACAAGCTTGCTTGGCTGCAAATCCTGATCACCCGTCAATCAGGAATTTATCCGATGCTGCAGCTGAGAAGAGGCGAAAGCAATGGCAAAAAAATCAAAGAAAACACAGGGCAGAAGTAAAACGTATAAGGGCAGTTCTGGATCTTACACCAGATTCCTTTGAAGAGCCTCCTGAGGAAAATATTGAAAGACCCTCTCCTGCAGAACCCATTCAACAGCCTCAGTCTCTGCCAGAACCACCATTGGCGTTTTCCACCCCAAAAGAGAAAAAAGAAAAGCTGTCTAACAGGTGCAAAACACTGAAAAAGCAAAATTTGAAATTGAGGAAACAGCTCTTCCAATTGAAAAAACAACTAGCCCAAGCTCAAAAACAAAAAGAAAAGTTAAGGAAGGAGTTACAAAGGTCTAAGAAACAGAGCAGGGCGAAAATGGCCAGTAAGAGGAAAGGGTATTTGAAGGAAAAGTCAGCACGACGAGAAAAGGTCCATTCTTTTCTCAGCAGAGATGAGAACAGCCGACAGCTGTCTGGTAAGAAAGATACTGTAACGAAAAACAAAACTAAACTTCAGAGACGCATCCTCGCCAAGACACTGAAAGAACTCCATGGAGAGTATAACTCAGAGGTGGCCAGAGAGGACTCCATATCCTACAGACAGTTCTTACGGTTAAGGCCATTTCATATCACTGAGCCAAAAGCAAATGATCGGAACACATGTGCTTGTATAGATCATGAGAATGTTAAACTTCTGGTCGAAAAACTCAAGCAAAAGGGTTGCTTAAAACGTCAAGCACTTCTGAATTAATAGCAGCCATCGTCTGTGATCCCCGCCAAAGAAACTGCATGTACCGTGTTTGTGCCAAGTGCTGCCATAATGAGATTGAGGCTGATGTGCCTGAAGAACCTGTGCAGATTATGTGGCAACAGTGGGAAAGACAGAAGACTGTAGTAGGGGATAAGCCATTCACCAACATTGTGAAGAAGACAAACAATGGGACCTGGGATGATCTTCTGAAAGTCTTTAATAGTAAGCTTGACTCTCTAGCAAGACACCAGTATAATTGGCTCCACCAGGCAGAACAGTGTAGAAGTCTAAAAGAGACCCTGTCTGAGGAAGAGGCTGTACTCCACATGGACTTTTCAGAAAACTATGCCTGCAAAATGGCCACTGAAGTGCAGGCATTTCATTTTGGTGGCAACCGAAGACAGGCTACCATTCACACAAGTGTAGCATACACATCTAACAGTCACCAGTCCTACGTTACAATTTCAAATTCTTTGCGTCATGATGAGCGCGCTATCTGGGCTCACCTCAAACCAGTACTGGAGAATTTGAGGAAAGAAAATCCTTCAATCACCACACTACACTGCATGAGTGATGGCCCAGTAACGCAGTACAGAAATCGCAAGAATTTTTACCTGATGAGCACAGTTCCTTTTCTCTTTGGTTTTAAAAAAGTGACATGGAACTTCTCAGAGAAAAGTCATGGCAAAGGGGCACCAGATGGAGTGGGTGGTGCTGCCAAGAGATGTGCTGATGACTTTCTACGAAAGGGACGAGACATACAGGACCCAAAAGATCTCTTCAATGTCCTTCAAGACACAGCATCAAGCATCAAATACTTTTGGATTGATGAGACTGAGGTAAACCGATATGACGAAGCTGTTCCAAATGAGTTGCCACTTGTGAAGGGCACTTTAAAAATCCACCAAATTGTGGCAGACAAGCCTGGGAAGATCCAGCATCGGGAGTTATCCTGTTTCTGCTCCAGAATCAACGCTACTTGTGAATGTGGACCATCAGTGCATATCGACTTCCAAACCCTCCAAGATGTCAGTGGAACAAATACAGAAGCCTCTGTGACATTGGAACCTGATGATGACTTATCCGGTAAATTTGTGGTGGTCCTCTATGATGGCAAGCCCTTTGTTGGGCAGGTTTTGAGGGCTGAAGGTGATGAATTAGAGGTTAACTGCATGCATCAAAGTGGAGCTGGAAAGAATGCATTTGTGTGGCCTGAGACACCAGACAAACTATTTTACTTCACATCTGATGTGAAGGCAATAGTGTCTGAACCTGAGCCATTAACCCTGAGGAAGTCCAAACTCACTACAGCAGACTGGGAGAAATGTATTGAGTAGGCAGGTGTCTCTCTGTCTCTCTCTCTCTCTCATTGATGAAATCATTAAGGGGTGTGTGTGTTTGTTTGTCCTTCAAGTTCCAAGTTCTCAATGAAATGAGGGATATTGATTATATTACCACCAGTTTGTTTCAAAATTGTTAAGGTCTGTGTGTGTGTTTGTCCTTCAAGATCCAAGTTCTCAATGAAATGAGAGATATTGATTATACAGTATTACCACCAGTTCAGTTAATTTTTACGAATATGATATGCATTGTGGAATAAAATGATTATTTGTTTCAGCATCTGCTTCTGTGATTTGCTCAGGAATATAATGATACAGAATAATATTCAAAACATTGCAATAATAGAAACAATGACAATTTTCTCCATTTTTGTCAAAATGTCATTCGGCGTAACAAACAATGGTCATTCGGTGTAACAAATATATTTATGTAAAAATGAAACAATATACTTATTCTGAGCTGTAATTATAAAAATATGTAAAATAATACGTGCCCCTACTAAATTTTATTAGATTTTAATTGATTTTCACTTCCTTACAAAAACTTCTTGCTGACAAATGGGTAAAACCTAATGGTTTAAAGGATATTGGCGAAGTATTAAGATTTGAAATGACAAATAATTAGTATTTGGGGGCTGCACTGTGATCTTTAAATAGAGTTCTGTAATATGTTATCAAATGATAGTTTTTCTAAAAATGTCTGATAAGATTTTTTTGCATAAAAAATATTGTTACACTGAATGACATTTTACTGGGTGTCTTCTGTAAAATCACAGTAAAATGTATGGTAGTAATTATTTTTTGCTCAGAAAAATATAAAATTTAAACACAACATATTCTAATGTATGTGAAAAAGACTAAATGTAAAGATTTTTTACACTTTAATTTTTTTTATGCTTGAAACCCCCTTTTCGTCTTTGACCCATATACATTTATATTGAATTAATGTTTATTATTAACATAATAAAGTGTATTCCCAATTAGTTCCACACAATAATGTAAAGATATTCTAAACTGATTATGCACAAAACAACAACACTGGTATTGGATCGGTATTGGAGGATACTGAGATTTCCGATATCAGACTCGGAAGAGAAAAAATGGTATCGGTGCATCCCTAGGAGGGACTGGTGCACTTCACAAAATAAATGGCATCATGAGGAAGGAAAATGATGTGGATATATTGAAGCAACATCTCAAGACATCAGCCAGGATGTTAAAGCTTAGACACAAATGGGTCTTCCAAATAGACAATGACCCCAAGCATACCTCCAAAATTGTGGCAAAATGGCATAAGGACAACAAAGTCAAGGTATTGGAGTGGCCATCACGAAGCCCTGACTTAAATCTGATAGAAAATTTGTGGGCAGAATTGAAAAGCTTGTGCGAGCAAGGAGGCTTACAAACCGACTCAGTTACACCAGTTCTGTCTGGAGGAATGGGGCTAAATTCCAGCAATTTATTGCGAGAAACTTGTGGAAGGCTACCCAAAACATTTGACCCAAGTTAAACAATTTAAAGGCAATGCAACCAAATACTAACAAAGTGTATGTAAACTTCTGACCCACTGGGAATGTGATGAAAGAAATTAAAGCTGAAATCAATAATTCTCTACTATTATTCACATTCTTAAAATAAAGTAGTGATCCTAACTGACCTAAAAAAGGGAATGCTTTCTATGATTAAATGTCAGAAATTGTGAAAATGATTTTAAATATATTTGGCTATGGTGTATGCAAACTTTTGACATCAACTGAAGCTGAGGTACTTGGGTGACAGTGAATACAACACTTTTAAGACCCAAGTGATGCCACTGGGGTACCCCTTGAACAGTTTAACTTTCTTTTTCCCTTAAAAATTATGACCTGAAACTTGGTAATCCCCATGTTTTCTGCCCTAGCTATTACTCTGCTGCCACTTCCCTCAGTCATTTTGATATATAGCTCTTTGAAAGTGGCATAACACCAAGGTGTAAATTATGCAGCCCGTGATCTTACAAAAAATAACACCACAGTGCAAATTTTGTGTCTAAAATAAGTAACATGAGTACTAACATCATGCAAGAGTGAAAACAATCCAAGCTTTCTGATGATTTTTCTCATCTGGTGCTTTTAGTAGATCAGTAGCCCTGTTTCTCTCACTATCTCATAAAAACAATTTAGAACATTGAGAACATGCATCTTCATCACAGGAAACTGGGAATGGGATAGAAAAAGCAGAACATTGCTATATTTTTGTTTTGACTGATGATACCTGATATTGTTGTCTAATGACAAAAAAAATATGTCGCACTTCTGTAGTATTGCACCGGTGGCTTCTGTGCTTCAGTAGCCAATATGACCAAACCGCTTGCCAGACTGCCTCATACTGCAGAGCAGTCAACAGTACCTATGCGGTCTGTCCTCCCATTAAACTTCAATAAAATGCATATGCACTGAGAATATGCATAAGCAAGCGTCTTTCTACATTTTCTTCACTACATGCTAAGCACACCGCAGTCACAGCTGTCACGAGGTATCAGGTATGTACCTACACAATGCGTACCTCAATAACCAGCTGCGCCACACTTCAGACTTTAGGGGTCCCGAATGGGTATACTGAGATGAGCAAATTCAGCGACTCAAGTCAAAAACGTCACAACAGTTACGTTTGCATGCGTAATGCTACCTTGCCATCAACGGTTTCTCCATCCTGAGTCTCGTTCACCTCTGCGCTGATGTCCTCGGCTGGCGCATCTTCAGGGCTCTTGGCGTCCCGTTGCACGGATGGTGTCGCTCCCATGGTGAAAAACCAAGCTGTTTCTCCACTCAGTGAGCGTTCAAAAGGAAATTATCGTTGCCGAATGAGGTATCCAACAGCCCGCGTATGAGCCCTGCAGTCCGTCCCGAGTGTTGTCTGGTTCGGAAATTGTGGAAACGGGTCTGTAGGTTCACTTTAGTAGCCCTCCTCCCATCAGTATCACACGGAGAACAGTCAGACACGCCTCAGAGCATCAAAATAGAACTGCATAAACACAAAACAACATTTTAGAAAACAAAAATCGCTTAGTTATAAACTAGGAACTTATTTACTGTGGTTTTATTGAAATATTACGCGAAATGTAAATCTTTTTAAAGCACCTATATGCCTTAGTAAAATTCGTTAATTTTCAAGTCTCTCTGCACTGTTTTTCAATATAAACATGCGCCATACGAACGTCTTAACGTCTGTTTTTTTCAGCGTCTCGCGCAGGAGTTTCAACCGAAAATAAAAAAAATTGAAAAAAAAAGAAAAAAAAAAAAGAAATGTGATTAGTTTATAGATTATAATTACAGATTATATTCCACAAACGCAGATGAGAATTATCATTTTCAAGACCTCGGGATTTTCCTTTGGGTTTTTACAATGGCAGTTTTGATTTTATGAGTAAGATAATGCCTGTGGTAAACATTACTCGAAGATAGTTTTGACGTTTTGTTTTATATCTACAACATACATTACAGTAATACCTCAAACGTGAATTTTTAAGATTTTTTTTTTTATGTTGCTAACAAGTTGCTAAAAAAGGACTACAACGTTTTTTCATTTCGACATGCGATTCACTCACATGTTTGTGGTAGATGTAGTCCTTCTTCAACAACTTAGAAACAATATATAGAATCAAAAATTACACGTTTGAGTTATGACTGGACGATTTTTGTTAGAACAAAACGTCCCAGTATCTTCAAGTAATGTTTTGCAAAGACCTTATTTTTAGAGCTGTCCAGCCATAATGTCAATATCTTGAAGATACTTGTAGGGTTTGTTTTTGAACAAATTACACAGTCATACCTCAAATGTGAATTTTGAAGTAAAAAAAATAAATAAATAATTATGTTGCTAACAAGTTGCTAAATAAGGACTAGCCTACAGCTACCATAAGCATGAGTGCCTGACAAAAATTGAAAACTGCCATAGACCTTATTTAGCAACATGTAAACAACCTACTTTAAAAAAAAAACATGGCAGCTTTAAAAGTAATGCTTTTGGTGTGATACATAGAAAAAACCAGTAATTAAAAACAGACTGGAAAATCAAGAGGGAATCCAAGGCTTGAAAATGCTAATTCTCTTACGTTTTTAAGGTAGGCTACTAAACAACTCTAGAAAAACCTAGATTCTCCTACAAATTGACATCATGTTTAAACAGCTATCTTGCAGAATTTGGCTCTGTATAATATATATTTTTTAAACATTAAGATATGTATTAGCCTACTAAAGCACCTGTTTGCCACAGTAATGTTAAAAGTATGCAGAACTATAATAAGCTTCAGCACTAGTTTAATTTAAGAATATTGAAAATGTCAGCATTGTGCAGTCAGTAGACTCATGTTAGAAAATGGAGCAGGATGGGCCTCCACTGAAAAACAGCCCTATGGAACATGTCCCACAGGAAATCTCAAATTAAGAGGGCACTGTTTTTTGTGTCCAGAAGCAAGGCACGTTCGGCGTGCATGTATCTAAACAACCATGCAGCGAGAGCTCTCTCTCTCTCTCTGCGTTAATTGTTCATCTGGCTGTGCTCCAAGGCATTTTGTTTAGAATCTTTAAATGCGTAAATTACAGGTCACCTGTCAAGTACAACCAAGTTTGCACAAGCCAGCTTTCTGTGGCAGGGTTCAGTGGCTCTGCGTTTAGAGAAGTAAACAACTTAAGTTAGTGCTGTACAGTGCAGGGTTAAGATTAAAATGACTAGACTTTGTTATTTTAATTAATCAGTTTATGAAGGATCAGGTTGGGTAACTAGGTTGCATATTAATGTTATGAACATATAATTCCTTTGGATCTCTAAAACAATAAGCCTTACTGGTCAGTTGTATGGCCATTTTTATAGGTATAAAGGGTCAATTTAGAGTATAGTACCTTCTCCACCATGTTACTATGAAAGAGAAAAAAACTGAAAGAATGAATTGAAGACTTGTTTGCTAATCGGAAATATTCCGATTCATTTCTAGTTGCAGGAACCAACTTTAGACCATATTTACTTTAGAGAAGCAGCAGTTTGTGTTGGTTAGAGAAGTATGACTTGGACTTATCTATTTTTTTTATCTTGTAAAGAGGTTTAACATTTGCTCTGAACTCACAGAACAAAAGTTTAAGCCATGAATCTGTATTGTAAATCAGAGAGAGTGGCATCATAACCTCATTTAACCTTCAAGAAAATTTCCCCTATTGGTTAAATTGTTGGTCTACGTGCATCAAATAGTTGCTGGCTCATCTCATTTGATAATTCAATTGTGGAAGAATTATTATAATGCCTTAACATGACTTGATCAAATTATCAAATTACTCGAACTTTACCCAATGTTACTTCTTGCAGATTTAATCGTGTTCAAGTGATTCATAATTTTGATGTTCACTTGAGAAGCTCAAGAAGCTGAAACACAGAGGCTAAATAATTGGTAACACTTTTCAATAAGGTTCCATTTGTTAACATTAACAACAATTTTACAGCATTTAATAATCTTGGTTAATGTTAATTTCAATTTATAGGAATATATTTTTAAAATCAAATGTTATATGTTGACATTAATACACTGTGAACTAACATGAACTGACAATGAACAATTGTAATTTTATTATCTAACATTAACAAAGATGAATAAATGCTGTAAGAAATATATTGTGTAATGTTAGTTCATTATACCTAGGGCGTTAACTAATATTATCAAATGGAACCTTATTGTAAAGTGTTACCAAATAATTACAAATCTTTTATACAAAGATAATTATAATACACTTAGTGAAATGACAGTTTTATAGAACAACCAAGGGTTAAGTGTCTATGGTTACTTGATTTGCATAATCTGAGGGAAACATAACAGTAACATTATGTGAAAACCACACATTCAGAAATGCAGCTACAAAGGTGAGTTACATAATCAGTATGTAACCGCTATCAAAGTGTCATACATAAATGAATTAGCTTAAGTTGTAATACCAGGCAAATAAAAAAAAAAAGGTGTTCCAAAGAGGCAAAATAGCTGGTGCCCGAATCATTTAAGGACGTTTTCTAAATGCCTCAAAAATATAGCCTAAACATAGAATTGAATAAACACCTCTGTGATCCAGTCTCACCAAATACTGAAATACTTTCGATGAGCCAAAGCTATTTTCAAAAAACACTTTCTGAATAAAGAAAATTACATAAACGAAATGTTCCTCGTCCTCCATATTGGCTGCAATTTTACTCATAATCCATTTTGAGATTCTTATTCAATAAGGATATATGGGAAGTTGACTCATACATTGGCCAAAATAAAGGAAATTTGGAGCATAATCATTGAGACAGTGTTGGGGCCATACTTACCATGCCTAAAAACTGTAGAAGCTGTATTCGTCTTGAACGTACCAAGCTGGAATTTATGTGTACATTTTATTCTTCTTAAAAACCAGCCAGTAATCCTATCCTCAGCACTAATTCCACCCAATGATAAGACTCTAGATTGAAATAGAATCTGACACTTCCAACATTGAACATGTGCTTGTCCAGATATTAAAAAAAAGTCCATCAAATAAATGGGCATGCAAATATACACATTCTTGTTATCCATTGTTTATTATTTAAACAATGGATAACAATATTTATTATTATTATTTATTTACCCAAGAGCCACATCTGGCAATAAGGAAGTAATACCTTCAGATGGAAACGACAATCATTGCTTGATATTGTTGCATGTTAATAAATGAAATAAATCAGATCATATATTTAAAAATACGTTTTCACAATTCCCCATATTTAAAGATCACATCAAAGATCAGAAATGGTTCACCCAAAAATTAAAATGGTCCATTTACCCACCCTCAATTCATTCCAAAATGGGTTGATTTTATTATATGAATAACCTGGTCCATCTTTTCAATACAATGGCAGCAGGTAGTGTCTCACTGTAACCTCCCGAGACCCAATCGTGATTGCAATGTGCCTTTTTATTTGTGCCTCTTTTTATTTGTAACTAGTAGCACCTAATAAACAAGTGAAAAAATTTAAATTAAAAAATATAATTCTTAGAGCAAATAGATTTACTATAAATGTATGTCCTCTTTGTTGTGACTATGTTGTGATTTTTTTGTAATAATGCCAAGCTATAGAAAGTCAGATTTCTTTCATCAAATTGTTTGTTTCCAGGAGTGTTGGTTATTTGTATTTTTTGAGACGCTATGGAAATTACATCTGAAATCTTTACACCCAAACAGGTTTCAATGAAAAAAACTTAGGTGTCTTACCAGAGGCACTTTTGTTGGCTTGGTGCCCATAGAAGGCCATGGTAATCAACGTCATGTTATGTGACTCTGTGCACCAGAGGTTTACCCCTTAAATAACAGTCTACAGTTTTGTGAACAGTATTCAGTCGGTTAAAATGTAATTCTGCATTGTGTATAACAAAGCCAAAATTTAACATACACGCATGTGGACATGGGGTCGCAAGTTTAATAAAGCACCTTATAGTATAAAAAAAGTAGTCCATGCAGTTTGTGCATCATATTCAAAGTCTTCTGAAGGCATACGATAGGTTTAGGTGAGAAACAACCAAAATTTTAGTCACAAGAAATTGCTTGTTCCCCGTCTGTCGCTCACTTCGATGTTGTCGAAGAAGAGACACTAGGGGTCTCTCGAGCACCAAATATGCCACTGACAGTATTGCCATACCCTGCCCCCGGACATACAGGTATTAAAGCGGGGAAATACGTCAAGTTCATTCAGAAATTTTCTTCGGAGCTGACGGTCGTGCAGTCAGCTGCGAGTCACACACCTATTTCTCTGACGCTTCCCTGCAGTTGGATCTACGGCGCACTTCAGTGGCTTTTCTCCTTCTCTGCACAGCAGTGCAGTTTTCCCCTGGGCGCTTCGATAGCGCAGAAACTTAAGAGTTTATTAAAAGAGTGATTTTCTCGTAAAAGAGTATTTTCCTCTGAAAGAGCTGTACACAGTGGCGTTGAACGTCCTTTTCAGGACGTGTCTTTTTAAAGATGCCTTTCCGCCCCTGTGTAGTTCCGGGATGCGGTAGAGTGCTCTCCGCTTCAGACGGCCACAGGCGTTGTCTCATGTGTCTGGGCAGTGATCACACTGAGGCAGCGTTTGTGGATGTTCATGTTCTCACTGCGAGAGCATGACCATGGCAACGTTGCGGTCACAACTCCAGCCATCCCCCGCATTGCTCCTCCTTCCCACGGGATTGAGGATGATATGGCTGGAGATGGAGGCGATATGGGGATGGCAGCGGGTGCAGCTCCGCCGGGTACGCCCCCTCGGACCACCCGCCCCCCCCCAAGCACGCTCGTTGACTCCCGTCCATGCGAGGCAACAGCGGCTCGCCTCACAGACAGCCTGCCTATCCTCTGGAGCTCGAGGTGGATGAGCTCGCCGTTGCATCGGAGAGCGCGGCATCTGACGTGGATGATTCCCCTGGGCTGCCGCCTTTGGGCCAGCACGCCCAGGCTGAGGCTGACGCACAGATGTCAGACATGCTTGCCCGGGCCGCCGCCAGCGTGGGGCTGGACTGGAACCCTCCGTCCTCCCCACAGCCATCGCGGTTGGATGACTGGTTCCTGGGGCCTTTGCTCCACTCACAGCCACCCCCCTGTCCCTTTTTTCCCGGAAGTGCATGAAGAGCTGACATCTTCGTGGAGGGCACCGATCTCCACTCGTCACAAAGCCACCCGCTCATCCGCTCTTGCTACCCTCGATGGCGGAGCAGCCCACGGGTACACGGTGATTCCCCAGGTGGACAGGGCTGTTGCGCTCCACCTGTGCACCAGGAACCCTACCACCTGGCGGGGTCGCCCTGTGCTCCCCTCCAAGGCCTGTAGGACAACGTCTTCATTGACCGCTAAAGCCTACAGCACCGCCAGACATGCCGCTTCCGCCCTGCATGCCATGGCAACCTGCAAGTCCATCAGGCAAAGGAACTGAAAGACCTGCACAAGGGTAGCCCTGATCCCGACGTACTGCAGGAACTGTGTGCAGTACCTACATTCTCAGTAAAAGAGCGATTTCCTTTGTCTCTGAGTCACCTGGCCAAAAAATGCCGTTCTCACGGCACTATGCCACCAGATCTCAACAGTCCTGGCATGCTGGACACGGACCCCCCGCCTTCAGCCCCACGACTGTTCCCCGGCCGGCCAGTTCTAACGAGTCCAGAGGACGCATCCACCGGACCTCCTCCTCAGTCACTAACCCGCCCCCTGTCAGGTGTGCGGAGCAAGGTAAGTGCTTCGAGTGTTTTCTCAGCACCAGAGCCTTGGGACGTGTCCTCGCCTCCTGGCGCTGTACTACCTGCTCCGCCCCGCTGGGTACGTCTTGGTGCCCCTAGCATGGAGCTTGGATGCGTGGTTTTCACTTCCCAACCAGTCACACTGGCTAGCCCGGACCATCCGACTCAGTTACGCAATTCAGTTTGCCAGGCCCCCCTTCGCGGGCGTCCGCTTCACCACAGTACACGGCGAGCATGCCAAATCCCTGCACGTGGAAATTGCTACTCTCTTACTCAAAGACGCGATAGGGCCTGTCCCTCCAACCAAGATGAAGGGTTTCTACAGCCCTTACTTCATCGTACCCAAGAAAGGCGGCAGCTTACGACCGATCTTGGACTTGCGAGTATTCAACCGGGCTCCCGCCACGTCACGACTCGCCCGTCGTCTCCTCCTTTGGAGCCAGCAGCGACTCAAGTCACTGCGTACCACTCACATCCCTGGCAACCTCAATGTGGTAGTGGGCGCGCTGTCACAGCAACGCTTGCCCGGTGGAGTGTGGAAGCTTCACCCCAGTCTGTCCAGCTGATTTGGGAACGATTCGGCATGGCCCAGGTAGACCTGTTTGCCTCCCGAGAGACTTCCCACTGCCCGCTCTGGTATGCCCAAACAGAGGCTCCCCTCGGGGCAGACACACTGGTACACAGCTGGCCCTCGGGGCTGCACAAGTACGCATTTCCCCCAGTGAGCCTTCTTGCACAGGTGCTGTGCAAGGTCAGGGAGGAACGAGGAACAATTCACCCTAGTGGCCCCCTACTGGCCCACCCGGGCTTGGTTCTCGGACCTCGTACTCCTCAAGACAGCCCCTCCCAGACAAATTCCCCTGAGGAAAGACCTTCTTTCTCAGGGACGGGGAACGCTCTGGCATCTGCACCCAGACCTCTGGAACCTCCACGTCTTGCCCCTGGACGGAAGATCTAGCTGATCTACCACCTGCCGTCGTAGACACGATCAACCAAGCCAGAGCCCCCTCTACCAGGCAACTTTACGCCCTGAAGTGGAGCTTGTTCACAAATTGGTACTCTTCCCGGACTGAAGACCCACAGAGGTGCGTAGTTAGGTCAGTGCTCTTATTCCTGCAGGAGAGGCTGTAGGGAGGCTGTCCCCTTCCACCTTGAAGGTGTATGTTGCTGCTATCGTGGCCCACCACGATGCAGTAGACGGCAAGTCTTTGGATAAGCACGACTTAATCGCCAGGTTCCTAAGAGGCGCCCGGAGGTTAAATCCTTCCCGGCCAGGCCTGTTCCCCACCTGGGATCTCTCGGTAGTCCTCACGGGCCTTCAGAGGTCCCCCTTCGAGCTGCTATAATCAGTTGGACTCAGGGCCCTCTCTCTAAATGCCTCCATCAAGAGGGTCGGGGACCTGCAAGCGTTCTCTGTTAGCGACACTTGCCTGGAATTCGGTCCGGCAGACACATATGTGACCTTAAGACCGCGACCGGGCTACGTGCCCAAGGTTCCTACCACGCCCTTTAGAGACCAAGTTGTGAACCTGCAAGAGCTACCCCGGGAGGAGGCAGACCCAGCCCCTTCGTTGCTGTGTCCGGTACGTGCTTTGCGTACCAACTTGGACCGCACGCAGAGCTTTAGACGTTCTGAGCAGATCTTTGTCTGCTTTGGCGGACATCGGAAAGGGAACGCTGTCTCCAAACAGAGGCTTTCCCACTGGGTGGTGGACGCCATATCATTGGCCTATCACAACCAGGCCGTAACCCCCCCCCCTCTTGCGGGTCCGAGCACACTCAACAAGGAGTGTCGCATCCTCGTGGGCACTGGCCAGAGGCACCTCCCTGGCAGACATATGTAGAGCAGCGGGTTGGGAAACACCTAATACCTTTGTGAGATTCTACAATCTCAGGGTTGAGACAGTATTGTCCCGTGTTTTCTCAGGCCCGAGCCAGTGGAACTCTGTACAAACTGACGGATTGACCGGGTGGATTGCTTGCACCTAGCGCCATTTCCCTCGGTCAAACTAAAATTGTGCGCTTTTTCTCCCAGGAGATCCCACTCATTCGGATCCCTGGAGGACTCCTCCCTAGCCCTTTGGGTCCGCAGTTCAGCAGAGGAACTCGCAGACCTGATCCACTGGTACTTAAGCTACCCTTTACTGGAATAGGTGCTCCACAGGTCAGGACTCCTGCGTGGACTCCCCCCCCGTGTGTATTTTCCACGGTACGGTCCCCTTACGAGTGGACGTGCATCTCCCTTAGGCAGTCCCAGCTGCCCTCCAGTCGCAGTGTTTTAGCAACTCCCCCCTCCTTGAGGCTGGATCTATCACCGCGCCACCTTCCACATGTTGTAAAAACCCATGTGATGTATTCACCACTCTTACTCCCCCCTTCCGGGCAGGTGTGGTATCCGCAGGGTCTTTTCCCCCTAAAACAATAGGAAACTGGACCCCTAGTGTCGCTTCTTCGACACAATGTCGAAGTGTGCGATGGATGGGGAACGTCTAGGTTACGTATGTAACCTCCGTTCCCTGATGGAGGGAACGAGACCTTGTGTCCTCCTGGCCACATCGCTGAGCCGAGCCACTGTGGTGGCCGGACCATTTCCGGCTCCTCAGAAAAATCCTGAATGAACTCGACGTATTTCCCCGCTTTTATAACCCCCTATGCCTGGGGGCGGGGTAGGCAAATACTGTCTGCCAACTTCTCATTGGCCTTTTTTCATAGAACAGAGGCATATTTGGCACTCGAGAGACCCCTAGTGTCGCTTCTTCGACACAACAGCTCGTTCCCTCAATTACCTAGACATTTTTAGCTCTAAACACCTCAGATTTAATGCTAAAATGTAAGGGTTTAATTAGTTTAAAATGTAATGTTACAATAACCAAGTCTAAACATATGAAGTTCCCTTCACTTGGCCAGGAACCCCTGTGGAGCAATAACAGCTCCATAATGGTACCTGACATGATGACCTTAGTAAAATCCTAACAAAAGTTCAAAAGGGCAGCATTCAATGCATCCAAGATCTATCTGAAATCCCAACAATCTAAAATACACTGAATAATTTCCTTGCCTGCCACATACACTCTATTCCTTTTCACTACCTTAAACAGTAAGAAAAGTAATTTCTTAAAGGAACAATAACAACATCTAGACTAATGCCAAATCATTGTGGTTTTGTGTGTAGAGTAGATAGCAAGCTGAGTCGGTCAAATAATTATGGGTGTCTTCAATGACTGAAGCAACAGGCCTCTCTTTGAAAGAGGTATGAATGAGTACTACTATCTTGAGAGGGTGTCTCTGATAGGACTGCTTCCTGTAGAGGTTTAAGAATGGAAAAACTCAGTAGGGGCCTGTCGTTTGCTTCAGTTCCAGACATCACTGCTCTAAATAAAAGAATGAGAAATCAAGAGGAATTTTGTCTTCATGGACTAACAGTCTGACTTCACAATATGGATTAGTAATTCATTAACTCACTTATACATGTGCATACATCACAAATGCATTCTCTTACACACACACAATGCATGTGTCAAACAGTAATTTATTGCAAGAGTGTTGAAAGTGCAGTTATTTCAGTGTGTTAACCTTAAGTTTACCTAATTCAACAAAGCACATGCACATTCATAGCAATGTTAATTGTTCACTCAATGACCCATATTCAATAAAAACAAACTAAATCCAAGTTTGGCAAAATACTGTTTTATTTTTGTACTTAGCTGTCCAGTCACTTTTTCTTTGATCTAGTACCATTTTTACAGTAGAATTTTCCACTCAACACAGAAAAAATACAGGCTTCAAGCCTCCACACCATTGCAACACAGTCAATGGAATTCCTCTCTTTACTCACGTAGCACACTGTAGTTTATGACTCCGAATAACAGATAACGGTGGAATGTCTAAATCAAGATTTTCTGGCATGTAGATACAAGCAAGTTCAAAAAGTGTGTACAGAGGTAGTGTGTATTATATTATGCCTGAACTAAGAGAATAAAAGCATCTATAATAGACAGATAGAACAGGTGTCAAAACAAGCACAACAGCTGGAATTTGTTTTGTATTAGTGTTTAAATAAGAGCACCTTAGATTCATGTCACAAATTTGGCTGTAACAAAAATCTGAAACTGCTTTGCTTTAATATGCTATGAATTCATTTGTAATTTGAAACATTAAAAAGCACAAATATTAGATAATAGCTTTTAAATAAACAAATAATAGCTCCATGGAATGAATTTAGAAGCGTTTGTGTATCAATAAATGATAAAAAACGAAAAGTATGTTAATGGAAAAGTTTACTGATAATGTTAAAAGCCTAAAACAAAGCTACAACTGTAACAACTGAAAATCAAATTCTCATTCAGTAAAAAGTTACTAATAAAAATAAAACAGTTTATAAAAGGAACCTTAATTGGGAGCAAAAATTTGGGTTGAAAAAGTAACTGCAAAAAAAATTTGAAGATCTGATACTTTCAGTGGTTATGTTGCCAGAAGGCAACAGATGAGCAGTGTTCAACTGCATATGAATGGAGACCTAAAAGAACCCTGTGAAACACCTGTGAATGTAGGAAAGAGAGATAAGAAATACAAATGAAGCAAGAAAACATTCAAATATCTGTTAATACAGACTATGAACTGGTTTCAATACAAATCAATGTCAGTTGAATCCTCACACCTTTGATCAATTGCAAAGCAACTTCACTTTTTCAGTGAAAAAAAATGTCATGTGCTATGTGTCATGAATGAAACACAAAGAAAAAACAATGTCATGATATTCTTACCAGTCAAGGGCTTGTATGGGGCTGAAACAAGCACCATCAGAAGAGCCCTGTTATCTCCTCTGTAACAGGGTCAATGTCAATATCATAAAAACAGGGTCGTGTAGGCAAGCCTGGCATGGTACTCATCTGTAAGAAACATACAGTTTAATGAGCAAGCAAAACTCTTATAAATATGTAAATAATATTTCAATTTAATTTGATAGTAGTGTAGAGGTATCAATCCCAAGGAAAACTAATTTTGGGCATAAACCCTGACAAAAATGCACACAAGAGTAAATGAGTGAGAAAGTATATACAGAATTCAGCATTAGTGTTGAGGTAGACTATTACTATACTAATATACATAGTTTGTCTGTGTCAATTCAAAACTTTGTTTGAATTTGTCTTTGAATTTATGATGCCACGAAAGCAAATAAAATTTAGTCACCAAGCAGAGGTTGCTTAACAGATGTCAAAGCATGTTCAATTATTCTATTTTCAATTTTAGGCATATATTCAGTTACAGGCTTTACTGGCAGACACATCTTGATAACAAACAGAGGGGAATGCTGGAGCAAGTAAAACTAGCCATCTCGAAACAATCCTATGAATGCAACTATTTTTAAAGTGAAGACTGCCATTTCTTAGTAAGTGCTTTATTTTTAAACATTATGTATATCAAATATCATAATGAATAACTAGGCAATTGTGTGGCATATCATGTAAATATTTGTGTTCTTAATGGCAATGCATGTATTTTCTCTGAGCTCCAGAAAAGAGATAATTGAAAATTTACTGCGGTGTCTTTTACCTTTGGAAAATTACTGGAATTTAAGACATTACACTCCAATTTTAAAAATCACTGTAGATATAAACAACTTCAGAACCACGACTCAAACAGCAAGATTTTACTTTGTTGGCAACATGAAATTTAGACTTTTATGGTCTAAAACGGAATAATTCTGTCTTAAAGAGCAGGTCATCAGTTTGAGTTGAGTATTAAGTGGATCATTGCACAATAAGACAGGCACACAGTTGCAGATGCGCTTGACAATTTCTTTAATTTTATGCTCCAATCACCACATCTGGTTTTGTCCATAAGAACACCACTGGCATCACTGCCAGAACTGATCCGAGAAACCCCAGCTTTGGCCACATTCTTAGATACACCGACTAGTTAATAGAAATTGGAAATATCTAAAAACATGAATCCATAGATCTAATAAATTAGCCACATTAACTCCACTATTCAGCATCATAAAATGTTTTGAGCCAATTACTAACATCGTCCTGTATTTATAATCTTTATTATACTGCATGTTACACAGCTGTACCTACATAACTACAAATCAACAGGCCTGGACATGTTCCAATAAAATCAGGTCGTATATTGTATTTGGTTCTTTTCAATTATATTAAAACGTCCTCCTTAATACTATAGAAAAAGAGCATTTATTTAAACCAAGCTGCAAAAATGGCACGTTTGGAAAATCGTGGATCTTGTGACATTACAAGGACAATATACATATACATATACATATTTGCAACACCGATTTTTCCGTCATTGCACTCTTGGCCCTGCCCACTGGAGCTTAGTCACACAGGAGAAGAGGACAGAGATGGGCCTGACATGGGAGATTCATCTAAAGTAGACTTACACAGGACACTGTGCCTCTCTGGATTTAAATATTTTTCTACATAAACATGCACTAGACGAATGGCATTGATCATTATCATACATCTTATGCCACTTTTAAAAGACGCAATGTCAAGTTATAACTCTAAAAAGGATCCCCCATTGTGTTTCAATCAGCTGCGCTGTCTTGCTGTTGTGATGTTTGGAAGGCGTCCGGGACAGTTTTTGCACCCTTCTGTGCCATTTTTAATTGTAAACATCTTTGATCGTTTTGATGCGTTTCTGGCAATGTGTTCCTTTTAAAAGCCCGACGGGTCGTGACTTACTATTGCGCAATAACTTCGCGATATGCAAAAACTCAAAAATTAAAAGATAAACATATCTTACATCGTTGGAAAGCTGAGACTCTTGTGATTCGAACGATGTAAACCATTTTAATATACACTTAACACAGCGGGTACAATCGGTGTATTGTTATCAAATTTTAAATTGGGTTTGGTAAGGCTTCATGCTGTGATCTAATTGTGTTTTCCAGCTAATACCTCCCAGCTGTAGTTATCTGCAGGCATCTTTTTACAAAAAAAAATGTAGGCGGAATTTTATTTCCCCTTTTTGAGTGTGTTCAAAGTTCTATTACTCAATACAAGTAAGACTTACAGTGATTCTGAGTCTCCCCTTTCAGAGTCTCCCCTTTCAAAAGAGACCAAAAGCATGCATATACTCCAAAGGGTTCAAGAACAGCATGCATTTTAATTTGGGTAGGCCTTTTTTAGGCGTTTTTGGCAAATATTGCAGGATCTAACAAACTAGGAAAATAAGAGATGTGAAGACCAGAATCTCTGCTTTCAGTGCGATTCAAGCTTTCGAAGGAACTGATATTGAAAAATGGGCCGTTAAAATTGGACTATTGGATGAATATATGTCATGACTGTTTGATAGTTTATGCTGTGCTTGAGTGAACAGTTTGATACATTTAGATGAAATGTGTTGGATGTACGTTATGTTTAACCCTGAAATGTAGCTTTATAATCTTGTGTGGTGTTGGTTTATTTTCTTCAGATTGCATTTCAAATATAATAATAATAATTGATCTATTGTCACACATTATACATAAATTTTTTCATATATACAGTGAAATAATCTTTTTCACATATCCCAGCTAAGCTGATGGTCAGAGTGCAGGGTCAGCCAAGATACGGTGCCCCTGGAGCAGATAGGGTCAAAGGCCTTTCTCAAGGGCCCAACAGTGGTGTCTTGGCAGTGTTGGGGCTTGAACCCCCAGAGCCTCTAACCGCTGAGCCACCACTACCCCTTTCAGAAAGAGGGCAAGAGACAGGGTGGAAAATTATAATATATGAATAAATTATGACTGTTTGGTGCAAAAAAACAAAACAACTTTCTTAACATTGTAAGTAGACCACCAGGAACATACAATTTTATATATATTTATTAGCAGTAATGATTTAGGGTCATATAGCACGATTGCGTGTGTGATATTGCTTATATACAACAGTTCAATGAACAAGTAAAGTGCTCATGGGGCGTCTCTCATCCAATCAGATTCGAAGACCAGAACTTGTTTGTGGGTGTGTGTGTGAATAAAAAGAGTACTTCATGTCCCCTTTAACTAAACTGTGTTTATAAAATTTAATACTTGCTCTTATCAGACTCACAATGAGCAGCTTAATGTTTTAGAAAATGAATTAAGAATGATTCATAAATGTTGACAGGTCAGTGCAAAGTACATTTCATATATTAAAATAAGTTTTCAGTTTTTCATCACTTTCTGAGAGTATGCCAACTTGGGATGCAGTATAATAATCTCACTCATGGTCTTCATTTTATTTCTCAAACAACTAAATTTGAAGCCGAAGGCCAACCTGAGTGGCTAAAAGAAAAATGAACAACAAATCTTAAAATACCACAAATTAAAATCAAGTGACTGGCACACATGTGAGACACAGGCAAAAGAAGGGCATTATCTTAATGAAATTTCATCATTAAAAAGAGGCAAGAAAGAAAAAAGACAGCAGACTTAAAAACCAAACAGTACATAATTTATCCAGCTATTTCACCTTGCCCAGTAAATGGTAACCTATTTAATATAAAGGAATATTCCAGGGTAGCTCAGTGAGTAAAGACACTGGCTACCACCCCTGGAGTTCGCAAGTTTGAATCCAGGGTGTGCTGAGTGACTCCAGCCAGTTCTCCTAAGCAACCAAATTGACCCAGTTGCTAGGGAGGGCAGAGTCACATGGGGTAACCTCCTCGTGGTCGCCATTATGTGGTTTGCTCTCGGTGGGGTGCGTGGGGAGTAGTGTGTGGATGCCGCGGTGGATAACGTGAAGCCTCCACACATGCTATGTCTCCGTGGTAATGCACTCAACAAGCCATGTGAAAAGATGCATGGTTTGATGGTCTCAGACGCAGAGGCAACTAAGATTAGGCGAGTCACTATGCCATCACGAGGATTTAAGAGTGCATTGGGAATTGGGCATTCCAAATTGGGGAGAAAAAAAAGGAATATTCCAGGTTCAATACAAGTTAAACTCAATCGACAGCATTTGTGGCATAATATTTATTCCCACAAACACATTTCGTCTTGCCTCTCCTTTTCTTTAAAAAAAAGCAAAAATCTGTGTGTCAGTGAGGCACTTACAATCGAAGCCATTACAATGTAATGCCAACAAACCCTAAAACGACTGTAAAAATGATTTAAACAACTTTACAGCTTAAATTATACACAACATTTAACAGAAGAATTAGTGCAAGTGGTTTTATAAAATAATAAGCTTCACATTTATGCATTTAAACCATCAAAACATTGGCCCCATTCAATTCCATTGTAAGCGCCTCACCTGTAACCTTGATTTTTGCTTTTTTTTTCTTCTTATGAAAAGGTTGGACAAGTAAAAATATATATTTTTTTGGTAATCAGCATTATGCCACAAATGCTGTCGATTGAGCTGTTGAAACTGGAATATTCTTTAAAGAAGCTACTTCCTTTTTCCTAACTTTTCTTAGAACAAAGCCTAATTTCTCTCTGAGCCTGTTATGCAAGCTGAGCTTTGAATAATTTAATCAAAAGAAAGATTCCTCGCAGGCCTGATGACCCAGGAGCCATTTAATGGATTGTTAGAACAAACAAGCTTCCTTGTAGCGAGATGAGGTGGAGTGATGACCAATTTCCTGCTCAAAAATAAATCTCATCTCATTTTATGACTGACTTTAAATGCCTTTAATTCAAATCTGATGTCCATTTACTTTATTTTTAAATACATAATTTCAAGACATTAGACTTTATTTATCCAACCAGCAGAAAATATAAAAAATAAGTTGGCAACCTAATAAAGGGTAGGGTCTGGGGCAGTGGTTCTTAACTGGTTTCGATTAAATTTACATTGGACAACAAGTTGTAAACCAACACAGTACAATAATTTTTTATTGTACCATTATTGTATCATAAAGAAACCAAATCCAGCACTGCTTCAGCAGACAGTAAATTAACTTAAAAAGTCAGTCAACCCATTTGCGGAGAAGTTAATATTGGGACATTTTTTGCCTCCAAAACAGCCAAGGGATTCAGTTTACTGGGATTCAAATTGAATGTGAAATTACAGATTGTTCCTTCCTCTAAAAGTTAATTTTGTGCTCTGTTGTCTGTCTGCACATTACCAAACATAACAAAATGGAAAAGAAGGTTGCTATTCTAAATTAAACCAATAAATCCCCCAATTATATCCATAGACAATACTTCATTATGTTGTTACTGACAATGTTCAAAAAGAAGTGTATTGCTCTAAGCAATTTGATTCCTTACCACATACTGTAGTCTGTTAATACTTACTACGAGCATGCTCATGCATAAAATGCTATTGACATGTGTTCAAAACACCATAAGCCTTTTAAACAGTATCATCAAGAATCCATTGTGTGGCTTACAGCAGACGCAGATTTGGGCAATACATTTCCTGAGTTGAGGCTAAGATTTGCTGAGTCCCATTGTTCTTTGGCTGACCCCTCCCTCACATATCTGGTGCATGACATCAGTTACTTCCTCCTTTAACCCCCAAAGCTTTGTCCCTGAGGGGCTACCACTGGAAATAACAGGCAGGCAAACACACACCTGTCTTGTAGCCCAAGCTTAACCTCCACAGTCATGTACAGAAAATGATTGTTATGGATTACTTTTTTTGGATAAAAATTGGACACATTTTAATTCTATATTAATTTAGTTGTATTCTTAATGGAATGGCAATGACCAATGACAGACAAAGGGAGTATTCTGGAAACCTGCTTTGAAATCGGTCAATAATTTAGCAAATCTGTTTGAGGATGATTTACTTCTGACTGTTTTACATGTAGTATAGGTAGTGTCTAATGTAAAAAATTAAATAAAAATATGGTGAAATAGACAAACAGACAGACATTTTTACTATGACTTCGTCTCCTACCATTTGCTATATTCCCCTTCTGTCTCTACCTACTCTTGGGCTGGTAGAAGAGTTATCATAAGCTGCTGATGTTGACTGGTTTTGGCTATCAGACAAAACTCTGATATTTGGATTTCTTCTGATGAAGAGAGTTCTAGTGGGAGACTGAATCTAACAGGAGATTAGACGCAAGTTCAAAGCACTGGCAGTAAAGTTTGAGAGGGGTTGAGTGTAAGAGATCACAAGCACAGGCCCTGTGTTCTGCAGCAGGCCGTGAAGATGAAAGGGGACAGGGACAGAACAGCAGTCAGACCAGAGGGCCTGGGTCACAGCCACCCTTCTCCCAGCACGGCACACTGCAGACACCTCACCCCAACCCGAGTCCACATTGTAGTCAGGACCTCTCTCTCAACCCGGAAATGACCTTCCTTCTTTGAGACTCAAATAGGGGAACTACAGTTGAAGTCAGAAGTTTACATACACTTAGGTTGAAGTCATTAAAACTCATTTAACCACTCCACAGATTTCATATTAGCAAACTATAGTTTTGGCAAGTTGTTTAGGATATCTACTTTGTGCATGACATGATTAATATTTCTAACAATTGTTACAGACACACGGTTTCACTTTTAATTGATCACAATTCCAGTGGGTCAGAAGTTTAAATATACTAAGTTAACTGTGCCTTTAAGCAGCTTGGAAAATTCCAGAAAATGATGTCAAGCCTTTAGGCAGTTAGCCTATTAGCTTCTGATAGGATAATTGGCTAACTGAAGTCATTTGGAGGTGTATCTGTGGATGTATTTTAAGGCCTACCTTCAAACTCAGCGCCTCTTTGCTTGACATCATGGCAAAATCCTAAGATATCAGACCTCAGAAAAAAGATCGTGGACCTCCACAAGTCTAGTTCACCCTGCAATTTCCAAATGCCTGAAAGTACCACGTTCATCTATACAAACAATAGTATGCAAGTATAAACACCATGGGACCTCGCAGCCGTCATACCGCTCAGGAAGGAAACAAATTCTGTCTCCTAGAGATTAACCTAGTTTGGTGCGAAATGTGCAAATCAATCCCAGAACAACAGCAAAGGACCTTGTGAAAATGCTGGATGAAAAAATGTAGACAAGTATCTATATCCATAGTAAAACGAGTCGATATAACCTGAAAGGCTGCTCAGCAAGGAAGACGCCACTGCTCCAAAACCACCATAAAAAAGCCAGACTACAGTTTGCAAGTGCACATGGGGACAAAGAGCTTAATTTTGGAGAAATGTCCTCTGGTCTGATGAAACAATAATCAAACTGTTTAGCAATTATGACCATCGTTATGTTTGGAGGAAAAAGGGTGAGGCTTGCAAGCCGAACATCACCATCCCAACCGTTAAGCATGGGGGTTGCCGCATCATGTTGTGGGAGTAATTTGCTGCAGGCGGGATTGGTGCACTTCACAAAATAGAGGGCATCACAAGGAAAATTATGTGGTTATATTAAACAGAGGGAAAACCATTGGATAAAAATAATGACCTGAACATTTATTATTTATTACACAATGTTGCGATAAAGTGAGTGATGAAATAAAATTACATGCACAAGCTCTTTTCAACATTCAATATGTTTTGTTCTATGCAGCCGTGACAATCTAAAAGGACATTTTGTTAACTGCTTGGTTTCCATTTCAGCTGCACGGTCTAATCCCAGTGAGACAAACAAATTGCTTGAATTTTTTTCCAAGTATATTTGAGCTCTTGATACTGTAGAATATTTTTAAGTCAAGAAATAATATTGAATTAAAATTTTTCACATATCTATTTTGTTTTTGGGTTAAAAAGGGATCATTCAGCCTCCATTCAGAGAATGTCTGAAAATATGGAACGACTTGCGGCATTAGGACAACGAATGTGCCGTTTCTATTCAACCAAAATGCGAACTCGGAACAAGCTGATTTAAGTTTAGAACATATTTCATTTGTAGGGATGTCTGATACAAACCATCCATGCAGCTAGACTGCAAGGGTTCTTGTATAATGATACACCTAAAACTAATGTATTCCATTCCCTCACATCTTCTTTTTTACTGACAGTGACATGCTTTTGCTCCAAGCTATTTCTATGCATTTACGATGAAGTAACGCTGGAAGTTATTCACTTGTGAAAAGCACCAGTGAAGATGAAATACAAACGAGAAAAACAATATACACTCACTGAGAACTTTATTAGGAACACTATGGTCCTAATAAAGTGCCCAACATGGACTTCAGCAGTTGTATCCCATTCACCTCAAGGTTTGACATGTTGTGCATTCTGAGATGCTATTATGCTCACAACATTTGCACAATACACTAAACAAAGAATTGCAATTTTATTGTATAACAACCAGTGGTGGAAAGAGTACAGATTTTTTTTTTTTACTTAAGTAAAAGCACTGCTAAGAAATAATTCACTTGAGTACAAGTACTGAGAAATTTTACGCGAGTAAATAAGTAGTTTGCCAAAAAGCTGCAAGTAATTCCATTTCATTTTACTTTATGAAAATTATACTACATATAGTACGCTTCCATTTTTAAAACACAAAGGCATTTTTGTTCTTGAAATAAAGTGATGCTTCCTTTCACCAAGAATGCATTAATTTGATCAAAATACTGCCAAAATCATTAATTGCAAATTATTATTACGATTTCAAATAACCGTTTTAAGTGGTATAACAAATTTTCTTTACCCGTGATAACAAACATACCGTCACCTATTCCTTACAAAAGCATTCTAAAGTGCTAATTTGGTACTCAAGAAATGTTTTATTATTAGATCAATTGAAAATTGTTGCGCTACCATGTGGAAATCACAATACATTGTTTTTTTTTCCCTATTTGCTGAGGTATTGAGTTCTTACAAATCGCTTTACACTTGCAGGTCAAATTTTGTTTTTAAAAATAGACAAAAAGAAACCCCTTTCTCTTGAAATACCATTCTCTCCTAAAGTCTATTGGTTTAGATAGATGAAGGCTATTTCATGCATTACTGTTTTGAAAAAAGAATCTCTAACCAGGATAGAGAGGGAAGTGGATGGCCCAGATGCACAACAAAGACCTGCATTGCTGCAAGAGGATGCTTGGACAACCAGAGCATTAAGAATACAACATTTGTTTAAACAGAAATAGTAATTTGTAAAATGCTAAATGTCTCTTAATTGTCTCTAAACTACATAATGTGCATTGTGACTGAAACACATTCATATTTCAGGTTTATTCTTTATTCACAAACATTCAGCCAAATGTTTGGAATAATGTATAGATTTTGCTCTTATGGAAAGAATTTGGTACTTTTATTCACCAAAGTGGTATTCAACTGATCACAATGTATAGTCAGGACATATGTGAAAAATTACTATAACAATTTCAATCATTTTTCCAGAACTACTTCAGAGTTCTCATCAAAAAAATCCTCCACGTGCAGCAATGACAGCTTCTGCTTTTAGATCCTTGCCATTCTAGCTGTAATTTTGTCCAGATACTCAGGTGACATTTCACCCCACACTTCCTGTAGCACTTGCCATAGATGTGGCTGTCTTGTCGGGCACTTCACACGCACCTTACAATTTAGCTGATCCACAAATGCTCAATGAGGTTAAGATCCATAACACTCTTTTCCAATTATCTGTTGTCAAATGTCTGTGTTTCTTTGCCCAGACTTTTTTTTTTGTTTTTGGTTTCAAAAGTGGCTTTTTCTTTGCAATTCTTCCCATAAGGCCTGCACCCCAGAGTCTTCTCTTTACTGTTGTACATGAAACTGGTGTTGAGCAGGTAGAATTCAATGAAGCTGTCAGCTGAGGACATGTGAGGCATCTATTTCTCAAACTAGAAACTCTAATGTACTTCTCCTCTTGTATAGTTGTACATCTGGTCTTCCACATCTCTTTCTGTCCTTGTTAGAGCCAGTTGTCCTTTGTCTTTGAAGACTGTAGTGTACACCTTTGTATGAAATCTTCAGTTTTTGGGCAATTCCAAGCATTGTATAGCCTTCATTCCTCAAAACAATGATTGACTGATGTGTTTCTAGAAAAATCGGTTTAATTTTTTATAATTTTTGACCTAATATTGGCCTTAAAACATGCCAGACTATTGCATACTGTGGCAACAACTGTGTTAAGCTTTAAACGGTGTCTGATATAATGGCAATTTAGCATGATAACTCAAGGATAAGGTATTGGAGTGATGGTTGCTGGAAATGGGGCTAGATTTGATCAAAAAGGACTTTTTTTTAAATAGTGGTGCTGTTTTTTTTACATCAGTAATGTCCTGACTACACTTTGTGATCAGTTGAATTCCACTTTGGTGAATTAAAGTACCAATTTCTTTCTGTACATTATTCCAAACTTTTGGCTGCCAGTGTATGTCCAAGTATTTTGGGTAAGTTAACATACTGTACAAAACTAATATATTGCAAAATCATAGAGGAAATTTATCCACTATGATAGTGTAGCAATTATCCAGATATGGAACGAGATTATCAAGCAAACTGTTATCAACTCCTACATGCCAACAGAATAAAATAAGGCAAAAATAAACAACACACAGTGATTAGTGAGAGATATGATTAATTCAAACACTTAGTGGGTTTTCTGTATATGTATTCTTGTATTACAGTTGTAATAATAATAATGTCTTAATTAACATTATGGTTATTTAACATACTGAGATATTATTATTATTATTATTATTATTATTATTATGTGAATTGTGATTTCTCATACCTTCTTTATATAAAATCCATCCCTTGTGCACTTTTGGCCTCTAATGGGTGAGGATTTTCAGACAGATAAACAGCAGCACAGGGTAGGGAAAAACAGCACAGCACTGTGAGCGAATGTGTTTCCTGCTATGACTAAGAGGGCCGAACAGTAATGAAATTTAATGCGGGAGTACAATACCGAGCTGATGCGGATTGATAGAAGCAGAGAGCCTGTCTGTCTGTGCAATGGTGCGAGGAACCGGACGACAGGGGAAAAAAATTATTTCAGTGAAAAGTCAAAAGAAGATCGAAATGCAATTGTAATTTCCAGAATAATGAAATATGCAGAAAATCACAGTATTACAATTCTTGTATAGTGACAGGGCAGAAAGTCTAAGAGAGGCTAGATAAGGGAGGACACCGGCGGCAGTTTATGCAAAGCGGCTGTGCTCATGATGCTGTGCCTTTTGGGCTTCCATCGTGCTGCACACAGCACATTTTAGTGTATAGAGAGAACAGATCAAGCTCATAAATTTCTTCTTCCCAAAATTTCAGAAATATTATGTCTTTTTTTTACTTTGTAATTGTGGTGAAAAATAACTGTAACGAAGTTGGATACTTAAATTTCACCCCTTTATCTCCCAATTTGGAATGCCAAATTCCCAATGAGCTCCACGTCCTCATGGTGGCGTAGTGACTCGCCTCAATCCGGGTGGCGGAGAATGAATCTCAGCTACCTCCGCATCGGAGACCGTCAACCCGCGCATCTTATCACGTGGCTTGTTGTGCGTGTTACCGCAGAGATATAGCGTATGTGGAGGCTTCACGCCACCCACCGCTGCATCCAACGTTGCTTAGGAGACCTGGCTGGATTCACTCAGCACACCCTGGGATTTGAACTAGCGAACTCCAGGGGTGGTAGCCAGCGTCTTTACCACTGAGCTACCCAGGCCCCCTAGATGCTTCATTTTTAAATCAACTCAAGTAAAAGTACTATTATTTATTTATAATTTAAAAAAAAAGTAGAAAAATTTAAAAAAATGTACAAATACTGTAATGAGAGTAGTTATTATTTGTTACTTTCCACCTCTGATAATGACCCAGATCTCATTATACAAAAATATAACTTACCTGGAACATTGCCTCACACATTCACATATAATAATTTCTGGAGCAATAAAACTTTAACCAGGCAAACTGACAGAACTTATAACGTTCAAAATGTTCATGTAGGTAGGGATGCCACAGTGTCAGTTTGATGGTTAGATTACCGTTGAAAAAAAAAAAAGCGTTTAACCGGTTTTACGATAATATGGCTGTTAAACCACCAGGAACCTTTTAGCTTCCAGCGCCGCCCATTTCCAGAGCGCTAATGTACTTTGAGAACTAGACACCTTGTACTTTTGGAGACTCAGAATCTTTGCAACGGGTAGGAAGGCTAAAACACATCCTTGAATTAATAAGAATCTCAAACTGAAGCATAAAGATTGGGCCAGGAAATACCAGAACACTGATTTTTCAATGGTTTTATGGACAGATGTGATGAGTGGCTCTTGTCGGACCAGACGTGTGGTAACGCAGTAGCTGGATCACTAATGCACACTTAACATGGGTTTTGGTCAGGTGCCAGCAGGGTCGGGGAGAGGAAATTATGTGGGTTGCTATCATTAATTATGAATTTGTTGGACCTTTTTGGGTTGCAGATGAAAAAAAAAAAAAAAAAAAAAAAAAAAGAAAAAAAAAACCACACACACACACACACACACACACACACACACACACACACACACACACGCAAAACTACTGCCAGTTTCTGGAAGACACTTTCTTCGAACATTGGTACAAAATGAATTCAAGAGTATTCAAGACTATTATGATCTTCATGCAAAATAAGGCTCCTATACATTCATCTAGGTACTCTACTGCTTGACTACCCAGAAAAGGATTGAAAAGTGACTAAGTGTGTGTTCACACTTGTAGTTTGGTTCTCTTGGCCCAGATCAAAAAAGAAAAATTATACATTTAGTTCTGGTTTGCTTGGCGTTCACACTGGCATTTTTAAAACTGAACCCATAGATACAAAAGTATAAAGGTCACAACCTGATTGGACAGCTTTTATGACGTATATTATGTGACGGAATTTGCCGAACACCCAAAACAATGCTGGCTGCTCAGCTAAATGTTCCTGTTGGACCCACTTTCCCTTAACCTATCACTGAACATTTTGAACACGTTTTTTCCAGTATACTGGAAATACGCTCGGACCAAATGTTAATAAAGTACTTTACCTCCTCATTGCTCCATGTTTGCCCTCTGCTCATTTATTTTTGTGTACACTGCTCTTACCGCTCTATGATATCAAATCACATGATTTTTAGGGTAGCATTTTGTGACATCACATCCTGTTATTGGTCCGTTTAGAAGTATTTGGTCCATGCTGAGTTCCTATCAGTCAAACCGCACCAGAGCTCATTTGGAAGCGGAACAAGACCAAATATTGGCCTTAAGACATGCCAGACTACGAGACCCACTATTGCAGTGAACCACACTAACATAGCAATTGCACCAGAATTCATTTTAATCGAACCAAACCTGCCAAGTGTGAACACACCCTTAATAATGACTGGCCCCATTCCTCACCTGAACTTAACCCAACTGAGAAGTTGTGGGCCCTTCTAAAATGCAAGATTTACAGTGAGCCAAAACATTCCACATCTTTGAATGACATCTAGGAAGATGTGGTGGCTGCTTGAGCTAAAATTTTTTGAGAACACATCAAGAAAATGACAGAATTTATGAATGAGGTTCATGAAAGTTGTTTGTGTGAGGTGTGACTAATTGACCATTGAATGTCTTGAAATGACCCAAAATGTTACATGTTATTTTAAATGAGTTATTTACTATAACATACTTTTAAAATGTTATATTTTAAGGTTAGTGGAGAGAAAAATAAAGTGTTACCTAGTTGCCTACTAATTACACACACTTATATTTGAGAATATCGCTGCAACCTCCGTGAGAAACACAACTCTCCCTTTTTCTTTGTTAAATATTAAGTAAAGGTACAGAACATTGTGTCTGTTCAACGGTAAACTCTAAAATGAGAAATACTAACTGCCTAATAATTCTGCATGAAGAGCATGACTTCTTTCTGCATTTTTATCATCCGTCATCTTCAGAAACCCTCAAACCTTCAAATGCACCCAAACAGCCGATTTAAGATGCTTTTTTGGCAGACAGGAGTCTGGTAGATAGAATTCCACTGTTATGTTTTAGTTTATGTGTAGCTCCAATTTCATGTGAAATTAAAGTTTGTTCAGTCCACGATACCTGGCCGAGCAACACTTGGACACCCTCCGTAACCATAGTAACAGCTCCATTAATCCACTGAGGCACAAGAGATTTAAAAATTTAGGCTTACACCGAAAAACTCTATAATATTTATACATTTTAAACATAATATTTTTGCCACATGTAAATACAATTTTTTATGGATTTTAACCCTAGATTCTAAAGTATGGACCCTTTTCACACATCCACATTTGCGAAGCGGAAGTCATCATGGTTGGGGAAATGCAACTATGGCCGCTGCCGAGGTGTATGTTTTCACAGTCCTTCAAAGTTTGCCTGCATTTAAGTTTGGAGACATAAACAGCGGCTATCAATGGCTAAATCTAAACTCAACAAAGATTACAAGTTGTTTTTAGAGGGTTATCTGCACGAATACGAAGGTAAATCAATAAAAATACATTATTATTGAGAGGTTTTGCATTAAATCAGCAGCCACATATTTAAGTATTAAAGGAACAATCTACAAAATTTGTCGCAATTAATTGCAAAAACGCAAAAAAGAGAGCACAGTTAACAAATCTGCAAGTTGTACTTGGTGAAACTAATACCTTATGGGGTGACACACGATATGAAGGAGTGGAGAGACCCATGTCCTGCTCCATCCAACTTCTAACCCCGTCACACATACACTCCCAGATTTCAAAGCATTTCACAATTCCACCTATGAGCGACTGCTTTAAGTCCTCATTTTGAAAATACTGTCCACAGACGAAAGTGCTTCCTTGTTTAATAACAAAGTTATCTTCGCATTTAATTGCCTGAACCCACCGTGCTCGTGAAGTTCAGTATCTTTTGGAAATTCATGGAAATACAAATCCAGAAATGTTCTTTTAGAATTTGTGCAAATAGGAACACTGTAGTGGCACTGGTTATTACTGTTCGTCCTGATCGCCGCCCTAGTTTACCCAACTATGATAACTTTCATGGAAGTGTGAAAAGTGTCCATTACAGCTAAAATTAACTGGGAAATATTTTAAAAATCACGGTTAATATCGAAACCGTATAAATCATGTCAGCCCTATATGTAGGCAAATGTCAAGATTTAAAGCATTTAATTTATAGCTTGTAATGTCTAGTTTTTAAAACATTGGGTGAAGTATGATGAAAATAAAGAAATAAACATAAGATCAGGACTCTGGCTGTTCCAAAGCTGGATGTCTGATTGGAATGGTGGTTCCTAAGGTGAACCAGATGGGTTTAGGAAGAAATAAGAGAAACACTGTGAAACCTAGGAACGGATAAACAGATCTTAATGAAAACCACAAATATGCGCACACACATCCACAAGCATGGGTCACAGCATTCAAAACAAAGCTTTGACCCCATCACGCACAATGAAAAAGCACACATGCTCTAACGGCTGTTTTTACAGGACTTAACCAAACTGTCTCACAAGTTTCCTCATGAACCCTAACTGAGGTCTAAGCTTTTCATTAATAAAACCGTCATTGGCCAAACATTGTTAGGAACGCAGACAGATATACTGTATGTGTCTTAGGACAGGCGATATTGGCTGTCGGGGGCAAAAACTTAAGGGCAGAGGAATTTGGCCCCAGTGCTGTTTTTAAAGTTCCAACAAGGTCATAGATCATAGGTTCAAACGTAATCCTGGATCCTATTAGTAAATGAAACATTCACTTACCAGTGGAGGAAGTTATTAAAAAAAAGAAAGAAAGAAAAAGGCTAAGAGGCAGTGGACAGCATGAAAAGCCAACAAATGAGTCTGGAGGGAGAGAAATAGAGGGGGAAAGAGGCAAGAATGGAATAAGATGAGAGCTTCTATCAGATTTCAAGGACATTACTCACAGTTCCAACTAAAGGGTAGATAAACCCTGCCCCGATGCTGGCACGGACATCTCTGATGGGCAAGATAAAACCGGTGGGAATGCCCTTTTTCTCAGGCATGTGGGAAAGAGACAGATGAGTCTTGGCCATGCAGATAGGTAGAGCACCAAAACCCTAAAATACAGACACATTCACATCATCAGCTTTAGGCTGCTGACACCTGTTAGGCACCTAACAGGTTGGAATTATTTAACCATTTTAAAGGGATAGATCATTTACTCACCCTCATGCCATCCCAGATGTGTATGAATTTCCTTCTTTAGCAGAACAAAAACTAAGATTTTTAGAAGAAGATCTCAGCTCTGTAGCTCCATACAATGCAAGTGAATGGTGACCAGAACTTTAAAGGTCCAAAAAGCTCATAAAGGCAGTATAAAAGTAATCCAAACTCCAGTGGTTTAATCTATGTCTTCAAAAGTGATATAATAGGTGTGGGCGAGAAACAGATCAATATTTCAGTCCTTTTTTACAATAAATCTCCACTTTCACATTATGATGTTTATGCTGCTTTTATCTGCTTTTTGGACCTTCACATTTCTGGCCACCATTCACTTGCATAGTATGGACCAACAGAGCTGAAATATTCTTCTAAAAATCTTTGTTTGTGCTCTGCTGAAAAAAGAAAGTCATACACATCTGGGATGGCATGAGGGTGAGCAAATGAAAGAATTGTATCCCTTTAATATCAACTACAACAAATCAAAACTAATTTGCTAGCGGTTTAAACGGTAAGCAAATACTCAAATTATCTGAGGATAACAATTTAATCGAATTTCAGACATCAAAACAACAATACTGTATGTACATTTTATTGTAGAAGACCCCCTACTTGTTAAAAAAGGAGACAAACACATGTTCAGAGTATAATCACTGTGCTTTATATGCTTATGCTATCTGTGTGAATAAAGCCAAACAAGACTGTACATGTGTGTATATGCATGTAATGATCTGTGGGGCCCTTTGTCACCTGTTGATTGTAGTAGTCTATTTTAGCTTGAGCCTCAGGGGAAAGCTCAATGTCATCAGCGCCATAAACCTTCTGAGCAATCGTCCGAATTTTCTCTACAATAGGATCCTATAAAATAAAAAAAAACAGGACTCGATCATTTCACAGGGTGAAAGGAAGATTTTTTTTTTATTTCATAGTCAAACTAATAAAGACAAAACTAACAAATAAACTTGATCAGCTTTAAAAACCTCCTTATTGGAGGTCATAAAATCCACCCAGCCAGTATTCTGAGTAGATGCATGGGACTCCAATTGTCTAGACCTCTAAAATTATAACAGAGAACAGTCAGAGCCAAGAGCAGAGATTACCAAGAAACCACTCCTTTTCATAGCATCACTTAATCAGTCACACCTTCCAAAACTCACTAAGATTAACTCAAACCAGCTGCAAGTTTTACCACTCTCCCTCTCATCTTGGCATAGACACTGGGAGGATTCTGATGTAAGGTTAATGAGCAATTAGCACAGCATGTGTGCACAAGACAATCCTGTATGTAGATATGATCATGTTAATAGCATCCATCAGAGTCGTTTTGCTCCAAAACATCTTGGATTCCAAGTAAAAATCGATCCCTAATACAATGTGTTTGCTTTACATTCAATCAGCTTCAAATACAAATGAATGCATAAGACAATTAAACACTGTTCCATCTCAGAGGCATGACCATTTTCCTCCATGGGGCTGCTATTTTTACACAGCTGTATGTAGCTCGTGTATTTTTTTTTTCCACACATATGTCAGTATGACCTTACCTGCAGGCTATACAGAAATCGAAAACGGCTCTCTTGAGACGCAACAACTTTTACAGCATGTGCCAACTCCACAGAGCCCCGCCCACCTCTTGCCCAATGATGACACGGTACAGCAGCTGAGGCCCCAGAAGCATTTGCGATGCAACACACCAGGTCGATCTCTGCTTGAGTGTCAGTCCTTCACAGAAAGAGAAAGCATAAGCGGTTCTGATATGGCAAACCAAAATCCCAAGCAATACAGACCAATACCACTTACTTAATTTGGTCATTAATTAAAAAGTGGAAACTAAATTTCCAAACATACCGGAAAGACACACTTGGGTAGAATTAGGTGCCAATTAGAACAGCAGTTGTGGCTGTTTTTGATTATTGTCCTTTGATTATTCTTTGCTTTAATTGGTTCTCTGATTTATGTCAACCATAGCCGTTTTCCACTGATTTAGGGAACCAAAATGTTCATGTTGAAAATGCACATCATGTTGAAGTATCAGGTGTATGTAGATGGACCAATCCTTACTTGAAGACATTCAGAGCTACAACCACAGGGACCCCAAAAAGATTAGCGTTCTGAATCTGCTTCACCAGGTTACTGCAGCCCTTCGCAACTAGCTCTAGATTCTAATGACAAAACATCAACATGGATCAAATAAGAAAAATTCCAGTTGTTATACATACATACATACACACATAACATGCATGCAGTTCCCCCCCGTGCTGCCAAAACAGCGCCAACCCGCATCACAGAATAGAATTCTGAGATTACATCCTTCTCACCAAAATTGTACGGATTGGTTATCCGAGTTACCGTAGACTTTGTCAGTTCAAACCAGTCTGGCCATTCTCGGTTGACCTCTTAACAAGGCATTTCCATCCACAGAACTGCCGCTCACTGGAAGTTTTTTTTTGTTTTTGGCACCATTCAGAGAAAATTCTAGAGACTGTTGTGTGTGAAAATCCCAGAGAATTAGATGTAACAGAAAAATACTCAATCCAGCACATATGGCACTAACAATCATGCCATGCTCCAAATTACTGAGATCATATTTTTCCCCATTTTGATGGTTGATGTGAACATTAACATGCACTGCTGCCACATGATTGGCTGATTAGATAATCGCTTGGATGATTGTTGGTGCCAGATGGGCTGGTTTTGAGTATTCCTGTAACTGTCTCTAGAATTTACTCACAATGGTGCCAAAAACAATAAACATCCAGTGAGCAGCAGTTCAGCAGATGGAAACTCCTTGTCGATGAGAGAGGTCAGCAAATGGCCAGATTGGTTTGAACTGACAAAGTCTACAGTAACTCAGATAATTGCTCCGTACAATTGTGGTGAGAAGAATATATGTATATATACACACACACACACACACACACACACACACACACACACACACACACACACACGCACACACGCACACACGCAACTCGTCGACTGAACTAATGTAAATCTAACCACATCCATTAAGCTGTGCACTGTTAATGGGATGGATTAGAGGAACAATACAATATACACATTTTATATTGTTATTGTTTAGTGTATTGAGTCTAGACAAGTTGGCATAATGTTGATTGCATGTATGTTGGAGTAATAACATAGTAGTGTGTCAGCGTTTTTGGCTAAGCATTCTAACTCCGTTAAAGCTGAAGTATGCAATTGCTGTACCACTAGGGTCACTAAATAATTTTCAATGATAACAAACAGGTTGCTTTAACACTTCATCTTTTATTAATCAGACAAATCGATGTCCCGTCCCTAATTAACACCATTGGTTGAGCCAATGTTGCCATTTCTGGCTGGTCAGGATTCTCTAGGGATGGGTGATACTACAATTTTTTTTTAGATCCGATACCAAGTACTTTTAAGCCAGTATCGCCTATATCGATACCAATACCGATTCCTCTAATAAATTTCATTTTTACGAATTCTTTGGATAAAATTAGTAACTTAAATTATCACTTAATTTTGTATATATTTATAGGACCAAGCAGAAAATGATTAGGCTGCTTTGTTTACCTTTTAAAAAGTATAAGCCACTTATAAAACCACAAAATTAAACATAGATATTATTATTATTATTATTATTATTATTATTATTATTATTATTATTATTATTATATGGTTACTATTACTAACTATTACTGTAGCAAAACCTTGGTTACTGTCAAAAAACCAAACAAAAAAAAAAACAAGTTTAATATGGTCATGGTTAATACAATATTACTACAGTAAATCCATGGGTAGTTTTCATAAGGGTATCATTTATTGATGAGGTTTAAAGATCAATATCAATGTTTTAACAACTCATAATACATGTCATGTCTAGGTTTGTCATTACTTGGTGTGAATAATTCCAGATGCTGTTTGTCTGTCATTACTTCAGGAAAACACTGCTCCCCTCTTTGAACGAGCACTGTGACTGAAAGGGTGAGTACTGTCTGCTGGTGCATTTTAGCATTTCTGCACCTCAAAATGAGCATTCGAAAAAAAAAATTCCATTGCCATGCAACAATTCGCTAATATAATTATTGTTTTCGAAGCTTATGAGATGCATTATGAATTTCACCTGCTGTTGCACTCGTGTACACAGTAGTGTGACAATAAAGTGATTTGATTTGATTGATTTGATTTGATTAATATTCATGTTATCTAAATAATATGATCACTGGTTAAATATAAAAAAAACTTCAGAATCAATATTTTTATGTAAGGATCGATATTCTTGATACCACATCAGTATGGGAATTATCAATACTTTAGTATTAATCTGCCCATCCCTAAATCAGAGGAATGCTCTGATAGTGCCTCAGAGCTAGTGTGCATATATGGGGAAAACAAACACATGGCTTAATTACAGTCGTTTCCGCAAATTAAGCTATGATAGGAGAACGGATTTTATTACACAAATTACACACTTTAGTTTCAAGTATACTCACATATACAATTAATAGTCCGGTTTCAGTTCAATGTTTTAAGGACATTTTAGTGGAAAGAACAAGACAAAGTGAAAACCAATAAATCCTTGGTTGTAATCTTTTACATGCATGGAAATGTTCGTTAGTATCTTCAAAGTTTGAGTCAGTTTGTCTCTGAGAAAATCATCCCACCTGAGGTGGTTTCCGGAAGAAACGGTGTTCTGTTTTGTAGCTAAATTGCTTGTGAAGGAGAACCATTCTCTGAGAATAGAGATCCAAAGCTCAGGGAGACACGCTTTGGTGCCTTCTGCTTCTCATTACAGAACCGCACAATTAGCTTAAGCACTTCAGTTATTTTCTCAGCTGGGGTTGCTTTAGAAAGTCTAATGAGAAGCAGGTACAGCATTTCTTAGACTACAACTCGCATTACACCTCTCGTGTCTCTACCTTAAACACAGATAGTATTTACCCTGTAAATTAAATAACAAAAACCACATTAGGGAGCAAGAGGCGAGCTGGGAAAGTAGGGGTGAGCAGACATGCTCTGGGCCTTTGGAACCAAGCTGGGGTGGGGCAAATACTCATTAATTTACTCCTCTCCCCTATCTCTTTTAAAACCCTCTTTATGTTCATCCTGCCTTTGGGGAGTAACATCGCCACTTATTGATGGAGTAGGATACTACATACAATTTGAAAAAAAGAATAATATTAATCCCAAAATTTTGCTCTAACTAAACTTAAATAAATTTCTCCACAAAAACATTCCTGTTACATAAGATTGGGTTAAAAAAAATGTTTACCTCATCAATATATTCTTTAGGGAGTGGTACACCAGCTGTAACCTGTAAAAACATGACATCTACTGAACCTATTGCAATTATATTTAAATGATCAGATCAAGCAAAAATGAAAATTATCATCATTTACTTACACTCATGTTGTTCAAAACTCATATGAGATTAAATTTTGTAATAATCCTTATAGTTCTTTGCAATACAAGTTCATTGTGACCATGGCGTTCAAGCTCCAAAAAGTGTAAACGAAATATAAACAAAACATAAAAATCACAATAAAAGTTATTCAACTAGCTCTCTTATTGCTTCAGAAGACTTGCGATATTGCACAAATCGTATAGACTAATTTTATGGTCCTTCTTGGAGCTTAACGGACTGTGGTCACTATGTACATCTGCTATTTGGCAAGAGCTACATAAGAAATTAGAAACTGAGGAATGTCTTTGTATTTGACATTTTTGGTTGCACTTTTCCTTTATTGCAGCCTTGTATGTAAAGGCACATGTATGTACAGTAAATGCAGGCACAAACATATACTTACATTTGGTCCCCCTCCATGCATCTTCAGAGCCCGGACAGTGGCTACAAGCACCACAACATTAGGCCTCAGTCCAGATGTCCGACACTTAATATTGAAGAACTTCTCCATGCCAATGTCAGCACCAAAGCCAGCCTCAGTCACTGAGCAGGGAAGGAGAATATATATTTTTTTAAATTCCTTTTCGAATTTGTTGAGTGACGCTTGTAAATAAGCATCCCAAAACCTACTGCTTTATTTTTCAAGAAATTGATGAAATTAGACAGTATGTTAGCTACAGTCACCATTCACTTTCATTGTACAGAAACATTAAGTAATGAAAGTAAATTGTGACCGAGGCTGTCGGTCCAAAACATTCTGCCTAACATCTCCATTCGTGTTCCAAGTAAGAAAGTCAGTCATACAGGGTTGAAACAACATGAAGAGTAATTGAAATCATTTTCACTTTTTCACATAATTAAGAATTATAATTTTTATAGATCAAAGGGGCCAACCCTATTTACTGTAAATGCACACTCACCTGCTTTCACAAATTTACACAAGAAAGATGCTTCTACAATGCCACTGTAATTTAATTGCCCCTGTATTACATAGAGTTATTGGCATTCATTTATAATAAGGATATAAGTCGTTTCATGTACGTGCAAACTTAACTCCAGCATTTTTGCTATCAAGAGTCTGTGATCAATGGAATATTTCAGTGGAATTCTGAATAGAGCTGCTAGAATTTTTTGTTTTGTTTTCAGCTCCACTATATTTTTGCAACAGTGAATACATATTTTTCTTACCCCAGCAAGCCACATTTGTTGGTTTTCTGTGTGAGGGACATCTACTGTTTGTGTTTGAACTGGCCAGCATAAAAATGTGTATGTGCCATTGAACAGCGAGTATGTGTGGAGTATTTTCACATATCCACTTTTCCCAGAACCCAGAGTTTCCTGTGCTACTTCCCAGGCTTTTGGAGCAGGAGGGAATGGAAAGGGTAATGTTGTTATTTCCACCAAAGAGGTCTGGCATATTTTTCATGTGTGTGTGTGATGGTCTGGCATTCTGAACGGAGGTAACCCCCCAGAGTAAGAATGGAGTTCATGCCTGCTCAGCCAATGACATTGAGCGTGCGACGCTCAGCTTTCTATACATAACGCCATCAGTCAAAATATTGACACAAAAGCAGATCTAGCAGAATTGTCTCAATAGATCTGAAAGATGCCTACTTTCATATCCCGATCAGACCAGCTTTTTGTCTGTTTTGGAGGTCACTCAAAAGGCATGCCAGTCTCAAAACAGAAATTGTTACAATGGATTGTTGATGCTATAACACTGATGTACAAATCTCAGGGAACCCAATGCCCTATTGGCATGAAGGCCCACTCAACGAGAGGTATGGCCACCACTTGGGTGTGGGAAAATTATGTTTCCATACAAGAAATCTGCCTGGCGGTGGGTTGGGCTTCATCCAGCACATATGCACAATTTTACAACCTTGACGTGAATTCGGTGGCTTCACAGATATTGTCTGTGATTTCTTATACGCTTCCTATAAGCCAAGCGTGTATCTGTGCGACATAATCTTATGTCCTGCCCTTTCTATACACTCAGGGTAGTTACAACGAGATTCACTCTTGAGGTGTTATGCGTAATGTGACCCTTGTCCAGTACCGCAGCACGATCGTACACATTTCCATAGGCGCCAGCGACGCAATGTAAGTGACCGAAATCGAAAGGGAACATCTCCAGTTACGTATGTAACCTCGGTTCCATGAGATGTAGGGAACGAGACATTGCCTAGCTAGCAGCACTACCAGACATCACTATCAGGCGGCTCAGCTGCCGCTTTTAGACGATAAATTCTAACTGATGGCGTTATGCCAGCCGCTTGTATAGAAAGCGGAGCGCTGCACACTCAATGTTATTGGCTGAGTGGGCGTGAACACAATTTGCTCAATTCACTTGCATCTGAATTGGCGTGATCCAATAAGAGTTCAGAAATCGGAGAAAAGGAGTTTTTACCATAAGCATCAGCGACGTGATGTCTCGTTCCCTACATCTAAGTTACATACGTAACTGGAGATGTTTTACAAAGAGACTGGAAGCTCCATCTAACAGGGCAGGATTAAGACTCCTTATTGCCCCTGGGCATGAACACATATTGCCAACCACTGACCTGTACAGTGTCCTATGAGAACAGTTTTCTACCTGTAGAGGGTGCTTGAAGGCTCAGAAAACCAAATCCTCAATTATGCATTTAAATCTCAGAATGTTTTATATCTTATTGGAGACATTTTTACACTGGATTGTAATTTTTTATCAAAACTGATAATTGCAAGGATTCGTACCCATCAGTGGAAATCAACTTCAGTGGTATCTATAAAATAATTTGTAAAAAAGTTATCCATTTATACTAAAGACTGTGATTGGCCGATCAGTGCTGAAAGAAAAGTGACAGGTACCATGTTAAGGAGCCATATGGTTAATCTTGTCCTGATTTAAACGAGTCTACATCACCAGGCCTCAAGTCATCCACACAAACAGTGAAATCTTCACAGCTGTGCAGAGAGGAATGTGAGGCGGGGAGTATGTTATTGGCTTTCAAGAATTCAGATTTCAGAAAATATGCAATTATCAGACCATCTATCAGTCTGAAGCTCAAGAGCAATCAGTTACAATCAGCCAGTTACTATCATGCCATTCTGGTATTTCTGAACACTTCGGTGGCTTTCCTGTGAAGCGGATCTCTTGTGTATAATCAGCTGATAGGCAATGTCCTCCCTCTCACCCACTGACACCCTCAAATCAACACTACATACCATACATAACATACAAGTGACCAGTACAGACTTCAGAAGTTTTTTTGTGCTCATTTTGTATTCCATAAAAGAAAAAGATCATATGGGTTTGGAATGACAAAGAGGAGTAAATGATAACGTGTTCATTTTTGGGTGAACTATACTTTTAAGAAAAATAGCAAGTCAACCACCCTACTGCAGGTCTTTGCTGCTTGTTTTTTTGCAATACAGTATATTAAACAATACATTTTTTATCATTCTCTGCAGGGGTCTCTAGCACTGTTCCCTTTCAGAATATAACAAAAGTATGTCAACATTTCAAAGCTGTAACTCAACATAGTTCTTGGCCTGTTTTCACATATCATATTTTCCCTGGGCTTATCCTTAAATGATGGGTAAAGCTTACTCTGCTGTTAGCATGAACCGCAGGGCTTCACCATTCCCAGCATTCTTTTAGTGTCTGGGGCATGTTGTTGAGCATTGAGGACAAAAGGGAGGGACAGAGTGAAAAGGATAGAGAGAAGGAATGAAAGAAATGCAGAGATTGTGAGTGTGTATGCATGTACTCAGTTTTAGTTTGGGGATAAAAGTGAGCTAAATCTGACAAGACCTTTCCTTTGGGGACATTCAGGGACATCCTCAATGGGAAATAAAATTATTTCTTAAAAAAACAAAAGTTTTTAAAGGCGTATGGCAAATCTATAGAAATGTGTTGTTTTTACATACCGTAAAGCTAATTACAGTACTACAGTATACAAAGTATGTGTCTATGATAGATCCTCACTAATATAGCTTCAAAGGTCTATGTGTGTGTCCGTTTTTTGCATTTTGAATGTATGTTCAGGTGTGCTGACAATGAGAATTTCTTGGATTGAGCTTTACAAAACATTCCTTTGGGTTTTAAGATGAAGGATCCGGTTCTCTGCGTGGCTTTATCCAAGCTGTAAAGGTTTCCTAAAGCTCTCAAGCAGTGGCTAAGCATTTGCAACCACTCTGACACATGAGCAGGAGTCCAGTTTAGCCTTCTCAAAGGCCTGTTGCACAAAGCTAGTGGAGCAAACTCAGAGTAGGTTTTGGGTTGACAAAACCAGATAGAGCCAAACCGGTTTAAATTGGGTTCAGCGATCTCAAGACACTTGCTATAAACATCCTGTCAACTGAAATTTAACCTCAGTTTCATGATTAAATCTGAAGATCATGCACATGAATGCGATATTTGCATTTAACAGCCAATGCATAAAGCAGGGATAGAGTCTCGCGCTTAAATTGAGAAATTCAGCGTGATTCATGTCTCTGCTAAAGATGAAGAGATTGTTATGAAAATATAAAGAATTAAAATCTATAAAGTATAAAAATTTCTCTCTCTCTCTTATATATATATATACACTCACCTAAAGGATTATTAGGAACACCATACTAATACTGTGTTTGACCCCCTTTCGCCTTCAGAACTGCCTTAATTCTACGTGGCATTGATTCAACAAGGTGCTGAAAGCATTCTTTAGAAATGTTGGCCCATATTGATAGGATAGCATCTTGCAGTTGATGGAGATTTGTGGGATGCACATCCAGGGCACGAAGCTCCCGTTCCACCACATCCCAAAGATGCTCTATTGGGTTGAGATCTGGTGACTGTGGGGGCCATTTTAGTACAGTGAACTCATTGTCATGTTCAAGAAACCAATTTGAAATGATTCGAGCTTTGTGACATGATGCATTATCCTGCTGGAAGTAGCCATCAGAGGATGGGTACATGGTGGCCATAAATGGATGGACATGGTCAGAAACAATGCTCAGGTAGGCCGTGACATTTAAACGATGCCCAATTGGCACTAAGGGGCCTAAAGTGTGCCAAGAAAACATCCCCCACAACATTACACCACCACCACCAGCCTGCACAGTGGTAACAAGGCATGATGGATCCATGTTCTCATTCTGTTTACGCCAAATTCTGACTCTACCATCTGAATGTCTCAACAGAAATCGAGACTCATCAGACCAGGCAACATTTTTCCAGTCTTCAACAGTCCAATTTTGGTGAGCTCTTGCAAATTGTAGCCTCTTTTTCCTATTTTTAGTGGAGATGAGTGGTACCCGGTGGGGTCTTCTGCTGTTGTAGCCCATCCGCCTCAAGGTTGTGCGTGTTGTGGCTTCACAAATGCTTTGCTGCATACCTCGGTTGTAACGAGTGGTTATTTCAGTCAAAGTTGCTCTTCTATCAGCTTGAATCAGTCGGCCCATTCTCCTCTGACCTCTAGCATCAACAAGGCATTTTCGCCCACAGGACTGCTGCATATTGGATGTTTTTCCCTTTTCACAGCATTCTTTGTAAACCCTAGAAATGGTTATGCGTGAAAATCCCAGTAACTGAGCAGATTGTGAAATACTCAGACCGGCCCGTCTGGCACCAACAACCATGCCACGCTCAAAACTGCTTAAATCACCTTTCTTTCCCATTCTGACATTCAGTTTGGAGTTCAGGAGATTGTCTTGACCAGGACCACACCCCTAAATGCATTGAAGCAACTGCCATGTGATTGGTTGATTAGATAATTGCATTAATGAGAAATTGAACAGGTGTTCCTAATAATCCTTTGGGTGAGTGTAGATATATGTCAAATCTTTTATATTAGTTTGAATTAAAAGCCTAATATCATTGAGTGCAAGACATGTCACTTTGTATGATATTCTACAATATAAAGGTGCTATATGTAAGATTGACAACAAGCCAACTCCGCATCCGTTTTAAAGGATTTCTGGGCTTTAAGCGGTTTCCATCTTCCAAAGGCATCTCCAATATTTATCCTTGTTTTACTACACCTCTGGTCATGGTGGTTTTTAGATGGATGGTGAGGCTTTTTAGGGCAGGTGGAATCTGTCATCTCTGATCCAGTTCATTTGCTGGCTTTGATGACTGCAGCACGCAGTGTTGTTTGCCTGCAAACTTGCTCAAATCTGGCAAACAGGCGGTGTCAAATACTATTGGTGAGAGGGCAGTGGGCGGGATCACACAGCCCAAAACATAAACAGAAATTCCGTCCCAGAATGGAAACTTCAAAGTATAATATACTCTCTGTAGCATTGTTATTGGAGAAGCCAGTATTTCAACATAGCATGTCTCCTAATTCTCTAATGACATATTCTGGTCAATTTATGATTTAGTACAGTAAAAATATTACATGTAGCACCTTTAACCAGTATATTTGATCAGGTGGAAAGACTCGTCAAACAATAAATGTGTCTTTAAAGTGTTATATAACCTTACGAACACTTCTCCAGCATTTTCAGTAAGATATACAAAGACACTCAATATTCAGTTTCTAATGTGCTGCTCAAAAGATACAAGGTTCTCAGGTCTTTCAAATAAACATCTTATATCTTAGCATGTATGTCTAATATATTAAATTGTAATATATACTATGTAAATTCATTAAATCTATACAGTTACCTGTGACACATGCTTTATTTTGGAGCGAGAGATACAGCGGGAGTGACTTTATTGCGTCAAAGACTTCACTTTATACACAACTGATTGGTTCAATTTGTGATCTATAACCCAGAATAAAACCAGTTCTGGAGCAGGTAAGCTGTGTAACATCAGTTGCTATATGGCGACGAACACTTAAACAAGCTTTGTGCAAAAGGCCTCAGGTCTCTGAATGTGTGTTACTATAAAAAGCAGATAATGTGGTGTGCAAGTCAATGTGTTTGTGTGTGTGTGCACATGCTCACCAACATAGCCCTCTTCTCCAACCAGTTTAAGAGCCAGCTTGTCTGCCAAGACAGAGGAGTTTCCATGGGCGATGTTAGCGAAAGGTCCTGCATGCACAAACACTGGAGTGCCCTGGCCAAATGAGACAAATAACAACAATTCAAGTCAGAGCTGCATTTCTCAAAATCTTACATAAGTACTTGACGTGTTCATAACTGACAGTAATTTTTACTTACTAATAACGGCACACATATGTTCTGTGAAAATTTCACAGATCGAGTTACATATACAGTACAATATACAAAAGTTTTAGGCACTTTTTTTTTTTAGAAACAATTTTGCATAGTGAGGATTTCTTCAAAAATAATGCCAAAAAAATTTTCATTTATCAATTAACATCTGTTCTTCTAATCTATTTGCAAAAGGAATGTTTGGGAGTCTAAAATGTATATCACTGAAGATGAACATGACAACCCAAAGGGTTTGTGGTCTATTTTCACATTTCTATATTTTGCATAACAACTGTGGTTGAGTTCACATCTATTGGTGCCATTTTACACTATTCTTCAACTACAAAAAACTTTTCCAAAAGTCTAGAAAATGCATTTCATCATCAAAAGCCAGAAGGCATCTGAAGCGCAGTGAAAATGTGGGGTTTGAACCGCTGACCCTGTGGCTCCTCTGTAAACTTCCCAAACACTGAAAGGCCACACAGCACTCATTGACAGCTGAAGGGACAGGAAGGAGAGAGTGCAGGAAGATGGAAAAGGGAGGACACACAAAACAAAGAATGGGGTGATGAAGCCACTTGAATTGAGGAAAAGGAAGTACATTTTGTTGTGCCCTCCATCAATGGAGAAAAAGACAACCTTCCTTTAATTACCCAAACATTTATCACTGCATCCCAGCATCCTCCTTTCACTGCTTTTGCATGCCCTGATACTGTATGTTATAAATTATTTTAACTTACCTTTAGGAATCAAGTAAGATACTGTGTGTAGATGATCAAATTGAGGTAAGGCAGCAATTGATATGAATAAATTGGCTTGATCAAATTCTAAATGTTCAGTTCAACAAATTGGTTAAAAACCCCATTATAATATTTATTTGATTTATTATTAAAAAAGGCATTCTAAAAACTAACATGACAATCAATTTTTTGTTATATAGTTAAATTATCATCAATTATGTTTCATTTATGATTGATCATTTAACATTCTGCATTTATTTATATAAACACAATGTGTTCCATTTCTTGTGTGTACTTTAACTGGTTTTGTGTTTTGAATTTTTTACTTTGGTCAAAATTGAAGAATATTATATGAGTGTTTCAATATTAAGGTTTTGACCCACATTTCAGTCTTGCACCTACAGTACCATCATACAAACATGATGCAAAATTGCCTTCTACCTTTAGACACATGCATTTTTAGATATTGAAGCATTGGATCAGCTCATTCAGAATGCATTATATTGGTTTATTATATTCAAACTATGATCTATCTAGTTCACAAACTGGGTCTGGAGGCAGCATTTTAAAAGGCAAATGCACTGCCAACTCAAAGGCTTTTCCAAAACGTAGGTAACTTAATTATGCTGCCTCCTAAGATACACAATTTGTCAAATTCTAAAGGTAGCATCCTATGTATTATATCCTTTATTGGGTAGGCAATCCCAGAATGCATCCTGATGATCTTCAGTGCAATGCGCATGAGGAGCACTATTTGAATGATGCTCAGAGTTGCCATCTATGTAGAGCGTTACAAATCAGTCTCTTATGAGGCTTAATTTCAGTTAGGATGCTGCCATAGAAGACGGCCGTCTATGTAGGCAGGAGCCAGCTCACCAGGTTTTGGAACATACCCACTATAACAGTTTACAGATCCAAGACATAATCAATCAATTCTGATACATTGCAACCATTATTTCGATTGAGTTTAATCTGCAAAATCTATTCAACAAATGTACTAAAATGAATTTAATCACAAAATGGACACCACCGATGGATTGTCAAAATGAAATAATGAGGGATGGTCTTTGCGTGTGTGCAAGATACACTGAAAGAGTGTGAATGATTTTCCAGTGAACAGTAATTTGGATAAGTTACAGAAGTACAGAAAAGAAAAACTATCATTTCAAAAAATGCAAAGGGATAGGACTGGACACCATTGCCCTGCGAGAGTGGAAAAGAGGAGAAATATGGCATGCCAAAGCCAGGAAATTTGGAAAACAGGAAAAACCAAGTGAGAGAATAGTAGGGGTTACCACGGTAGGAAATACATACGTGGCTATTTCTATTTTTCCACAGTGGCCTGTACCTTGTCTTAACTAGCAGCTAGCATGGCGGGCAACCTGTCATGGATTGGCCTTTCAGATGCTGTTGTTTAGTATCAATGATGCACTCTGTCTGATTTCTTGATCTTTTCAATGCACTGAAGAATGCAACATTATCGCATCAAACCCTAATCATGTCATGGGCATTTACAGTAAATTGGCCCTTATACCAGCAACTTATACACACAAAAATCAGCTAACCTCCCTCCATTTGAATCATATATTCCCAAAACACTTCTCACTCTTTCTCAGTCACACATATTTTGTCAACTGTCCAGCAAACAGACTTAGGCCCATCTGTGAACACATACAAGTCCTCTCATTCAGTTGTTCTCACATACATCCCAATCCCAGCAGGGATAATATAGCCCCGAGCAAAAGCATATTCCCACAACCCTCTGCTGCCTGTTCGGTCCTGATACGATTCCTCCACACAAGAGAAACAGGAAACCAGGCAGGAAAAGTTTTACAAAGCAACTCTGTGTCCCCCTCTCTCAAAACATGCAACTCCTATGCATCTCACACACATACGCCCCTGCACACCAAACAGCAAACACAAGTCATTAGCATGTTTAAAAGATGAAAGGCATTCCAACAATCAGGCTTTTCACCACTGTCTATTTCTCATTTCCAATTCTTCTCGTGGTGCTCTGGGTGTGATAGAGAGTGAGAGACACACTCCCACTGAGACAAAACCAAAACCAGATGTGCGTATGTTGAAGTGTATTTTCTGTGTTTCATGCTTCTCTAATATCCTATCACTTCACTAACACTCAGAGTATCGAGTTTGGGATTTTCCATCAAGATAGGACAGTTATAATACGTCCAAGAAAAATAGCACACAAACGGGCGTTTGTGTAAAAGATACAGAACTTGAGGTACAGGAACAGGGAAGAGGTCTCACCTCCAGTGTCTGCATCAGCGTTGGTTTGACTGCATCTTTCATGAGGACTGCCAAAGCCCCAGTTACACCCTGAGAGAAGGAAACAGCAAAGAAATGTCAAAATATGTCAGTTAAATCAGGCATCAAATGTCTTCATTGTAGTTAATGGTCACTCCATTGACAGATTTCTCAAAAGCACATGCACACACACACACACACACACACACACACACACACACACACACACTTAAATGGACACATGCCATTTATAATTACTATAGACAAACCTTAACAAACAGCACAACACTTAAAAACATTTAGCATTATTAGAATTAAAGCTGAAGTGTGTAACTTCTGCAGCAAAAGTGTAAAAAAAATGCAATTGTAAAGTCCTGCCATGAGCTCAAACAGAGCAATGTTTTGATCTTGATACAGAAGAGAAGTAGTATGCACACATCCAAACAATTAGTCAGGTGCACGATCAAAAACGGGCAAAATCCATTAAATATGAACGGCACACTACAATAAATGCTCCCATGTTAGTTAATATAATAATAAAAAAAAGACAATGTTTCGACCACTTGGGTCTTCATCAGCCAGTCAAAAACATCAGATTTTGTGGGTCAATATAAACACTCACACCTGACAGTGGGTGAGGGCAGCAAACAATTATCCAATGAGGACATGCAAAAAGTCAATTATCACCCTACCTGTTTAAAGAGAATTCTTTCCATTATTCAGTTCAATAGGATATGTCACATTTGTAGTTCTGAAGAAACAAAATAAATGTAATGATTTGACCCATAGGTTTCAGGAAAGAGGTTATGCACATAGCTGGATTGAAAAGGCTTCTGCCCTTTTTGAAAATACAGATCAAAATGAATGCCTCAACAAACAATCGCTAGGTATTCTTTAGGTAAAGAATTTGAACAAATCGTATGAAAACACTGGCATATTCTCATCTCTTATCCTGGAACGATAGTTTCTGAAAGGATCCACCACAAATAGTATAAAAGCATGCGTCCAATATACAACATTTTGTTGTAAGGGCTGACTAATCTCCTGAAAGCCCAGTACATTTGTTTCCCTGTCCCTGACGGCAACTATAGATGTGGACTAGGTGCCCAATGTAACTTCACAAAAATGTGTTTTAGTCATCCTCATTTGGGTAAATGACACAAAATAAAAGGAGTAATTTCATGTACTATCAAAAATCAAAAATAACGTGTCCGTATGGGTTGGCTTACACTGGAAAAACTCAAGAGTTTAAAAACACGTATTGCTGAACATAGAAGCAACATTCAGCTAATGCTAAAAAAAATTACAAATTCTGTTTACTTAATCAATTCAAGCATAATTTGTCTACTCTTCAATACACAGGGATTGAACAGGTGAAGATATGTAGAAGAGGAGGTGATGTCAACAAACTCCTCTTAAAGAGAGAGGTGTTTTATAATAATAATATATATATATATATATATATATATATATATATATATATAAATATAAAAATATACACACGCACACACCCTTGGTCCAAAAGGACTTAATTTAGATTTAAACAGCTTCTTGGATTATTATTATTATTTTTTTTTTTTTACAATGGCATGAACATCATGAATTGAAAACGTATGAGTTTCATGTAACATTTGGCTATCATATGTTTGTTTGTTATTGGTTAATACTTAATTTTCTTCAGTTGTATTAATCTACTTATGTTAATTGTCAAGTTTCTTTTGCCTTTGTAATGCATTATTGATGCTGTGAATTAGCTTTTTAGGATTGGTATTATAAGTGGTGTTGTATGATCTTTATTTTTGGTCACTGTTGATTGTTTTAGATTATTGACTTTTTACCTGTCCTCAATGAATAATTGTTTGCTGCCCACACCCACTGTCAGGTGTGAGTATTTATATAGACCCACAATACCTAATGTTTTTGACTGCCTGACAAAGACCCAAGTAGTCGAAATATTGTCTTTTCTATTATATTAAATTACATGGGAGCATTTATAGCAGTGTGCCATTCTTTTTTTTTGTTTTTTTGTTACAGACCCAGAGGGTGTATTCATTAAGAATGAATTGCGCCCAATAAAAGCGCTTATTTGCAGATGCTGTCTGCTCTGGTTTGGCACCCAATGCACTAATAGGATTATGCAGATAGGACAATGGTGTGAATGTACCCACAAAATTTGTGCCGAATGCAATTTGCCTGGTGCGGGCCTGTTTGGAGCGCTATAATGTGGAGGATGCAGCAGACCACCACCATCTGACACACTGTGCCAGGACTGTACAACGTCACTTCAATACTGAGATTCAAACACCTGAATCATCTCCTTAAGTCGAAAGTGTGCTTAACTACACCGCATGTCTGTATATGTTCCAGGTTATAATGCTCTTCTCGTTCATTTGAGCCTTATTTGATGCATGCTTAAACTAGATAGCTGGTGGTTGGTGAATAAGATGCAGGTTTTTGTGCTTATTTGTCTCTGCATACAGTTTTAAAGCGATAGTTCACCTAAAAATACTGTAAAAATGCTCATTTACTCTCCCTCATGCATCCCAGATGTGTATGTCTTTTTTTCTTCAGCTGAACTCAAATGAAGATTTTTAGAAGCTCTAAAAACCACAAGGCAGCATAAAAGTAATCTATAAGACTCCAGTCATAGTATATTATGTTTACATTTGGCATTTTTAGAAACTGTCATCTTTTTGCACTACTGTGTACTGGTCAGCACTGCACTGTCTCTCACTGTGCCTATTGTCCTGTTCATTGTTAGAAATGTATTGTACTGTCCCGTACTTTTTGCACACGTTTTTGCACGTGCACTTTATATAGGTATTTTTTCATTTTCATTTCTCATGTGGTTCTGTGTTTGTCCTATGTTGTTTTATGTAGCACCATGGTCCTGGAGGAACGTTGTCTTGTTTCACTGTGTCTGTACTAACTGTATATGGTTGAAACGACAATAAAAACCACTTGACTTGACTTGGTTAAATCCATGTCTTCAGAAGCGATATGATAAGTGTGGGTGAGAAACGGATCAATATAAAAGCCTGTTTTTTTTTTTAACTACAAATCTCTACTTTCACCTTTAAAAAGTGAAAGTGGAGATTTATGTAATAAAGAATGAAAAAAAATTTGATTCGTTTCTCACCCAAAGTGACTGCATTGCTTCAGAAGACATACTGTAGATTTAACCACTGGAGTATTATGGATTACTTTTATGCTGACTTTGTGATTTTTTTTTTTCCTGGTCACCATTTACTTGCATTGTATGGACCTTTAGAACTGAAATATTCTTCTAAAAATCTTCATTTGTATTTTGCAGAAGAAAGTCAAACACATCTGGGAGGGAGTGTAAATGACGAGAGAATTGTCATTTTTGGGCGAACTGTCCCTTTAAGCTGAAATAATAGTTTTTAAAACTGCTTAAAAACAAAAACATTTCTAAATAAGGATATCTGAAGGTCTCCAAAAGGAAGGTTTTGTCATATATAGCGTACTTTTTAGGGGTCAATTTGTCCTTGAACTAAAGCTAAAATGTACACACACACACACACACACACACACACAAACCAACACACACACACACACACACACACACCAAGTCATCTGCTGTGACCGGCTGGCCTTTCCTGCTGCTGCCCACGACCATACGCCCAAGTCTGGCCCTCATGTCAGCCAGTCCATCTGTGAGCGCGAGGATGGCCATGATCTCACTGGCCACCGCTATATCAAATTGCGTCTGTAAAAATAAGAGAGAAGATATTACATACTGACCAGAACACAACTATAACAGTGATGAATTGGGTGATTTTCATCAAAATGAGTCGTCAGGACACAGGCAATGAAGAAATTTGTCACAGAGACCACATCCACACATCCCTATTCTCCAACACACTCTCCAAACATCAGCCAACACTGGTTCTTCATCATACACAGTAAACTGTTCCCACTTGTGTCCATGACAACTCCAGCTGTCCTGGGTTAACTCTCAGCTAATAAATACTCCTCTAATAAAACAGCTGGGAGCAGAGGAGTGGTGGCCAGATGCCCAATCAGGAGAGACAGGCCCCTTAACACACATCATTTGTGTCATCATTACTTGCCATTTAGCTGCATTTACAGCATCCTAATTGCCGAGATGATCTACCTTGAGTGACTGTTTGCAAAGCATGAAGGCTAGTATATAGTTTCAAGGTTTTTTGACAAGTTATAGATAGTTTAAGCACTTTAAATTATTAAAATGGGGAGTTTGTATCACACATATATTTGGATTGCTTAATTCACTTAAAATTAAAAGGTGAAGTGTGTGATTTATGTGCCTCTAGCGAAACTAAACAAAAACTGCAAAAATAATGACCACTTTTAAACAGATATCCCAAACACTCCCACCTTCTGCCATTTTGCACACAACCAGGCATTGGTTGGGTCACTTTTGTTGAGCTGGTCAGGATGCTCAAACAAACCGAGAAATGTTTTTATAGCATCACAGTGAGTCACAGTGTTTACACTTTTCCTACAAATTGTTTACTTATAGTTGTGCAGGAATATTAAGCAAGGCTATAAGAAAGTATTTTAACGTCGAAAAAAATTACACACTTTACCTTTAAGAAAAAAGGTGAGATAACATTGTCTGCAAATACTTTGGCAATTTCAAACACAAACTCTTAACCTCTGTCCAAAACACACATAGCATACTGTATATCCTGAAAACAAAAGCTGTGGGCTGTGGCGCACATTTTAGTGGTTCTGGTACAGTGGGAGTGAGGGGGATGAATGTAAGCACATGCTTTTTTTTTTTACTGAAACATTTGCTTTTACTTAGACCGTTTCCTATTGAGGTGCATGCTGTTATCTGCCTGATTTGGTTTAGGAGTCATTATTTCTGACAGCCACTGACATACCACAGACTTAAAAGTTTCCAGTTAAAGGGAAATATTCAAAACAGTGAAAGAGGGAATAAGAACCATTACTAAATATCACGTTTAATTATATTGTTATTCCACTTATATCTTTAAGGAATAGTTCACCCAAAAATTACAATTTTGTCATCATTTACTCATCCTCATGTGGTTCTAAACTATACTATATAAATTCTAAAGAATGTTGATGCTGCTCTTTTCTGATACAATGTAAGTGAATGGTAACATTGGCTGTCATTCCGCTCTTCTTTCGGTTCCATGAAAGAAAGAAAGTCAAACAGGTATGGGAGTGAGTAAATGATAACAAAATGATTTAAATTTTTGGGTAAACTATTTTCATCTTTACAGGCTGGTACATGCCAGCTCAAAATTCTGCGTAAATACACAATGCCACAAAAGGCGGATTAAATTATGCCTGCTCTTACCCACCTCAACCCCTAGCATCACAGGCAGTTCTGATGCTGCTTTGGTGCAAAAAGCAGCATCAGATTAGCTTTAAACTTTGTTGTGATGATGGAGCATATTATATTTCATAATGTGGTTTCATATTTAAAAGTATAATTTCATATTTGTATTATTTTAGTTCTATATTCATAATTTTATATTTAAAAAATTAATCTCTCAACATTATTTTTTATATTTGACGTTACATGTAAAAAGGTGTTGCTTCACAAAACAAACAGAACAAAAAATATCACATACCATTACTTAGAAAAGGGTATTTCCATTAAAACTAGCCATCACACAACATAATTGGATGCATAGATCATTAGATAATCCACACGAAGCACAATGTGCACACAGAACATAACGTGCTATCTGGCTAAAAACACGTTAGCTTTCCTGGATCAGATAACTAAATCGGAAATGATGTAGTACATTGTCCAGCATCATGGAACGCTAAAGCATTAATATTAGGATTCAGATCGATGCAACCAGAGGTGGAAGTCATCCAAATATGGGCAGAGAGAATCGTTAATTCTAATTGCATATGACCACAATAAAATGTGCCAAGTACATGATGCAGACACAATGATGGCTCAAATGACACAGAATGGAACTGAATGAGATCTTGTTACTCATGCCTGAATTCTTTGGAGTGACCATACCTTCAGTCATTGTATTTGCATGCTTAATTATGTACAATGTGCAATATGTTTTATTTGTTTGGAGAGCCTTTTGGACAACAGGATAAATCATCTTATAATGCTATAACTTTTGATTACATTGTCGTATCAACAATTTTTTTTTACTCAGTTACAGGTGACGTGTTTGGGAGCTACCTTATTTACACCCTGAAATGTAAAATCAGAAAAATAAGAAAAAAAGTAAATTTTTGGCTAAAGTGTTTTTTGTTAGCCCCCCAGCAGTTTCTTTGGCTCATTAAAAATGTGAAAAGATTTCTTTAAAATGATACCAAACAACTGACCCTCTTTTTTTTCAATAAATCATAAAAAAAAAAGAAAAAAAAAAAAGAAAAACACCCTCAGAGATTATAGGGTTAAACTAGAAGTATAAAGCACCTACCTGGCGAGCATTGCCTTTTTCAGTGTTGGCCTGGCCGATGGTGATCTTTCGCAGAAATCGGTCATTGGTATCAACAACTATTGAGAAATAAGAAAACACAACTCATTAAGATTGAAATGAGAATGGAGTATCAAAAGGACATTTTTGCAACACTTTTCTGAGGCAAAGAATTTATACCTTAACCTGGCCACTTATGGTAACTGAAACATTTTAGTTCTTCTTTCTTTAGGAGTTTTCTTGATTAATTAAAAATTTTCACCAGGTTGCAATAACATCACATTGGCTGACTTGTGCCGTCTGTTCAAACACAGCAGCAACACATACAGTTGGTGTTTGAACACAAGAGATGGAGGGAAGGAGCTCAGCTGGATGCCAAATGCTGCAAGCTGGATAGATTCTGTAGATCTTGCCGTCACGGCTGAGGAGATGAATGAGGCAATCTAATGAATCTCACAAATCGAATGACCTAGAGAGACCCACAGTGCTGTATGCCAAGAGAAACCATAACCTTGCAAGAAGCATGCATTCCTCAAAGACTTCTTGCATTCCTGTTTTTTTGCAGCCAAGTTGAATATGGGAGGGGGCAGTGTGAGACAAGCACACAACTTGCAAATGGCCAGGAAGTTGGAGAAAGAATTAAAATCCACCTGGTGTTTTCTCATGCATACACTAAGGCTGCACGATTTGGACAAAAAGTAATATTGCGATTATTTTGAAAGATATTGCGATTTGAACTGCGATTATGATTTATGATTATTTTCGACATGTTCAAATGGCAAAAAGGCTACTTGGGTTTTCACACTTGAACCCTCTTAAAAAGAACCAAACGGAGACCTTTTTTTCAGTTCAACCACAAACAAATAAATATATAAACAGTGAAAACAGTCTTCTTCATATGTTACCATCCACCGATGGAAGCTGATCATTTAATTTTTATCATCATCTCTGTCAAAACTGGTTAAATGTTAGCTTTCTGCTCAATGTCACTGTTAACTAAATTTCCCTGTTGGTAAAACCATAGTTGTTGCTGTCAGTCAATTCAGTAAACACAAAATATAATTTTAAAATATAAATGTTACTCTTTATTCTAGGCCTTAAAAACTAGTAGGCTTATACAAACTATTCTTTACTGTATATAAGATAGTCCTAAAGAATTAGGCTTAATGTCAAACTGAAGTTGAACTGATAACCCATTGGCGTAATTAAACTTAAAGTGAAAATATTGGTTAGTTTTCACCATTTCATTTAATTATTTTTATTAATTATTTTATTATATTTAATTTAGCAATGCATTATATTATAGTAACTAAATATTTGATATAGATTTATTAAATGTATGTTCCTTTTCATTTTGTTGGATGTTGATAATATTAGTTCCGCTTTCACTTGTTTCCGCGGGGAGTGTAATAAGGGCTACGCACTCTCTCGTGAGGTAAACAAATGACAGGAGAATAGAGGAAGAGATGTTTCTGGACTCTACAGGTGTTACTGTTTATGCTGTTTGCTCAGTAATAATTTAATAAAGATGTTTGAATTATACCCCATCTTGTATTCTGCGTTAAAATTATGATACCTGTGCCTTGCGGAGACTGAGATGCTGCTACCGCAGATAATAATAAAAAACGCTTCACCAGGACGCGCCAGTTTAGTGTAAATAAAGCGTTTAGCGCACGTGAGCAAACAGAACCGAACTTAGAGCACTTCTGTTACTCTAAGCATGAGCGGGAGTTGCGGAGCACAGAACCGCTCAGAAAACACTGTAATGCTCTAACTTAATATAGACTGGACAGAGCAGCGCAAATAAACTTTGAAAGGAGCAGACTATTCATTTATTAAATTAAATCGCACAAGGTCATATCGCGGTTTCGATTGTATTTCGATTAATTGTGCAGCCCTAGCATACGCAGAACAATTAAACTTCATTTTAAACATGTCAAAATTACAACAAGGGTCTCCCATTTCCCTCTTGTATATTTGTAGAAATGTACATACAAAAAATATACAACAGTGTAAATGTACATACAAAATATTTAATCTGGAGTGATTAATTAAAAAGGAATGCATGATGACGTGGCACAGGGATAATTAATCACCATGATATGTTCCCATAATGGACCAAAGGAAGTCTTAATGGTTTAAACATTACATTTATGATTGTCACATAGTTGTGAGGACGGTCAGATCTTTCTTCAGACAGTTCCACACTCCCTTGAAGCAGAAGAGATGTAAAGCTGTTCTTAATCTTCCAAGCTACTCATCTTAGTGTGCACTTTTGAACCGACAGAGTAAATATTCCATCATTCATTGTAGAGCTATCTCCCTAATGTTCAATGTTGGGCTGAAGGCAGCAGATGTTCCCAGGGGGCTACAAAAGATACAGGAGACACCCATATCCAGCTGAAACTCATCCCGCAGTGTTGGCAGCTCTCAGACGGCACTGCATCATAACAGATCACAGAAGGTCTACATTTGGCAAGCCTTGCAGGTGCAAGAGTAAATGAGTCAGGGTCATGTTTTGGTCAGGGATATCAGACCTACAGATTTTTCACCCCCCTTCTTTTTTTTTTTTTTTTTTGCACTTTCTTTGCCTTGTTTGACTGTGTAGGCTATATGAAAGATACATATGCACAATATATCATCCAGTGATGGCTAGAGTTAATAATCTTTGTCCTTTGATAATGATTTGGGTTGAATTGAATGGAAAACGATGCAAGTTGTGCTCTGTGGAGCTATAGACACCATGTCATTCGCCAGACACGTCCGGTGTACAACTCTTTAATTTACCCTGCCACAAACACTTTACCAAAGTTGTGTTTTGAAATATGTTAGAAAGGCCAAAGACTATTGTGCAACGAGCAGCCCTATTTTCTGATAAACTGATAAAAGGCATTGATCCCAAGCCTAACTACTATACAGTATGCCAATGAAGTAGGATGTCCGAATCCTTAGTATTCATAAAGGAGTAAACAAAATTATACCCGGCTGACCTACTACATATTGCGAGATTCTGAAGTGCACATCCATTGGAGACTGTACTATACCATAATGCCTCAGGAGATAAGAAGACAATCTTCACAACACTGGATTACAAAAAAGGCGAAGAACCACGAGTAACCACGAGTTAGCTGGCTCTTTTCAACTGTAAGCACTATATATATATATATATATATATATATATATATAAAACAAGAAAGTTGTTCCTTGTGGTTAAATTGTCCTTTTTAAAAAAAATATAAACCAGAATAGATTATTTTCACAGTTGTTGTTACTACATTATACAGGTGCTGGTCATATAATTAGAATATCATCAAAAAGTTGATTTATTTCAGTAATTCCATTCAAAAAGTGAAACTTGGATATTATATTCATTCATTACACACAGACTGATATATTTCAAATGTTTATTTCATTTAATTGTGATGATTAAAACTGACAACTAATGAAAATCCCAAATTCAGTATCTCCGAAAATTAGAATATTACTTAAGACCAATACAAAAAAAGGATTTTTAGAAATGTTGGCCAACTGAAAAGTATGAACATGAAAAGTATGAGCATGTACAGCACTCAATACTTAGTTGGGGCTCATTTTGCCTGAATTACTGCAGCAATGCGGCGTGGCATGGAGTCGATCAGTCTGTGGCACTGCTCAGGTGTTATGAGAGCCCAGGTTGCTCTGATAGTGGCCTTCAGCTCTTCTGCATTGTTTGGTCTGGCGTATCGCATCTTCCTCTTCACAATACCCCATAGATTTTCTATAGGGTTAAGGTCAGGCGAGTTTGCTGGCCAATTAAGAACAGGGATACCATGGTCCTTAAACCAGGTACTGGTAGCTTTGGCACTGTGTGCAGGTGCCAAGTCCTGTTGGAAAATGAAATCTGCATCTCCATAAAATTGGTCAGCAGCAGGAAGCATGAAGTGCTCTAAAACTTCCTGGTAGACGGCTGCGTTGACCTTGGACCTCAGAAAACACAGTGGACCAACACCAGCTGATGACATGGCACCCCAAACCATCACTGACTGTGGAAACTTTACACTGGACTTCAAGCAACGTGGATTCTGTGCCTCTCTTCTCTTCCTCCAGACTCCGGGACCTTGATTTCCAAAGGAAATGCTAAATTTACTTTCATCAGAGAACATAACTTTGGACCAATCAGCAGCAGTCCAGTCCTTTTTGTCTTTAGCCCAGGCGAGACGCTTCTGACGCTGTGTCTTGTTCAAGAGTGGCTTGACACAAGGAATGCGACAGCTGAAACCCATGTCTTGCATACGTCTGTGCGTGGTGGTTCTTGAAGCACTGACTCCAGCTGCAGTCCACTCTTTGTGAATCTCCCCCACATTTTTGAATGGGTTTTGTTTCACAATCCTCTCCAGGGTGCGGTTATCCCTATTGCGTGTACACTTTTTTCTACCACATCTTTTTCTTCCCTTCGCCTCTCTATTAATGTGCTTGGACACAGAGCTCTGTGAACAGCCAGCCTCTTTAGCAATGACCTTTTGTGTCTTGCCCTCCTTGTGCAAGATGTCAGTGGTCGTCTTTTGGACAGCTGTCAAGTCAGCAGTCTTCCCCATGATTGTGTAGCCTACAGAACTAGACTGAGAGACCATTTAAAGGCCTTTGCAGGTGTTTTGAGTTAATTAGCTGATTAGAGTGTGGCACCAGGTGTCTTCAATATTGAACCTTTTCACAATATTCTAATTTTCTGAGATACTGATTTTGGGGTTTTCATTAGTTGTCAGTTATAATCATCAAAATTAAAAGGAATGAAGACTTGAAATATATCAGTCTGTGTGGAATGAATGTATACATTATCCAAGTTTCACTTTTTGAATGGAATTACTGAAATAAATCAACTTTTTGATGATATTCTAATTATATGACCAGCACCTGTATACTGTATTTGGGTCATGCGACAATGCCCAGATTCCCAGATGAAGTATGTCCAGAATGTATTCATACTACACACCTGCATTACCTAAAGTGTGTAATTTTTTTTACTGGTCTATAAAGTGCATCCTTTATCAAATGCTGCACATACTCTGACAAATCCCGATTTCGGACAAAGCGCAGGTGTAAAAAGGGCCATAGAGTTGTTTAGTATGCTTAAGCTTCAATATGATGCCCAATAGAGTATCTTAAGCATTGTATTAAACCAGAACCACAATCTCCCAACACTATGTGCAATCTAAAGCACTGTGACCAATCAGGTATAAAGGGCAGGCAAGCCAGTTCTCAAAAAAACAACAGTACTGCAATACAGATTGCCACCTACCTCTCTGCCATGTGACATTTTCGGGGTCAAGGTCAAGACGGACAAATGAGCTGACCTCTTGTGATGTAAGGTCACTGGGGTCATGTTTGTTTATCCCAAGACGCTGAGAACAAAAGTGAGAATCACAAGTGCATTGTTTTTTTACACCCCCTAAAAATTGACAAAAACATAAGATAACTCACATCATATTTACTGGGTAAAAAAAAAAAACCTTTAAAACACTTTCATAGCTGAAGTACATTTTGGCATTGACTTGGATAAACAATTCAGGAGATTTTCCCTAAATTACAAATATTTAGCAATTTGAAGTCCCTGCATGGTCATAAATGCCTTTCAAACTGTTACTAAATTATATCACTCTCTAAATCTTTGGCCATCTCTCCCTATCAACTCCTCAAACTATTCAGCTTTGCCTCTCCAAATGCAACTCAGCCCAAGCTGTCTCTGAGCAAACATAAACAGTTTTTGTGTTTAGAGGATTTCAGCTTATCTGTGTTACCGCAAACATAACATAACACTTGACTGGTTTACGTAAACAGAAAGAGAATATCTGTAACTTGTGAACATCTGAGACTTGCTGTGAATTACTGCCTGATAATAAAGAATCTTGTTTCACAATAGCTTCATGAGGACCCCTGTTGGTTACCTGATGTATTGCAACCTTGTTTCTTTGACTATAACTCTAACAGGTGGAGGCAGGGCCATGTTCACAGACTAACCTGTAGGCGAGCCAGCTGTATAGGAGAAAAGCATCTTACACCATTGACAGATGGCACAAGCCTGTTGTACAGTGCCTAGAAGGTACAAAAAAACAAAAACAATCAGAAGTTTTAAAGCATGAGGAAGTGACATATGTTTGAATGTGTGCAGTGACTATGAAGAATTACTGCGGTAGTTTGGGATGGAGATGCGAGGGACTAAACAACTTAAAATAAACACTCTCTCTCTCTCTCACTCACACACACTCTCTCTCTCTCTCTCTCTCTCTCTCTCTCTCTCACTCACACACACTCTCTCTCTCTCTCACTCACACACACTCTCTCTCTCTCTCACTCACACACACTCTCTCTCTCTCTCTCTCTCTCTCTCTCTCTCTCTCTCTCTCATGACAGCGATTACCTTCTGGGGATGAATTCATGAATTATTCTTAAGAATAAAATCTTAACTACTATTTTCCTCTTATTTTCTAACTTGGGTGTTGCAAATAATTGCAAGGAAAAATAGAGTACTGTGCAAGTCTTAGGCACATAATTTGTTTCACAAAAACATTTATCTTAAGATAGTTATCTTCAGCTTTAGTGCGTCAATAGGAAAGATACATTTTAGACTCCCAAACACTTTTGTAAATAGAATAGATTACAATAGAAGAACAGGGTACTCTGCAAGAGATGTCATGGCCCCCACAGACCCCCACCTGAACATCGTATCAGTCTGAGATTACATGAAGAGACAGAAGCAATTGAGACAGCTTTGCATAACATTAAATGATAAATGAAAACTATTTATGGCATTATTTTTGAAGACATCCACTCTATGCAAAAGTTTTCACCAGTACCTGAAACTTTTGCACAGTACTTTATGATCTTTTCTCACAAACTCAAATCTTTATTAATAACTTTATCTATGGTAAAAGACAAGTTTTGTCTCGTTTTGTCCTGTTATGCTGTGTGAGCTAAGCAGCAGAGAAAAATATTATTATCATTGGCAATTACTTTTCATGGATTTGATGAATGTTCAGGGTTAAATACAACTTAAAGGTGCACCATTTATTTTTTCCCAATTAAAAAAAAAAAGAGTTTGCCAAAAGGAATGAATAGTACTTTTGACTTTTAAAATTATGTATATTGAGGTACATGATGTCATCATTGGATAAATATGTATATTAGTGACCTAGAAATTAGAAATGTTTGTGGAGGTTTATGAATGAATGTTACATTTATATAGCGCTTTTCTGACACTACACACAAATCGCTTTACACAGTGAACAGGGGACTCTCCTCAACCACCACCAGTGTGCAGCATCCACCTGGACAATGCAACAGCAGCTATTGGTGGAGAGGAGAGAGTGGAGTGATAGAGCCAATTAATGAATGGGAATTTTTAGGAAGCCATGATTGAGAAAGGTCAATGGGGGACTTTGGCCAAGACACCAGGGCACACCCCAAATCTTTGAGAGGTGTCTTGGTATTTTTAAATGACCATAGAGAGTCAGGACCTTGGTTTAAGGCTCATCCAAAGGAAGAAGATTTTTGCTTGTTTTTACAAACAGAGGGACAAGTCCAAGTTATGTTTTGTGGTAATCAACAGCATGGTAACGGATACTGAACCCTGAACATTCCTTTAATGACATTGTTGAAAGAACACAATATGAAATCCCAGAAATATTTCCTGTGCAAAATCACAAAAAATATAACAGAAAATGTATAACTGCAATTGTTTACCTTGTCTGATTGGGTAGCTTCATGGAAAATGCGGGCATCAATAGCTGCTGCTACTAGATTATTGGCTGCAGTTATAGCGTGAATATCACCTGTGAGGTGGAGATTAAACTGACAGAAAAAAGACAAAGACACACTCACATACCTTGCACATGCCAATGTCTTATTTTACTTAAGTCTTGATGGCAGTATGAGATTTAAAGGGATGGTTCACCCCCCCCCCCCAAAAAAATCATCATTTACTCACCCTCATGCCATCCAAGGTATGTCTTACTTCTGCAGAACACAAACGAAGATTTTTTTAAAAATATCTCAGCTCTGTTGGTCCATACAACGCAAGTAATGGTGACCAGACCTTTCAAACTCCAAAAATCACAAAAAGGCAGCATAAAAGCAATCCATAAGATTCCAGTGATTTAATCTATGTCTTTAGAAACAATATGATAGATGCGTATGAGAAACAGATCAATATTTAAATCCTTTTTTACTATAGATCTCTACTTAGTTCACTTGCATTTTATGAACCTACAGAGCTGAGACATTCTTCTGAAAATCTTCATTGTGTTCTGCAGAAGAAATCCATACACATTTGGGATGGCATTAGGGTGAGTAAATTATGCGAGAATTTTCATTTTTGGGAGAACAATCCCATTAAGTGTTTTCAACAGTTTGATAAAGTTGTGGCATACAGAGCAAAAGGGTTTTTGCGATAGTGTGAGACTGTCTGTACTCTCTCACCTCCTCCATCGGAATGACCTGAGCGTATCCCCCACCGGCCGCTCCTCCTGCAAGGAGACAAAACAATAAAGCAGACTGACAAACAGAAAGAAGTATAAAGACTAAAATAGAAAAGGTATACTAGCAAAACTTGTTGATTGGTGAACCTACACTTTACAACAGATGCGTTTCCACCTATCCAGGTCTGCATACGTTTATGTTCTTGTGTCCCTGTTAACGCTATAAAATTCAGGCGTACCTTCTCCGATCAACAAATGTTGCTGGTTTACCTTGTCTGCACTGATTTGCTACTACCATGTGCCTTGTTTGAGAGTGAAGTTGCACCACAATAATCACTTGAGAAAGTGAAAGTGGCCTGAACTTCTGTGTCCACAAAAGAAAGTAATTCGGCCAGGTTTGGATCAATTTAAGGGTAAGTAAATGACAGAATTGTTATTTTTGGGTGAACCATCCATTTTACACATGTTTGATATAAGCAGACATTGTTATCCATGTAGTACAAGATCTAGCAAACGCATACAGAAACACACCTTTGACTCCAAATGTTGGGCCCTGGGACGGCTGTCGCAGACAGGCAAAAGAGTTGAGCTTGAGATGAGCAGAGAGGGCCTGTACCAGACCTATGGTCACTGTACTCTTTCCTTCACCCAGAGGAGTGGGAGTTATACTGAAAAACACAGACCCAAATTTATACACATTCCTGAGATTGTGTCGATACTTCAGGCCCTTAAATATTTAATTGTATATTCATATTTCCTATAGTTCAGTTAATGAAGAAACAGTTTTTTTAGTACACGTAAGCACTGATACTGTTTTTTGCTGACGATTAGGGGTGGCTGTGGCTCAGGTTGTAGAATGGGTTGTCTACTAATCGCAGGGTTGGTGGTTCGATTCCCGGCCCACACAACATGCCGAAGTGTCCTTGGGCAAGACACTGAACCCCAAGTTGCTCCCAATGGCAGGTTAGAGCCTTGCATGGCAGCTCTGCCGTCACTGGAGTGTGAATGGGTGAATGAGACGCAGTGCTTAGAATACCGCTAAGGTTAAAAAAGCGCTATATAAGCGCAGACAATTTATAGACAATTTTATGACTGTTTGTTTGATTTTTAAGATCCAATTTTAATAAAAAAAACTCCAAAACCGTTTCTAAAACTAAGAATCTAAGAGTGGTGACTATTTGTGGTGACATTTGGTTTAAAACAATTAAAAATTTGTTAAAATGTGATACACAATAATGTTTTACTGATACGAGAGGAATTTTGTTGTGGAACCTGTATTTTGGGTGTTTATTTCTCCCTTTGAGAAAAAAAAAAAAAAAAAGTTTAAATACAAAAGTGAAGTGCATTGGGTGAGAGAGATTGAAAGACCCTGTGGGGTCACTCCATCTCTCTGACACATTGGTCTCTCATGCATTTGGTACAATTTAAAATCACAATCCAATTATGATCTCATTTTGCAGTGTAACCGAGACAAATGTATCACAAAATGTATCGTATCATGGCATAGTTTCTGACAACCAGCCCTAGTTCAGTTTTGCCCACATCCAACAGGATAGTTTTGTGACTCAACATTTATTCATCATTCTTCCTTTCTCCCTTTATTTTTTTTCCCTCTGATCTCACTATTTTAGTCCCCAGACAACCCCATCAGCATCCTCTCTCTCTCTCTGTCTTTGTTCGGATCTGCTCTTTGGCAGCACAGTAAAGGCATGCCAGTGGCTGACAGTAATTGAGTGGGCTGGGTGGGGAGGGCAGTGCTGCTTCACAGCATTTGTAGGCAGAACAAAGAGCTGAACTTAAAAAGAGTTAGGGGCCACTGATAAAGCCTTGGGTCTGCTCAATCCCCACAAACATGAAAGAGCCCCTAGGCCCCCGATCGGAGCTGACCGAGCCACGCTTCACACACAAGGATGAAAAGGAGGCTCCTGGTGGGCTCGAGAGCCAGCACCAGGTAAGATCCCGGGGCCCACCAATCACTCTCTCTAGGAATTTAGAGGCAGAGTAAAAACGCACACACACAAAAACACACACCTGAAAAAATCTGCACATTAGTTTAACAGTAACCCCCAAATTTTTCATTATATTTCTCATTTAATATTTCGCAATACAAAAATGGACGCTACTCCATCTTGGTCATTAACTGGAAGAGCTTGCAATGATTTTCTTCATACTATTTTTTATAATTTACAGAATAAATCACCAATGAGAAACAATTTAACAGCCAATACAGATTATGTGCAAGCCTGTAGTTATATAATAGTTAATTTTCAATAAAATGATTTGAAAAAAAAAAAAAAGCTTGTAACTTTGTGTTAATATACCTTCTCCTATCACAGCATAATATGCAGACAACTATTAGTAAGCCATTCACAGGTTAATTTTCTTGAAAACAGTAAACACTGCTTTGTTTTGAATGACCCACTTAGACCAGTTATTTAACAATGGTGAAAATTTGGAGTGGAATTTATCTTAGCCTGACCAACGGCTAACAGGGGGCGTATTCAGAAAGCTGTTGTGAAAAATGATTTTTTTTTGCAATTCCATTTAGTGTTGCTAGTAGAGGTCCGCACAGGCCTTAAAATGAAACCCGAACCCGACCCATACCCGAGACCAACCATACCTAGCTCAAAAGACTGTCAGATTTTAAGCCCGAACCTGATATTGCTTACTAATTACCATCTAATTTCATCTCCTATACTGTTGCAGTAGGCTACATTTTATGTAAGAATATAGGAAATATTCATAACATTACTTAAACCGTAAACATACACAGTTTTAACAAGGCACGGCAGCCCGTTAGGACACTATAGCAGAAGGCAATATACCACTGCCTTACAGTTTATGCACTGAAACTTCACCTGGTGCAGAACAATCTGGAATAATAGTAAACAATGCAACAGTCCACTCTATGCAGCCTGAACTCGTTTAGAGAATGCTGAATCTGACAACTGCACTGAAAACTTTCTAGACTCAGCACAAAGAAACAGCATGGTACATGGGTTCTCGGGGCCCGTCGGGCCCCGGTCGGGTTGCAGATCTCTAGGCGCTAATGTTGCAAGTATTTCATACTTCAGCTTTAATGAATTGTGAATAATATTTCCCAATAATTTACCATCTTAATATGCAGATATTTTTAACTTTAACTGTAAGTACAGCATTTAAAAAAGAAAACGACCAAAACATTGTTCTGTTTGTCTGAGAATACCAACCAGCCCAACACAGCAACATAGGCACAACCAAAGGCGTGAGTCTGGGGGTGGGATTATCTGATTTTCGACCAATAACAGTGTTTGGTTAATCCTGTTTGAAATCAGTCATTATTTTGTTGGTGCAGAAATGGCATGCTTCGCCTTTAAAGTATCAATACCCATTAATTAAACTGCATGTTGTGTCAGGATTGGTAAAGAAAGATGGCGCACCCTGCCACTAGGACATATTTGCCATCAGGCTGATGCTGGAGGCGGTTGTAGAGCGACAGATGGACCTTTGCTTTAGTCCTGCCATATGCCTCCAGCTCCTCCGGAAGCAGCCCAATCTCCTCAGCCAGCTGGGATATGGGTTTGGGAGCCTGTGCTCTGGAGATCTCAATATCACTGGTTAAAGAAACATCAATACAGAAATAAAGAGAGACACATCTTTAACACAATGGATGTGTTAGACAATTAAAATCCAAAAGATCTAGCAAATGTCTGAGTTTCTAATGAGTATGGATCCATGTGTAAAGGGCAAGGCAAAACGGGTTCATACCTGGGCACAGGTGACAGTGGTTGGAGCTTTAGTGGACGGAGCCTCCAGTGCTGGTACTGCCGTTCCTTTATCCACCTTGTACTGCTCTTTACTACATTCTGATAGATGACAATAACACAGCCACAAAGACAAACATCTCAGCAAACATTTCATACATTTCGTAACTCAAACAGTTGCTACATCTTTTAAAACTTTATACCATGTTGCTAGGACACTGGACTAACTGTAATTTGGGAAGGCTAACAGTTTTATATATAGCTTAGAAATTCCTATTAGAAATTAAATTGTTCTTGTCAGCAACTTTGGAAGAAGTTTTAAACCTGATGGCAAATCCCATCAAGTAGTAGTACACATAAAAATGAAAATTCTGTCATCTACTCACCCTTGTGTCATTCCAAACCCATATGACTTACTTTCTTCCATAGAACACATGCAATTACAATGAATGGGGACTGAAACTTTCAAATTTTTTAAATGACACAAAAGCACCATCAATGTATCATAAAACCAGTCTGTACAACATACATTAAAGGCCTAATCATTTCATACCTGTTCGGAGAAACAGATCAACCAATCACTGAAAGATCAGTCTCAAAAGAATGATACGTTCATGAATCTGACATTGCTACTTGTCTCATGAACTCTCATAGATGTGCCAAAGAGAGCAAAGGAAGAATCAAGATTATCAGATAATACAGACTTAAATTTCAATCTTTTTCTCAGAAAGTCACTGTCTGTCTTCAGAGGACTTAAAGCGCAGAGGAACTTCTTTATAATTCTTTTATGGTGCTTTTTTGTCATTTTGGAATTTGACATCTTCAGTTCCCTTTCAATAGATGGAAAAGAGTGGACAGGATTTTGTGTTGCCTTGAAGAAAGCAAGTCAACTTCATTTTTAGTTGAACTGTTATTTTAATCTGCTATTAAAAAAATAAATAAATTAAAAAAAAATTTAAAAAAAAAAAAAAAAAAAAAAATCAACAATATACATCAAACTTGAATAGAAAGAAGAAATTACTGCAGAAGGCCACTCACTTCCATTCTAAGAGCAGCACCTAGAGCCCCAACTCCTGCACTAGACTCAGCTTCAACCCTGTGCTCCCAACTGTCAAGGTTTTCTAGGAAATAAGATCATATGTATGAAAAGTTGGACCAGACTGAGCATCTAAGAATATTAACAGTGTCTTTTTATGTTCCCACTTCCCACGCTAATGGAATGCCTGTGGGTTATGAAGGAAATACAGGGGCCTCTCTATATCCATTATGGTCTCTTGGTAATGGCACATAAGTGAAAGGTGAAGAGAGCCGCATGCCTGACTTAATTGTTTTCAGAGAAATCACATGCTTATCAAGGATAGTTGTGAGAATTGACAATGAAAAGTTCTTTCAATTCTCAAGATGACAGCTCCCAAGCAAGGAGTTTCAGCAATGTATAATCAATTGTTCATGGTGTCTACCAAGCATAAAAGCCTTACTAAAGACATATACCTCTCATTAGGGCCAAGTCAAGGTTGATTACTGCCATCCCTGGTCTTAACCAGGTGGGAGTGAGACCCTTATGCCCCGTCTCCAGCAATACTACCACATCTGAATTCATGACCTACAGAAAAAGGTAGAGTGTATCACATTTAATCAGCCCTGCTATACAACAAATAAGGCTTCCAGTCAACCTCAATAAACTTTAATGACATTAAGCACACAACACATGATTTCCCCAGATCTTGTTACTGAAATAAAGCAGCACTGCCCCCTGCTGGGGAAAACAAACTATTCCAAAAACTTGACCCGAAAAATCACTCTTCCACCTGTATTTCTAAAGGAAGATGCATTCTCCAGTTAATTCGCTGATGTACCTGTTTTTGCAGGTCTTCAGAGGTCCACTGACAGGTCTGCACCATCATGCCATTTTTTTGCAACAAAAACTGAAGAGCCACCTTCAGGGGACCCTCCAAACCCAACAGCACTGCCATCTTGCCAACCAGTGGGGCATCTGAAGATGGATGTTCCAAAAGTGCTAATTTTAATATAATAGGACTGGGGCACTTCACAAATTGTATTGATTTTCATTGGGCAATACATTTTTTTAAAAAAAAGTTAAGATAATTAACTGAAAATTTCCTATGTGTAGAATTAACAGTAACTATTTAACAATTTCCAGCTATATCAATGATTAATTAGCATTGGACACTGCATTAATACCTTTCTTTTGGCCTCTGAATACTAATTATTTTAACTCTAATTCAAATATTTATTAGTTGTTAGACATACAATAAACACATTCTGAAATGCAAACATATACACACCATGCCTGGCGAGTAGCTCCAATACAGCTCCAGCTACAGGGGAGGCAAAACCTTCTCTCTGATCCCCCAACACCAGATGCCCAATATTAAGATCAGAAACACTGCAAACACGTAAACAAACACAGGATGGGTGGAGTGACTTTTTGTGAAAAACATACAGTTTCTACCCAGGTACTGTATAAGACTTCATGTTACAATTAAATTTGTAAATTCTATATCAATAATAAAAATCACATACCATTCAGTGATGTTAATCGCAACAGAAATTGGGCATCAACCACTAATATATACAAAGAGAGCAGCCTACCCATCTACATCTTTCTGTGGTTTGATGGCGTTACGGACACTTCCGGAGAGACAGGAATAAGGAAGGTGCAAATAAACACCATGGACACGAGAATCCTCATTTAACCTCAAGATTTCTTCTATCACCTGTAGAGACACAGGAGTTTATAACTGCTCAGAAGTCAGAACTGAAGAGGCATTCAAAGGGAACTTAGTCAAAGCAGCTATGCAATATGCAAGTTCAAATTTCACAGCATCGCTGACCTCTTCCTCTGTGCACTGGCGTGGTAGACAAAACTGCATCACATTCAAGCCAATCTGTGTGAACACAAAATCAGACACAATAAATCACTATTAAAAATGCATGACTGTAACCGAAGAAAAGTGCACAATGAATAGCTATGGATATTGTACAACAGCGAAAATAAATAGTAATACCTTTCCAGCCATCTTCTTATTCATCTCAAGCAAACTATCATCTTCTCCAGCCTATGGTACAAAAAAAACAAAAAAGCATACCAGCTCTGAGTCTTTAATTTATCCATATACCAAGAGACACACACTGAAGTGACTGGGCCAAACCTGTATAATAGCTAGTGTTGGTTTAATGCCTGGGTGGGTTTCTCCAATAGCTTTGAGCTCCTCTCGGTTCCTCTGAATGATCTCACTGTAAATGAGACAAAAGCAAAAAAAAAAAAAAAAAAAATCCCATTTAAATCATTGTGCTTTCCAAGCGATTTGATTTGAAGCAACAGTTTCCAGGTTACTTAATTACCATTAAAAAGACAGAACTTTTCATTAAATTACCTTAAAAAGATCATCCAATACAATCAAAACAGCACACATAATGTAAACAAGTGCAATCAGTCAACTTACACAGATATGCTCTTAAAACAATTTTGCTATTTTTTACTCATTGCTCTTTGGTCAGATCAATGATCATGCATCACATCGATAGGATTTTGCCTATTCTTGTTAGCTATATAGTTGAGTTTGATCATCATGTCAAAGATTGCACAAGTTGCTCAGCAGAAAAAAAATACATAGATTTATAAACATATATTATATATATATAAATATGATTATATAAACTAAATTATAACGTTTATATATACACAGTTGAAGTCAGAAGTTTACATACACTTTAAGTTGAAGTCATTAAAACAAAGTTTAAAAAAAAAAAAATTAAACACCGCACAGATATCATATTAGCAAACTATAGTTTTTAGTTTATTATAGTTTATAGTTTTTTACTATGGTTTAATTTTTTTTGTGCATGACAAGTATTCTTTCCAAAAATTGTTTACAGACAGATTGTTTCACTTTTAATTGATTATATCAAAATTCCAGTGGGTCAGAAGTTTACATACACCAAGTTAACTGTGCCTTTAAGCAGTTTGGAAAATTCCAGAAAATGATATCAAGCTTTAAGCAGTTAGCCAATTAGCTTCTGATAGGAGTCGATTAACTGTGGATGTTCAGAGCCTCTATGGTTATCATCATGGGAAAATTCAGAAGAAATCAGTCAAGACCTCAGAAAAAAAATTAATTGACCTCCACATGTCTGGTTCATCCTTGGGAGCAATTTCCAAATGCCTGAATGTACCATGTTCATCTGTACAAACAATAGTACGCAAGTATAAACACCATGGGACCACACAGCCATTATACCGCTCAGGAAGGGGACACATTCTGTCTTCTAGAAATGAACGTAGTTTGGTGCGTAAAGTGCAAAACCATCCCAGTACAACAGCAAAGGACCTTGTGAAGAAGCTGGAGGAAACGGGTAGACAAGTATCTATATCCACAGTAAAACGAGTCCTGTATTGACATAACCTGAAAGGCTGCTCAGAAAGGAAGAAGCCACAGCTCCAAAACCACCATAAAAAAAAGTCATACTACGGTTTGCAAGTGCACATGGGGAGAAATGTCCTCTGGTCTGATGAAACAAAAATGTAACTGCTTGGCCATAATGACCACCGTTATGTTTGGATAAAAAGTATAAGGCTTGCAAGCTGAAGAACACCATCCCAACTGTCATGTTGTGGGTGTAATTTGCTGCAGGATGGACTGAAGCACTTCATAAAATAGATGACATCATGAGGAAGGAAAATTATGTGGATATATTGACGCAACATCTCAAGAAATCAGCCAGGAAGTTAAAGCTTGGTCACAAATGGGTCTATCAAATGGACAATGACCCCAAGCATACCTCCAAAATAAAGTGTTTTTTTTATTTTTTTATTGTTGTTCAACCATATACGGTTAGTACAGTACACAGCGAAACGAGACAACATTCCTCCAGGACCATGGTGCTACATAAAACAACATAGGACAAACACAGAACCACATGAGACTACACAGACTAAATAACATTTCAACATAAATTGCACGTGCAAATGTGTGCAAAGTATGGGACAGTACAATAAATTACTAAAAGGAACAGGACAATTGGCACAGTGAGAGACAGTGCTGCGCCGACCAGTACACATTTGTAATCAGAGTAGTGCAAAAAGATGACACTTTCTAAAATGCTAAATGTAAACATAAAATACTATAAAATAGTCTTTTATAGACATAGCAGTTATTGAGGTAGCAGCCAGGAATAAATTGACAGTGAATTAAATTGCAACTCTGGACATGTGCAAAAGTTGGTTGGAGTACAGGTGTATGTGTGTCAGTCCAGTCTCTGAGTATTGAGGAGTCTGGTGGCTTGGGGGAAGAAGCTGTTACACAGTCTGGTAGTGAGGGCCCGAATGCTTCGGTACCTCTTGCCAGAAGGCAGGAGAGTTGAAGAGTTTGGGTGAGGGGTGTGTGGGATCATCCACAATGCTGGTTGCTTGGGAATGCAGCGTTCGTGGTTTGAGCTGTACATTGTTGCACAGTCGTGAGTCAGCAGAGTGAACAGCAGTGGACTGAGCACACAGTGCTGGGCTTTCTTGAGACCCCCCAGTGCTCAGTGTGGAGGTGGAGATGCTGTTCCCGATCCGGAATGACTGAGGTCTCCCAGTCAGGGAGTCCAGGATCTAGTTGCAGAGGGAGGTTTCCAGGCCCAGCAGGTTCAGCTTTCCAATCAGGTTCTGAGGAATGATTGTGTTGAATGCTGAGCTGAAATCTATGAACAGCATTCGAACATATGAGTCCTTTTTATCTAGGTGGGTGAGGGCCAGATGGAGGGTGGTGGCGATGGCGTCATCTGCTGAACAGTTGGGACGATACGCAAACTGCAGTGGGTCTAGTGAGGGGGCAGCTGGGTCTTAATGTGCCTCACGACGATCCTCTTGAAGCACTTCATGATGATGAGTTCGACGGGACGGTAGTCGTTGAGGCAGGACACTTAAGACTTCTTTGGCATGGGGACAACGGAGCTGCTCAGAGAGACGTTGAAGATGTCGGTAAGAACATCTGCCAGCTGGTCTGCACATCCTGTGAGCACTCTGCCAGGAATGTTGTCTGGTCCAGCAGCATTCCGTGTGTTGACTCTACGTAGAGATTTCCTCACATTGGCCGTGGTAAGACAGAGCACCTGGTCGTTTGGAGGAGGGGTGGTCTTCCTCGCCACCATGTCGTTCTGCACCTCAAACAGAGCGTAGAAGTCGTTCAGCACATCTGGAAGGGAGGCATCTTTGCCACAGGCAACTGATGTTGTCCTATAATTGGTGATGGCCTGGATGCCCTGCCAAAGGCGCCGCATGTCGTGGCTGTCCTAAAAGTGACTGTGGATTCTCTGTGCGTGTGCGTGCTTTGCCTCTCTGATGGCCCGGGACAGTTTGGCCCTCGATATTCTTAGGGCTGCCTTGTCACCTGTCTTGGGTCCTCAGCAGAGCACGCACCTCTGCAGTCATCCACGCTTCTGATTGGAGCGTGTGGTGATGGTCTTAGAGAAAGTGACATCATTAATGCACTTGCTGATGTAGCTGATTACTGATGCAGTGTATTCCTCCAAGTTGGTAGATTCGCCATATATCGCAGCCTCCCGGACCATGTGCCAGTCAGTACACTTGTCCTGAAGAGCAGAGATGGCTCCTGCTGGCCAGGTTTTCACATGCTTCTGAAGTGGTTTTGTGCACCTAATGAGCGGTCTGTATGCTGGAATTAGCATAACAGAGATGTGGTCTGAGTAGCCGAGGTGGGGGCGGGGCTCCGCCCAGTATGCGTATGGGATGATTGTGTAAACCAGATCAAGCGTGTTTGCCCCTCTCGTTGCAAAGTCCACATACTGATGGAATTTTGGGAGAACTGTCTTGAGATTTGCATGGTTGAAATCTCCGGCAACAATAAACAGTTTGTCAGGGTGAGCCGACTGCAATTCACTAATAGCCCCATACAGTTCACAGAGCACTTCCTTAGCATTAGCGCTGATTATTATGACAGTGGTGAATTCCTGTGGTAAATAAAAAGGTTTGCATCTAACTGTTACAAGCTCCACCAGCAATGAGCAGTAGCTAGAAACTAGCATAGAGTCACCACTGCGAGTCTTACCACACAGAGCTGCATTTCCGTCGGCATGAAACAAGTTCATATGCAGGTTCTTAAAAGAATATTACAGGTTTAATACAAGTTAAGCACAGTCAAAATTGTGGCAAAATGGCTTAAGGACAACAAAGTCAAGGTATTGGAGTGGCCATCATGAAGCCCTGACCTAAAACCGATTTGGGAGCAGAACTGAAAAAGCGCGTGTGAGCAAGGAGGCCTACAAACCTGACTCCGTTACACCGTCTGGAGTAATGTGCTAAAATTCCAGCAACTTATTGCGAGAAACTTGTGGAAGGCTACCCAAAATGTTTGACCCAAGTTAAAAATTTAAAGCCAATCCTACCAAAAACAAACACACTGTATATAAACTTCTGACCCACTGGGAATGTGATGAAAGAAATAAAAGCTGAAATAAATTTCACATTCTTAAAATAAAAGTAGTGATCCTAACTGACCTAAGGACAGGGAATGTTTTCTCTGATTAAATATCAGGAATTGTAAAAAACTGAGTTTAAATGTATAATATTCCAGGTTTAATACAAGTTAAGCTCAGTAAACAGCATTTATGACAATGTTGATTACCACAAAAAAAAAAAAAAAAAAAGTTTAGGCACTTATAACGCATCCGGAAAGTATTCGCAGCACTTCACTTTGTCCACATTTTGTTATGTTACAACCTTATTCCAAAATGGATTAATCATTTTCCTCAAATTTCTACAAACAATACCCCATAATGACAACGTGAAAGATGTTTGTTTGAAAACTTTGCAAAAATATATATAAAAAAAAGAAAAGAAAAAAAAAAGTACGTATTCACAGCCTTTGCTCAATACTTTGTTGAAGCACCTTTGGCACCAATTACAGCCTCAAGTATTTTTGTGTGTGATGCTACAAGCTTGGCACACCTATTTTTGGGCAGTTTCTCCCATTCTTCTTTACAGGACCTCTCAAGCTCCATCAGGTTGGATGGGGAACATCAGTGCACAGCCATTTTCAGATCTCTCCAGAGATGTTCAATCAGGTTCAAGTCTGGGCTCTGGCTGGGCCACTCAAGGACATTCACAAAGTTGTCCCTTAGCCACTCCTTTGTTATCTTGGCTGTGTGCTTAGGTTCATCTTCCAACAGGACAACAACCCTTTGCCCCAGCCTGAAATCTAGAGAACTATGGAGCAGGTTTTCATCAAGGATGTCACTGTATATTGCTGCATTCATCTTTCCCTTGATCCTGACTAGTCTCCCAGTTCCTGCCGCTGAAAAACATCCCCACAGCATGATGCTGCCACCACCATGCTTCATTATAGGGATGGTATTGGCCAGGTGATGAGCGGTGCCTAATTTCCTCCAGACATGACGCTTGCCATTCAGGCCAAAGTTTCATCAGAACAGAGAAATTTGTTTCTCACTTCAGGTGCCTCTTGGCAAACTCTAGGCGTGCTGTCATGTGCCTTTTACTGAGTGACTTCCGTCTGGCCACTCTTCCATACAGACCTGATTGGTGGAGTGCTGCAGAGATGGTTGATCTTCTGGAAGGTTCTCCTCTCTCCACAGAGAAATGCTGGAGCTCTGTCAGAGTGACCATCGGGTTCTTGGTCACCTCCTTGACTAAGGCCCTTCTCCCCAGATCGCTCAGTTTAGCCGGGCGGCCAGCTCTAGGAAGAGCCCTGGTGGTTCCAGTCTTCTTCCATTTACGGATGATGGAGGCCACTGTGCTCATTGGGACCTTCAATGCTGCAGAAATCTTTCTGTACCCTTCCCCAGATCTGTGCCTCAATACAATCCTGTCTCGGAGGTCTACAGACAATTCCTTGGACTTCATGGCTTGGTTTGTGCTCTGACGTGCACTTTTAACTGTGGGACCTTATATAGACAGGTGTGTGCCTTTCCAAATCATGTCCAATCAACTGAATTTACCACAGGTGGACTCCAATCAAGTTGTAGAAACATCAAGGATGATTAGTGGAAATAGGATGCACCTGAGTGGTTTTTTTCGTTTTTTATATTTAATATATTAGCAAAGATTTCAAACAAACTTCTTTCATGTTGTCATTATGGGGTATTGTTTGTAGAATTGAGGAAAATAATGAATTTAATAAATTTTGGAATAAGGCTGTAACATAACAAAATGTGGAAAAAGTGAAGCGCTGTGAATACTTTCTGGATGCGCTGTACAATGGAGATGAATGTGGCCAATGTTTGGAGGGTTTAAAGGCAGAAATGGGAAGCTTCTAATTTTATAGAAGCACAAATTAATTCTTCCATTAAAACTTGTGTAAAGTTTGAGCTGTATAGTTGTTTAAATCGTCCTTTTATGGTTTGTTTACATTACATCATGGCAAGGAAGTTGTAAAAATGGCTATAACTTTAAACAGAAAAGGTAAGTGATTTTATCAAAGTAAAATCATGTTAACATGGAATAATGAGTTTCGCCTCCATTGGTGATGTGTGTCACTGGAACACTGATTTTATTTATAAAGAAAACGAGGGGAAAGTCTAAATTAGTTTGTGTGTTAATCAATCAATACTATGCCACAGATGCTGTTGATTGAGCTTGACATGTATTGAACCTGGAATATTTATTTAATGTGATATTGTAGTCACAAGGCTCATAACCGCTTAGTGTAATGTTACCAAGGAGTCTTTCACATCAATGTAAGCATCTCCTGTAAGGCTGGGTGTATAAAAGCCATCTTTATTGATTATTTTAAACCTCTGAAACAGCTATTCGACCTTTAACTCCATTTGCCAAATAGGCGATATCTTATGAAATACAGAGGTCACTTGTAGGCTTTGTGTGGAGTGCAATGATTAAAGTCGAAATGCAAACACCTCACACACGTGTTTACTAATTACCAAAGTCTCCGACTTTGCCTCACTTAAGTTAATTTCTTTAAGATTTTCTTGTTACATTAACACCATCAGATAACATGTGTTGATTCTACAATATATTCAGTTATTTTCACCCTGTTGGGACTGGTTCAAATGAGGGCAATATGTGTAAATCTGACCCTTATTATATTTCGTACGTCATTAATTCTCTCATAGTGATAACTAGTTTAGGTATGGGTCTAATTAGTCATATTACGAATTAGTCTTCATGCCAACACTGGATTATTACATGAATACAGTGACTAGTATAAAATAACAACGCATGAAGGCTGTAAGGAAATGCAGAAGTTACATCAGCAGCTGGCGGCAAAACACCGGTAGCACGTGCAAACAAATCACACCGCAAAGACAATGGAGACTACTGTAAAATAGCTTTATATCCCCAAACACGTTTATACAACAGTTGCAATCACAAAACCATTCAACACCGTGTTTTAGATGATGAATATCTGTGGTGCTCACAAGACTCCATCGCGTTAATTTATTCTTACCCAATAGCATTTCCATACACCGGTCCATCGCTTCTCCGTGGATGACTTTTAAAACTCGTTGCCGGTTCACTTGAGCTGGTACCGCTACTTGAACTTGCTTTCCGAACCAATGGATAAGAAACAGCGCCATTATTAACAGGTAGGAATCTGTTCTCCGGGTTTAAAAAGTTGATACCGGCTCGCCGTGATCGCTGTATGCTCCGATTAGCATTACGGAAAGCGACCGACAGTCTCATCATGCTTCTAGAAAGTTTGCACCCCCTGGCTCGGTTTTTTTAAGACGCAAAGGGATGTCTGTATTGATGCTCTGGTGATCTCGAGCAGTGCTGTACAAGCAGAGAACTCAAGCCAAGTGTGTGTGCGCGACACAGTTGGGGCGGGAAGGGGTGTACACATGACGGGAATGTTGCTGAATTGTCTTTTGGTGTTTCTAAGGATATGCAAATACCACAATTATTATTTTCAAGTCTGGGCAAGAAGAAATGACTCACCTGGCATGGCAAATTCCATTGGGCATCAATATCTTTTTTCTGCACCTTTTAAAAAATATATTTATTTCAAATATGCTTGATGTCATAAATTAATAAATTAACGTTACATTTATATAGCGCTAATATAAATGTATGTTGAAGAAAATTCAGTCTAGAAGTTATGTGTGTGTAACATCAGTAGCCAAAGTCACAGCCTACTGGCAATTATAACAAGAGGTGAGCAAGAGTTTCATTAAACCAGAACGATTAAATGTTGGAACGAGAACTGAACCTAAGCAGGAGCAACACAGTGTAATTTAAATCATCAGATTAACCCATCAAGATGCAGTGCATTCATATCATGAGCTTTGTGTTTGAGGCTTTGTGTGAGTATGTAGTGAACATACAGAATTTACAGCACATCTGTCAGTGTTTAGGCCTGCTCCAATGCAACTACATGCCAAAGTTGTCATTACAATACAGTCTTACTTTTTACATTACATAAAAACAATCCTACATTTCTTTGCCACAAAAAGGTTTTTATATTATGCCATGTGTTGGTTTAATAGATGCAAACAAGGGGCATCATGTTCCACATGAGGTATATACATGTGACTTAATTAGGCTAACAAAGTTACTCTCTAACATCTGCAAAGAATCTTTGCACACAGAGAATGTGAATCAGAGACACAGCTGATAAAATGTATCATCCCATTCAGCCAATACCTTTGGAATTCCTTTATCAAAAAAACAAACAAACAAAGGGGTCTACTTTGTGATTACATTGACTCATAAGGGGTTCCAAGCTTAGCACATGTGTGGCAACTTAAAGAGAAAAAAAATCATTTCTAAAATCTTACCCAGGCAACAGATATTCCTTTGAAGGAATAGTTCACCCAAACTCATAAGACTTTCTCTCTTCTGTGGTCCAAAACCTTCAAGCTCAAAAAAGGACATAAAGGCAGCAAAGAAGTAATCCAAACAGCTCAAGTAGTTTAATCCATGTTTTCTTAAGTAATATGATTACTTTGTGTGACAAAAAGACCAAAATATAAGTTGTTGAGCTATTTTAAAAATACTGACATAAGTTAAAATGATAGTGTCACGAGGTGAGTTTTGTTAGGATACTTTAAAATATACCTTGCTCGTCAAAAGATTAATGTTAAACACTAAAAAATGAAAATGTGACATGTTATTGATGTATAATGATACTGGGATTGAGTAGCCTGTCTGGCAACCACGTGCAGCATCAAAAAATCTTTTCAAGCCAGCACTGTTCCAACCGTGTTAATATTTATAGTGAATAATGACTTATTTTTTGGGTTGATTCTCACTCAAAGACGTGAAATATACACTTCATATTCATATACTAATCGTATTCATTTCTTTTATGCTGGTTTTATGTCCTTTTTGGAGCATGAGAGTTTTGTACCACATTGACTTACGTTGTATGGACAAAAATGCCTCATACATTCTTCAAAATATCTTAATTTGTGTTCCACAGAAGAAAGTCATATGAGTTTGGAATGGCATGAGGGTGAGTAAATGAAGAGAGAATTAGAATTTTTTGGGTGAAACTGTAAGAGCGCACACTAGTTGTTGTTGTTGTTATATATATATATATATATATATATATATACAGTATCTCACAAAAGTGAGTACACCCCTCACATTTTTGTAAATATTTGATTATATCTTTTCATGTGACAACACTGAAGAAATGACACTTTGCTAAAATGTAAATGAGTGAGTGTACAGCTTGTATAACAGTGTATATTTGCTGTCCCCTCAAAATAATTCAACACACAGCCATTAATGTCTAAACCGCTGGCAACAAAAGTGAGTACACCCCTAAGTGAAAATGTCCAAATTGGGCCCAATTAGCCATTTTCCCTCCCGGTGTGACTCGTGTGTGTGTGTGTGTGTGTGTGTGTGTGTGTGTGTGTGTGTGTTACAAGGTCTCAGGTGTGAATGGGGAGCAGGTGTGTTAAATTTGGTGTCATCACTCTCACACTCCTCATACTGGTCACTGGAAGTTCAACATGGCACCTCATGGCAAAGAACTTTGAGGATCTGAAAAAAAGAATTGTTGCTCTACATGAAGATGCCCTAGGCTATAAGAAGATTGCCAAGACCCTGACACTGAGCTGCAGCACGGTGGCCAAGACCATACAGCGGTTTAACAGGACAGGTTCCACTCAGAACAGGACTCGTCATGGTCGACCAAAGAAGTTGAGTGCACGTGCTCAGCATCATATCCAGAGGTTGTCTTTGGGAAATAGACGTATGAGTGCTGCCAGCATTGCTGCAGAGGTTGAAGGGTTGGGGGGTAGCCTGTCAGTGCTCAGACCATACTCTGCACACTGCATCAAATTGTTCTGCGTGGCTGTCGTCCCAGAAGGAAGCCTCTTCTAAAGATGATGCACAAGACTAAGGACATGGATTACTGGAACCATGTCCTGTGGTCTGATGAGACCAAGATAAACTTATTTGGTTCAGATGGTGTCAAGCGTGTGTGAAGGTGATGGACTGGCCAAGCATGTCTCCAGACCTAAACCCTATTGAGCATTTGTGGGGCATCCTCAAACGGAAGGTGGAGGAGCACAAGGTCTCTAACATCCACCAGCTCCATGATGTCATCATGGAGGAGTGGAAGAGGACTCCAGTGGCAACCTGTGAAGCTCTGGTGAACTCCATGCCCATGGAGGCCACACAAAATATTGACACTTTGGGCCCAATTTGGACATTTTCACATAGGGGTGTACTCACTTTTGTTGCCAGCGGTTTAGACATTAATGGCTGTGTGTTGAGTTATTTTGAGGGGACAGCAAATTTACACTGTTATACAAGCTGTACATTCACTACTTTACATTGTACAAAGTGTCATTTCTTCAGTGTTGTCACATGAAAAGATATAATCAAATATTTACAAAAATGTGAGGGGTGTACTCACTGTACTGTATATCTATAATTTACAAATACATATCCAACAAACAATGCTCAGTCACAACAATCCCACCACATCCCTCCCCACCACCCATCCCTCTGCACAAATGGCTTATAACAAATATAAAGATATTATGAGGACAAAAAAAAAACAACTTCGAATGAAAGAAAGTTTTCAATAATAAGCAAATAAATAAATAGATTAAAAAAATTCAAATGTTATGCAGTATAATTTCTTGACACAGTAATAGCCTCTGCCTCATACATCCTTTTGAGAATTTTAAGATCTTGTACAAAAAATACAGTCTGAACATATTTGTCAATTGCAATGGGAATATAGAAAGTTTTTAGCTAAAGCTGCAAGACTAGAAGAGCATGACCTGGCCCAGTACTGTAAGTTCAGGAGACCAAATCTCCCTATGCTTCCATTTCTTTGAAGAATATCTTTACTAATTCTTGGTTTCTTTCCTCCCCACTCAAATGCAAACTCCTCACCTTTCAACAAAAGTCACCTTTTCTGAAGCTAATTTGCCCAAGTTGTTTGGTTATATTTTCTACATTTTCCTCATCATTAGAAAGGGTTACTTTAAGCTTAAATGCTTATAAAAGCTTTAAATACAACAAACAATTCACCAGAAAGACTTTCTACTACTCAATGGAAAAAAAATACTTTGGGAGGAGAACGGGAGGCATTGGAAAAAGATAGAAACAAATGTGGCAGAATGTTGATTTTAATACAGCTAACTCTAAAGGCCATGACATGTGAAAAGTACTCCATCTCTTAACTTGTTTAATTTACTTAATTCAATTTATTTAATTAAAATGAACTAAAGCAAAACAATTCTAGAACATTTTGTCTCAACTTTATGTGTCATGTATCTAGCATGCCAATATTCACTTACAATCAGGGATGGGGAGTAATGGAATACATGTAACTGGATTACGTATTTAAAATACAAAATATAAGTAACTTTATTCCACTACAGTTACAATTTAAATCATTGTAATTAGAATACAGTTACATTCAAAAATAATTTTCATTACAAAATAGATTACTTATCTGTTTATTGTCATTTGTTTCATTAAATATTTAGTCCTTTCAGATTTTTGAACAGTGGTGAAACACTTTCTTATGATGTGTTACATTCATACGAGCTGACAGAGAAGTAAGTTTAAAGTAAGTTTGGAGCAGAAGTGTTTATTGTCAGCTTTACACTAAGCTAAAATGCTATTTCTAGCCATTTTACATCCACGTTACAGACACGATCATATTTTTTTATCAAGAAAATTCATGTTGGATCATAACTTCTTTTTTCTAGTAAGACCTTTTGATATTAGGGCAAAAATCATATTCTTGATAATAATTTTTATATTGTTTTCCTGTAAAAATATAAAACAAAAAAAAGAAACAAGATGTTTAGGTTTTCAGAGAATGTATTTTTAACAAGTGTATTTTGTCTTATTGTACTGAGTTTTTATAGTGAAAATAATTGAAAAAAATCTACTAGTGCTCAAGAAGTAATCCAAAGTATTTAGAATATGTTACTGACCTTGAGCAATCTAACGGAATATACAAATTACATTTTACAGCATGTATTCAACAACCATGGCCAAACGTATTGGCAGTGACATAAATTTTGTTTTCCGCAATGTTTTCTACTTCAGTTGTTGTGGTGTTGATTCACATTGTTTCTAGATTGTTGTGCAGAGTGATCAGATGCATTTTAAATCATTAAACCAGCTTCACTGGCCAAAAAAATTAACTATATCACAAAAACCCTCATCAAATTTCACAGTTTTTTGGCCCCGGCACAAAATGACCAGCTAACATAATTCCACTAATCATATCAGCAGCACCAGGGAAAGTGTGAACGAGTACTAGTCAGGTGAACTCACTCTATCATTCTGATTGGATTATAAGAGCAGACTGATTCCCATTAAAGGAGGGAAGAAGTGCTTCCAATCATTGTGTTCTTGTTAGCAATGGTTAAAGAAAGACATGCAGCCATCATCGCTTTGCATCAAAATGGCCTCACATGCAAGGAATTTGTTGCAATGAGTATTGCACCTGAAAGAATAATTTACCGGATCATCAAGAACTTCAAGATGAGAGGTTCAACTGCAGTGAAGAAGGCTTCAGGACATCCCAGAGTGTCCAGAAAGCACCAGGACCGTCTCCTCCTGAGGAGTCAGCTACGGAATCATATAACCACCAGTGCAGAGCTTGCTCAATATTGGCAGCAGGTTGGTGTGAGTGCATCTTCACGCACAGTGAGGCGAAGACTTTTGGACAATGGCCTGGTGTCAAGAAGGGCAGCAAATAATCCACTTCTCTCCAAGAAAAACATCAAGGATAGACTGAAATTCTATGTCAAACCCCTTCCAACTGTTTGGGACATCTGAAAAATCGATAGTCTGGAGAAGAAAAGGTGAACACTACCATGAGTCCTTTGTTGTGCCAACAGTGAAGCATCCCGAGACCATCCATGTGTGGGGTTGCTTTTCATCCAAGGGAGTGGGTTCTCTCACAATTCTGCCCAAAAACACTGCCATGAACAAAGAATGGTATCAAAACGTCCTGCAAGAGCAACTTCTCCCAACGATCCAGGAGCAATTTGGTGATCCATGCATTTTTCAGCATGATGGAGCACCAACATGTAACAAGGCAAGAGTGATAATGATGTGGCGCAGAGATCATTACATTAAAATTTTGGATCTGTGGCCAGGCAACTCCCCGGATCATAATCCCATAGAGAACCTGTGGTCAATCCTCAAAAGGCGAGTGGACAAGCAGAAGCCCACAAATTGTGATTTGTGGGCTTCTGCTCCGAACAAGAAGCCCACAACTCCGAGCACTAATAAGGCAAGAATGGATCAGCATCAGTCAGGATTTGACCCAGAAGCTGATATCCAGCATGCCAGAGCAAATTGCAGAGGTTATGAAGAACAAGGGTCAACACTGTAAACATTGACTCTGCATATATTGAATGTTTTTGCCAATAAAATCCTTTAAAACATATGAAATGCTTATCATTGTTTTCCAGTATAGAAACATGTGAAAAAATAATCTACAAATACTGAAGCAGCAAACTTTGCAAAACACAATTTATGTCACTGCCAATACTTTGGCCACGGCTGTATAATCTGTAGTGGAATACATTTCAAAAGTAACCCTCCCAACCCTGCTTACACTAGTTTGTACATGAAGATTTGAGTTACATTGATATGTCTAATTTTGTTGCATTTACCCTATTAAGCTTTTCTACACAAAATGTTTGTGTTGAGATTAATTAGTAATTTGAAGTTAGTAAAACTCATTTTTAAACTTGTTTTTTTATGATTTTATTTTACAAAGATTTGTTATTTCTTGAACCATGTTAATTCCCAAGTACTTAAAAACAGAAATGGCCATCCTAAATGGTAAGTATTTTAGAGGAAGTAAGAGAGCTGATTTATTTAAGGCTAAACACTTACTTTTAGCCAAGTTTAACCTATAACCAGTGAATGTGCCAAACCTTTGAAGTAGGTCTACAATTAATAGTGAAAATTGTATTGGATGTTTTTTTTAATATTATAAGATAATGGAATACAAAATAAAATCACAGATCAGCTCACATATTTGATCACTTTGTATATTTCTTTTGGACTTTGTGATATCTGTGTCCAAGTCATCGTCTCAAGGAGAACAATTTCTTAAATGGATTGTTTCTATCATGCCTCTTGGCTCTCTGTCAAGCTTCACAAGCAAATCCTTGAATTCCACTTGCGTTGATTGAACATTGGTGAGAAGGCAGACTGTCGTTGTGCTCTTCTTTTCTACAAGCATAGCCACATCCACAAAAAAACTTGATGAAGGCTTCGAATGCATCTCTCCAGCTCTTGTAGTTCCATATGTTGGCTCTCAGTCTGTATGAGTGCAGACCGTACGGTTTTACCTTCTGAAGCCATGTTCTCAATGAAGACGTTCCACTGACTGCTCTCCAGCTTCTCCTCGATTTGGTCACCTGAGATGTCTCGTCCCACAATCTCCATCTGCTGTTGAATGTACACCTCGCAAGACTCCCTGTAGCTCATCATTGCATCTTGGTACTCCACCATGGCATCAAGGAAACTGTTGCTTACATGGCATGGCATACTGCATTCTGGCAATTCTTGCAACAGAGGAATTGACCCAATGCTTCTCCCCTAATTCTTTTGCATGAGAATCCATCTTGCGAAGTTGCACAACCATTATCTGTCCACGAGTCCTGATGTCAGCAACAATAACAATGAATTTGAGATATGAGCAGACCCAGCAAACACAGAACGTTCCCAGAACGTTCCCGTATGCTTCCCATTTGGTTATTTTTTTTGGGAACCAAACAGGAACGTTCTGGGAATGTTCCCTGTAGGTTATTTTAGGTTCTATTTTTCTTAAACAAATTAAAAGGTTGCAAATGTTTGCTTTAACAGCAGTGATCAAATGCTTAATTACATGACCATTATCAGGCAGTAGAGAGCGCTCATTGATTGGCAAAGTCTTTTTTTACATTCCCATAAAGTTTCCAGAACGTTCCCCTAACCTTAAGGGAACGTTCTATTTACGTTAAGAAAACTTTCCTGGATCACCAATAGGGAACTTTCTGGGAACCAAAAACTAAGGTTCCCAGAACCTAAAATTGTTTGCTGGGGAGAACATTAATGAGTTTTGTTTCCTGAGAAGAGGGAAGATCTTGGGCGATTTAATGGTCCTCAAAGTCCCTTTTGACACTGACACAGCCTGGTAGTGATCAAGTCTGTCTCTCATGATGATTCAAGTATTAAACTGAAAAGATATCAAAATATTCAGTCTACACAGACAATTATTACAAGGCTAGCACACATGAACATAACTGCAGCTATACGAATATATAAATGTTGGTAACAACCAACTCTTGCAAAATTATTATTTGTTGTCTGATAGATGTAACTCAGTCAATGTCTGACATGCACATGCGGAAATTAGGCCTACTTGCGTCACCAACATGACAGACAAGATAAACTTGTTCGCAGGTCCACGTTGGCGTTGTTGTATGCTTTTTTTTCACGCATTACTTCTTTTTAATGACTAGCCTACGTTAGATTTGTATGAAACACGCTTAAAATCACGCTTAAAATGGCGTGTGCAAATATGGAGGTCAAAACCTGCAAAAATAATAAATAAATGCATAAATAAATAAATAAATGTAATAATAAGAAAACAAATAAAGGAATAAATGTCTTGATGAAACAAAATTAATTCGTTTTAAATAAAAGTTATTCCTGAATTTATTTTTGTAGACTTTTTTCCTTTATTTATTATTTTCTCTTTTTATTTTTATTCTTTAAAACTTTTTATTCTTTCATTTTTTTATGATTATTTATTTTATGCATTCATTTATTTTTATATTTATTTATTCCCACCTGTATTTATTTCCATATTTATATATTCCCACATGTATTTATTTTTTATATTTATTCTTACATTTCTGTCTCTTGTATGATAATTATGTGGGCGGGTCCTGCTTACCATTGGTTTATCGTAGATTGAAGCGTGTGCTCGATTACTCTTGACTTGTTTTGGTGTGACGTTAGTAAAGTATAGCTATTTGTGGGGCTAAAAACATAAGAGCTTAAGTCAATCCTAGATGTATTGGTTATACTACAATCACAAAATAAATGGGGAGCTGTTTCTTTAACAAAACCACAAAATGAGCATGATTCTTTTTTTTCTGTGTATATAACTTCATATTTGACGTCCGCAAATCCATAATATTGTTTTCTGTTGTTATGATTGTTCATTGTAAAAGACACAACCATGTTTAATTTCCCTGATCGTTTATGTATGTATGTAGCCTATATATAAGTTCTGCAATAAAATAAAAATAGATGACGCTTCACATAGCTATATCTAGCGATTGAAGTCGATAACCGCATCAAATGACTGTTTCATTTAGAGTAGAGGTGCTTATTGATGTTTTAGGAGAGCTGTATGCCGGTATGAATGTCAAAGCACATCCTGAATTGTTAGACTCTCTTTAAAATGTTTCCCTGCATATTCAAAATCTGTGCGAGTCAGGGAGTGCTAAGGTGGGACGTCCATCTTATTTGCTTCCGATAAGTACTATTGAGCTCTCAACCAATGATGCACTGGAGCTACACAAGGACCGCCTCCCTCATTTACATGTTGCACACAGGAAAGTAAAAATAAATACATCTATAAATAAATACATATATATGGGAATATATAATTATGGAAATAAATATATGTGGGAATAAATCAATATAAAAAATAAATGAACACAAATTAAAAAAAAGTTACAAATAAATATAGAACATAAAAAACGAATAAAGTCATACAATAATAACTTATTAGCAACCATAGCAACTAATGGAGCCAATGTCCACCAGGTCTTTGAAATTTACAATTAATCATTATTAAGACAGAATATACTATATGTTTTTCTGCCTTGTAATTTTCCAGTTATTTATAGCATATTTATTTATCCGTTCGTTACTTTGTGGTGGCGAATAAGTGTCAGTTCACAACGCAAGACGAATATTTTATTTAATCATTTATTTACTTATTTACCAACCACAATATCGCATAGGCCAGGGGTTTTAAAACTGAAAAAAAAGAAAAAAAATGTATATATATATATATATATATAGACCTATATATATATATATAGAGAGAGAGAGAGAGAGAGAGAGAGAGAGAGAGAGAGAGAGAGAGAGCTATTTACCGAATTTAACACTATTGCAATTTCAGTATAATCCAACGGTTTCTCTTCAGGTTTATATATTTAACATTAATTTATTTGGGTAGAAAATGCCTAACCTACATAAGAACTGCTTAAACTTGAATTATTGGTATTATTAATAGCCATCCTGCTGTATTTTCTCTTTTATTTTTAAAATCGTTTTCCATATTTGATTGTACAGCACATTGGTCAACAGTCTTTATAAATAAATTGACATTTCCATTGAAAATTATCAGGCAACATAATACAAAGTAGGCTAATATTTTCCAGATAATTAGGGATGCACTGTCACCAAAGAGCAGAGGAACAGTTCAAAGAAAGTATTTACAATTCAAAATAAGAACAGCAAGTTATGAGGAATCCTCCGATGAGTGCTCCAGCAGCAGGCGATCACATGTGCCGTAACGGTGACGAGCAGAGCTACTAAATGGATTTAAATAAGCAGGAACAAACACGGGACAGGTGCCGCTGGCCAGCTGAATGTTGGCATAATCAGCATTTCCATGGAAACAATCAGGGTTCCCATTGAAATGCTGATTCCATGTGCCAGCTGTACCTGAAACACATGAGGGAGAAAACATCAACATAGGACAAACAATATGAACATGGACATGAGTGTCCGGATCCCGACACAGACTGAAACCGAACCATGAAACAAGACTGGCCGAACAAGACTGACCGAAGAGCGCATGGCGATGGAGTCATGGTCCTGTCAGACAAAAACCCAAAGTGACAGGACTGTGACGTCATCGCCCCATGCTCTGTCTTGTGTTTCGTGTCCTGTCTTTGTGTTGAGTGCACGGGTCCACGAGTGAGTTACTGCCCTGTGCTCTTCTGTAATGTCAGGGTCTTTTGACCGGTATAGTGTATATATTCAAAAGGCTTTTGTAATTAAATGTATAGTTACATGTAATTTATTTAGCTCTCTAGAGTTCATTCCACCAGGAAACATTTGCAAAAATGTGGATATTGTAACATTAGACCAGGTTGTGAATGTCAATGGGGGAGAAATATGACAGTCGTCAGAGAGTAAAAAAGCGACTTAACAAACCAATCAAATTTAGCAACATCCTCTCTCACAAAATCTCCTCTCTTAATTTCATTTTAGCTTGGAAAAAAGTTACTTTTGACTTTTTTATACTTAATGTGAATACTTTTTACTTTCACTCAAGTATGTTTTTGGCTAGATACTTGGACTTTTAATTGTATAGTATCCATACTTTATGGTTATAAATATATATACACTACCGTTCAAAAGTTTGGGGTCACCCAAACAATTTTGTGTTTTCCTGAAAAGTCACACTTATTCACCACCATACGTTGTGAAATGAATAGAAAATAGAGTCAAGACATTGACAAGGTTAGAAATAATGATTTGTATTTGAAATAAGATTTTTTTTACATCAAACTTTGCTTTCGTCAAAGAATTCTCCATTTGCAGCAATTACAGCATTGCAGACCTTTGGCATTCTAGCTGTTAATTTGTTGAGGTAATCTGGAGAAATTGCACCCCACGCTTCCAGAAGCAGCTCCCACAAGTTGGATTGGTTGGATGGGCACTTCTTGCGTACCATACGGTCAAGCTGCTCCCACAACAGCTCAATGGGGTTCAGATCTGGTGACTGCGCTGGCCACTCCATTACCGATAGAATACCAGCTGCCTGCTTCTGCTCTAAATAGTTCTTGCACAATTTGGAGGTGTGTTTAGGGTCATTGTCCTGTTGTAGGATGAAATTGGCTCCAATCAAGCGCTGTCCACTGGGTATGGCATGGCGTTGCAAAATGGAGTGATAGCCTTCCTTATTCAGAATCCCTTTTACCCTGTACAAATCTCCCACCTTACCAGCACCAAAGCAACCCCAGACCATTATATTACCTCCACCATGCTTAACAGATGGCGTCAGGCATTCTTCCAGCATCTTTTCATTTGTTCTGCGTCTCACAAACGTTCTTCTTTGTGATCCAAACACCTCAAACTTGGATTCATCTGTCCACAACACTTTTTTCCAGTCTTCCTCTGTCCAATGTCTGTGTTCTTTTGCCCATCTTAATCTTTTTCTTTTATTGGCCAGTCTCAGATATGGCTTTTTCTTTGCCACTCTGCCCTGAAGCCCAGAATCCCGCAGCCGCCTCTTCACTGTACATGTTGACACTGGTGTTTTGCGGGTACTATTTAATGAAGATGCCAGTTGGGGACCTGTGAGGCGTCTGTTTCTCAAACTAGAGACTCTAATGTACTTATCTTCTTGCTCAGTTGTGCAACGCGGCCTCCCACTTCTTTTTCTACTCTGGTTAGAGCCTGTTTGTGCTGACCTCTGAAGGGAGTAGTACACACCGTTGTAGGAAATCTTCAATTTCTTAGCAATGTCTCGCATGGAATAGCCTTCATTTCTAAGGACAAGAATAGACTGTCGAGTTTCAGATGAAAGTTCTCTTTTTCTGGCCATTTTGAGCGTTTAATTGACCCCACAAATGTGATGCTCCAGAAACTCAATCTGCTCAAAGGAAGGTCAGTTTTGTAGCTTCTGTAACGACCTAAACTGTTTTCAGATGTGTGAACATGATTGCACAAGGGTTTTCTAATCATCAATTAGCCTTCTGAGCCAATGAGCAAACACATTGTACCATTAGAACACTGGAGTGATAGTTGCTGGAAATGGGCCTCTATACACCTATGTACATATTGCACCAAAAACCAGACATTTGCAGCTAGAATAGTCATTTACCACATTAGCAATGTATAGAGTGTATTTCTTCAAAGTTAAGACTAGTTTAAAGTTGTCTTCATTGAAAAGTACAGTGCTTTTCCTTCAAAAATAAGGACATTTCAATGTGACCCCAAACTTTTGAACGGTAGTGTAATTATATGTATAATTTCTCAGAACCTTTTACACCCCTGATAGCCTATTTATTTATATTAAGGAACAAAGGCCACACCTTAAGAAAATTAGTTTTTTCTCTGGTCACAAAGTGTATCAAGATTGGAAAAAACAAATGTCTTTTTATAGAAACTTGATGGAGCAACATAATTTGTGTGAACAGAAATAATAACGGAGTTGTTTTCATTAAAATTATATATTTTTTTAAAAAAAAGGTGGGAAGGGAGCCTTTTACCTCACACTTGGTGTAAAAGGCCCACATGAGGGTTAAAGAGACATGGAGCAAATATAGTGACAATACGGTAGATATAAGGAAATAAGACTTTTGAGACAGCAAGATGCTTTTTTGAGTAAAACATTAAGATAATGAAATAAAAACAATCTATTGAGAAAAGGGTTAACCATTACATGTTCATTTCAATCCCATTTGGCTTTTCATCACATCTCAAGTAGGCCTATTCTATAAACATATCCATCTCAATTGTGATTGGATCAGTCAATGTGAGCCCACTTTGAATATTTTTCATAACAAATCTTTTCAACAGGGGGCTTTATGACACAAATACTATCCTGTCACTTATTGGACAGTTATTAAAAAACTTTTGATTCATTCACCTTGGACGAAACTTGAAAATGACTGAAAATGACAAAATAAATGTGATAATTTCAGAGATTCCCATAGCTGCATACATTTGCAACATTTTAAAAATAAAAATAAAATATTTGATCAAATTACCTCAAAATCACACTCTAGACAGTGCACGCAATGATCTGAATATTTTGCAGTGTAGTGACAAACAGATGTTAAGGAAAGTACTGTAGTTTTTGTTGCTGTTTAGTGTTTTAAGAGAAAATAAAATCAAAAGTGCATTTTTCCCCCCACGGGGCCTTTAGCCCTCTTGTACCCTACACACAGAAACTGATTATAAACGTAACGCAACGCAATACATTTACGTATTTAAATATATAACCTCCTTTAAAATGTCATCGATCTATTCGATCATGGAGGTCAATGCTTTATGCCTATTAAATGCGGGCTATTGGCCCTATTGCTCGTTCTGTTGAATCCTTGATAAATATATAAGTCGGAATCAGCCATAGCCTATCAATAGGTTACGTAGTGATATCTACACTATGGGATCAACAACATTGCATGTCACAATTGCAGAGATCATCACAAACCGAGATCACATATTTTTAATGCATTTTATGGCATGGATTGAATGCATAAATAGCCATTTCCCTTTGACATAAAATATCGAACTCATTATTGCCCCCTTTGAGAAAACAGAGAACATCTCACGGGTTAACGAGACAGACACATGTATGACATTCTTTTCAGGGAACAGGTTTGGCGTCAAAGTCACGCCCTGGAACGCGCATTCCTTCCACACACCGATTCAAATGTCAGCTGCTCCAGTGTAATGAGGAAGGTACTGCATCAGGATGACATATCGTTGAGGTGAAACTGCTGATTTTATTTTGGACAAACGAAATAGGTAATGTATTTTTAAAATGTATGGGATTTTCCTTTTCTTTTTACCTTTTCTAATCTCACCTTGACTTAATGATTTTAAGAATAAACATTGCTGGAGAAAATATCTATAGCCTATTTGTTAGAAAGTTGTACGCGGAAAAATTCGAAATGGTTGAAAATGTAGCCTAAAATGACAATGAATAAAATAGTAATGCAAATTATGCTTTGAAAAAATAAACAAATAAAAAAAACTGATCGTTTATTGATTTTCAAAAGTGCAAATATATTGCAAATAATTTTAGTTGTAAAATTAAAAAAAAAAAAAAAAAAAATGTACATTTGTAGATTGTAGAAAAACAGCATCATACAGAAACAAAAGTTGTGAACTATCCATTCAATCTATTCCAACTTGTTTGGTGAGTGACGCCACAGAAATAGTTTCACGGATTAACTTGTCAAACTTGTGACTTTGTCAGTGTTGTAAGGAAGTATTATCTCCCCTCTTTTACAGTCAATTCCACAGGGTTTCCACATAGAATTGAAAATGAGTTTTTCCCCCCAGTGGATTGTATCTGCATGAAAATGATTATCAATTATATTCTGTAAATATAAATATTATTATGTAGGCTAAATTGTTTTACACTGCTACTCAGTTGTTTACATCAACTGGCATATTTCCTGCTATCACTTTTGGTGACACTGAGTCTTCTGTTGTCCTTTTCTGTTAGTTTTCCTCTGTAGCAATCATGAGGGATAGGCTGGATCATCTGCAGACCATCTCAGAGTCTAACAGCCAGCTGGAAGAGTTGGAAGCAGACTCTTTAAGCAATGTGGAACTGGAGGAGAGTTTCAACCAGCAGGCTGTCATTTTTAACAATAGTGATGAGATGGAGTCTGTGCTTGATGAGGCTCAGGAGACTAGGCGTGAGATTCATCTAATCCGTCTTGAGGTGAAGCGTCTCAGGGAGCAAAACACGCGTCTACTTAGTGAACCAACTCGCACAACTCATGTAAAGCGCAATGCTAATGTTATCGTCGGTGACATCAAGACCCGTGGAGAGGATGTTCTGGCACGCCTTCACAAGATGGATAACCACGCTAAAGAGCTTGAAGAAGAGCACGGTGTGAACTCGGCTGTGGCGAGAATTGCCCGAACACAGTATGCCACCCTGAGCAACAACTTCCGTGACACATTGACAGAGTACAACGATGCAGAGATGAGCCACAAGGAAAGTTGCAAGCTTCACATCCAACGGCAAATGGAGATTGTGGGCAGAGATGTTTCAGGCGACCAGATTGAAGAGATGCTGGAAAATGGCCAGTGGAACATCTTCAGTGACAACATTATCTCAGAAGGCAAGACGGCTAGATCTGCACTCAACCAGATCGAGAGCAGACATCGGGACCTGCTGGAGCTAGAAAGTCGACTCAAGAGCCTTCATGAAGTGTTCCTGGATGTGGCTATGCTTGTAGAGGAACAAGGACCCATGACAGACTACATCTTAAACAATGTTCAGAAAACCGATGCTTTGCTTGGTGAAGTTCTTGTTAAACTGGAAAGGGCCAAGAGACATGACAGTAACAACCCATTCAAGAAAATGTTCTGTGGATGCTTTCCATGCGCAAAGAGTTGAGGCTGTTGATTAGAGTCCGCTGAGACCTTAATCCTCCAAGACTAAAGCTTTCTTTTAGTACCCATCCAAATCTAAGAGATCACAAAACCTGATTGTTGCAGTAAAACAGCTGAGAGGAATTTAAGTGAATACAAGTAAATACATAGACGTAGATATATTTATAGTTACAGATTTTAACATCATATTCATACCCAATAAAGTTAAGGATCTTTTAAACTGATGTTATGGCTGAAATTGTGTGGAATTAAAAGTTAAACATACCATATGCATTACCTTATCTAGAAAATCTTTTGTCATCCAATTGCATTCTTAGTGGAAATAAAACACACTATTGTCATTTTCCTTACCTATCTAAACCGAACATGCACTTTCTTGTCTATATATTATAAAACCGGAATATGAAGCATTTGCCATGTTTTGCCATATTTTCAAATCAAGTTGTTTTGATTGACTGGTTGTTGTTTTTCAACGTAATAATTGGTTTCTCTTGAATAATACACAATGTGCATAATGTCTGAAGTCTTTTATTAGTTAAACATCAGATAAATAAAGTATCAAATATTATGTAATTGTTTCTTGCTTTGTCTTTCTTTAATTTTTTTTTTTTTTTTTTTTGTGGATGTGACAACATTCCATTTCCTCTATTTTTCCCAGGGCCTATTTAAAATCCTCATTTGCCATAGTCCTACATGTTAAATGAAAGTGTTGTAGGTATATGTTAATTGTAGCCTAACTCATTGACATTTACATTCAGTACTCATTGGTGTGAAAATATGTTTAGTGTTAATTGTGTAACACTATATTGACAAATAATTTTATCCCTTTAAAAGCTGTGATTTCTATGGAAACATGATTTCATGTCCCAACTGTCCCGCAGTGAATGAAAAAGCTGGAGTGTTAATAGCTCATATGTGCAGTTTCCATATCAAGCATTCACTTCTGTTGGCCCTTCTTTGTTCTTGCAAAAAGGAAAACCAAAATCATAAGTGGGAATAAGATAAAACATTTGTGTTGAAAAGTAATTTTTTTTAAAATTCATAACCGAGTTTAAATGTCCCCTGTTCATTTCAAACTCTATTCTGTGATGTCCAGTTTTGGGTGTCATCCAGTTACAAAGTAATTCATTATTTTAATCTAACTACTTTTTAGTCAAAAAAGTAAAGTATAACATTTTAAATTATTGTAATCAGATACAGTATACAGTAATACAGTCACTGACTTTCGATTAATTTAATTACTTTTAAGTACATTTATTATGCTTATTTCTAATATATTATTTATATAAAATACATTAATTATGGTCCCAAAACAAGTCATTGTAAAAGAGAAATGTGAAGTGCTGAGTGTATGACTTGTGTTTAATAATGAACAATAAAGAAATATAGACATTATTATGAATTTGTTGAGCAGAAAAATGTTTTAGAACTTGCAAATTTGTTTTAATTACAAATGAAGTAGTTAATAATGTGATTACTTTTACAATGAAGTAATCAGTAAAGTAATTTAATTAAAATTTTAGATAAATAATTAGTCATTTGAAGTGGATTACAATTGTTTTAGAAACTTACCTAACACTGGCAATGTCATTACAAAGTTTTACGTGGAGTTAATATAAACTAGTGGATTATAAAAAATATATTATTATTTTTAATTAAACTATGGATAAAAATATTTGTTATGCTGTTTTGCCTGTTTTTATATATCTTTTCCAAAGCATTAACAAACCCCAATACAGTTGCAAAATTGCCCCCACATTATCCTTTTCCGCCAGAACAGACTATAAACAATACAAATAAGGAATAATAATTACAACAATAATAGGATAAAATAAAATACACTTTGCCAACACAATGTCCATATCAAGAAAACAACAACAAACATTCCATTCCATGTATTCTAATCTCTGCTTCATTATGAGGGAGAGTATTCACCCTCTCAAAATATGTAATCATGTGTTTCCAAATCCTGTAAATATTTGGGCTGATCCTTTCATTAAATATATAATTTTCTCCAGTTTCAAATATGATCAGATCACATAACCACATTGATGATTTACTCTCTAACAGTATTCTTCTCCTTCCGAGAAGAGAGGCAAAAGACTCCAAAAATAGCAATTTCAACACTGGGTTTTAGATCCAAGTTAAAAGCATAATTTAGTGTTTTATATGTAAATGTAAAGTAATCTCTCAACTTTTGGCAGGACCAGAACATATGAACGAAATCTGCCTTAACACTCTTGCATCGATCACACACATCATCAACATTTGGGTACACGTCTGGATTTTGTATAGTAGGCACGGTTTGATTCATTTACTCTGATCAGAGCCTCATCCCATATTTAATTAGATTTTTCAATTCCCATGTCCTTTACCCACTCCCCTCTAATTCTTTTGATTAAGACATTGTTTAAGGACATAATTATATTATATATTACTAAAATATGACCTTTAAAGACCATAGGAGTCTGTAAAATGTATCTAATAATGAAGTAGGTGGTAGGACAGGGAAGGCTGATCTCTGAGTTTGAATAAAATGTCGGACTTGAAAGTCACGAAACAGGCTGATCCGTGTCAGCTGAAATTTCTCAGAAAGATCACTAAAATCGTCAAAATGTGTTATAAGTATAAAAATCACTACATTTGACCAAGCCTACCTTCTGCTACTGTACAAATGTACTATCCATTTTGCAGCAGGATTATTGCAGATAGGACTTAACATAAAAAAGTTATTAAGTTTATTAATTTGTCTAAATTGAGACCATATCCTAAGTGCAGAGCGTTCAACTGGGCTTATACTGAGAGGGAGAAAAAGGCAATTTCATTGTAATTAAAGCAGAGAATGATGTGGAAGTATTTTCTTCTGCCTTACACCAGTTAGCCTCAAGGGACTTATGCCAGCAAATAACATTTTTAAGATTTGCAGCTCAATAGTAACCCATAAAATTAGGAAGGGCTAATCCTCCTTATGAATGTTGCCTTTCAAGGAGTTTTTTAAAAATTCTGGGATTCTTCCCTATCCAAAAAATTATAACATGAGTTTATTTAGTGAGCGAAAAATTACTTTGGGAGAAAAACTGGGAGAGATTGAAATAAGTATAAAAACCTGGGTAAAACATTCATTTTTATACAGTTTACTCTGCCTGCTAAAGATAAGTGCAATGCATTCCATCTCTGAGGATCAGATTTAATTTTGTTTATAAATAGTAAAAAATATATTTGCATCTAAACCTGGAAAAGTGATATAGACTCCCAGATATTCAAATCCTTAATTTGTAAAGCCAGGAAATTAATCAGGAAACACTCACTTTTAGAGAGGTTTAGTTTGTACCCTTAGAATCTGCCAAAGTTGGATAACTTCTGCACTATTTTTGGGACATTTTCATATGTATAACAACAGGTCGTCCACATACAGAGAGACCCTGTGTTCTTGCCCATTCTATCGATGCCCTGTATAGACCACAAGGATTTAAGCATTAGGTGAATAGAAGAGGGCTTAAAGGGCAACCTTGTCTTGTACCCTATAGTACTGAAAAAAACTGTGAGCGTATTTTGTTTGTTATAACAGATACTTTGGGAGCAGAATACAGTAACTGGATCCATGTTATACTATATTTTAGGCCAAAAACTATTTTTTTCAGTACTGCAAATGGTCACATATTTTATTAGGTGGCCTTAACTACTATGTACTAACATTAAATACAAAAAAGACTAAGTATTTACTGTGTAACTACAAGTTGTTCTGCAAAATTCCCACATTAGCTGCTACTGAAGTTGAGGTACGTATAGGTTTAGGAATAACGGTAGGGTTACGGGCAAAGTTAACAGTGTATCTATAAATGTAATTAAATGCAAGTATTTAAATGTAATTACAGTGCAACAACAGGTACATAATAAGTACATTGCATCAAATGGTTAAGTACATAATAGTTAATGCCACCTTATATAAAGTGTGTCCATGCAAATAAATAGTTCCATTACACTCTGTCGAACGCCTTCTCTGCATTCAGGGATACCACGACCTCTGAGGCCTCCCTGGACGCAGGCAAATGCAATATACCAAGAAGCCTCCTTATATTGGTAAATGAGCAATGACCCCTGATAAAGCCCTTCTGATCTGGAGAGACAATTTCTGGTATAATAGTATTAATTCTAGATGCTAACCATATGGAAAGTATTTTTACATCAACATTTAACAAAGAGATTGGTCTGTAGGAACTAAAATCAAATGGAACTTCAAAAGAAGTGTGATGAATGCTTCTGTAAGTGTCTGTGGGTATTTTGCACTATTTAAAAGTTTTCAAACATTTTCAGAAGAAGCAGAGCTAATTTAGAAAAAAAAGCTTTATAAAATTCCACAGGATAGCTGTTGGGGCCAGGAGTTTTACCAATTTGCATTACACTAATGTTGAGTTTAAAATCTCTTGCAGGTCGATTGGCTGCTCTGTTAATTGTCGAAATATCCAAGTCTTTCAAAAAAGCTGACATACCTGAATTATCTCCTACATTTATTCATTTGGCAGATGCTTTTATCCCTAGCAACTTACAAAAGAGGAAAACAAAAAGCGAATCATCTTAAGGAGACAGTGGTGCGAAAAGTGCCATACTACAAGTTCACAAGCATCAGAATAGTATTCAAAACAGATTAAAGTGCAATAAGATTTTTTTTTTTTTTAGTGACTGGTTAAGTGGTCATGGAAAATATGTGTTTTAAGTAGTTTTTTGAAGACAGAGTGAGTCAGCTTCATGGATGGAGTTGGGAAGGTCATTCCACCAACGTGGTATGATGAAACTGAAAGTCCGGGAAAGTGTTTTTATGCCTCTTTGTGTTTTAGGGTATGCTGGAGCAGACCCAGTGACAGTTTTGTATGCCAGTATAAGAGCCTTGAATTTAATACGTGCATCAACAGGCAGCCTGTGGAGACAAAGAGTGGTGTAACGTGCTCTCTTTGGTTCATTAAAGACCAGATGTGCTGCATTCTGGATCAATTGCAGAGGTCTAATTACAAATGCAGGGAGGCCTGCATTGAGAGAGATAGTCCAGTCCAGTCTAGTTATGACAAGTGACTGAACAAGCAGTTGTGTGGCATGTTCAGAGAGGAAGGGTCTTATCTTCCTGATATTGTAGAGTGTAAATCTACATGATCTTGCTGTCTTTGAGATGTGGTCTGTGAAATTTTGCTTGTTATCAATGGTTACCCCTAGATTTCTGACAATTTTTGGAAGGCGATACTCTAGTTCTACCCAGCTACATGGTGATGGTGTGTTCAACAGCAGGGTTGGCTGGAAAGACAAGGAGTTCGGTCTTGGCTGGGTTGAGTTGCAGGTGGTGTTCCTTCATCCAGGCCAAGATGTCTGCCAGGCAGGCAGTGATTCGAGCAGTCACTGTGGTGTCGTTGGGCTGGAAAGACAAGTAGAGTTGTGTGTCATCAGCGAAGCATTGATAAGAGAAACCATGTGACTGAATGATGGGTCCCAGCGAAGTTGTGTATATAGAGAAGAGAAGAGGCCCAAGCACTGATCACTGAGGTACCCCAGTAAGTAACTGATGTGGCTTGGATACCTCACCTCTCCAGGCTACCTTGAAGTACCTAACTGAGAGATAGGAGTTAAACCAGTCAAGCACAGTTCCTAAGATGCCCAGAGTAGAGAGGGTGGAGAGTAGGATCTGATGGTTGACTGTGTCAAAGGCTGCAGAAAGGTCCAACAGAATCAGAACGGATGATCTGGATTCAGCTCTAGCTTGTCTCAGCGACTCAGTGACAGACAGCAGGGCAGTCTCGGTGGAGTGTCCACTTTTGAAGCCTGACTGATTGTCATCCAGCAGCTTGTTCTTTGAGAAATAGGCAGAGATTTGATTTAAAACTGCCCTTTCAAGTGTTTTTGTCATGAATGGGATGAGAGAGATTGGTCTGTATTGTTCTATCTGTGTGGGGTTAAGTGCAGGTTTTTTCAGCAGCGGGGTTACTCGAACCTGCTTAAATGTAGTGGGAAAGTGCCTGTAAGTAGAGACGTGTTAATTATGTGTGTGAGTCCAGGTAAGATGGATGGAGAGATGGCCTGGAGAAGGTGAGAAGTATGGGGTCAAGGGAACAAGTGGGTGGGTGGTTGCAGTGGAGGAGTTTAGAGACCTCAGTGTTAGTCAGAGGAGAGAACATAGAGAAAGAAGAGTTGCATACAGGAGACTTGTGTTTGACAGGGTGTGGTGATGTGAATGTATTGCTGATGGTTGTAACCTTAGTAAAAAAATGTGGTGAAGATATCTGCTGTCAATGATGTGTCAGGTGATGGAGGAGGAGGTCAGAGAAGTCTGTTGAATGTTCTAAACAAGCTACGAGTATCTGTGGTGCTGTTGATCTTTGTCTGGTAGTAGGAGGTTTTTGAAGCTTTAATGTTATCTTAGAAAGTTGCAAGCAGAAGCTGATACTTACCTAGATCTGCTGGATCTTTAGATTTCTGCCATCTGCTCTCAGCTGCCCCGAGGTCAGCCCGATTTTCACGATGGATGTCAAGACAGCCAGGGGCTGGGTGGTGTAGTACGTGCTGGTCTAGAGGAGAGAGGACAGATGTTGTCTAGACAGGTTGTTAAAGTAGAGCTAAATGTGTCTGTGGCAGTTTTTACCTCAATCATGGAAAATACATTTATTGTGAGAAGAGAGGTAGAGACATCATTGGAAAGGCGAGAGGGTGAAAGGGAACTGAAGTATAAAACCCTTAAAATACGAATAACATTCTTTGAAAGTGTCATTAACTTCTTTAGGGTCTACTGTCAGTTGTTGGGATATGTTGAAAATCTGTGGAAAATCTATGGTATTAGCCTGGAGGCTGATTGACTTTTTTCATATTGTGCTTTAAGTTCCATTCTATATAAAAAAAAATTAAAAAAAATAAAAAATATTTAAAAAAAAAAAGCTAAAGAGTGATCTATTATTGCTTTAGAATAAATTTGTTGTTTTTTTACTTTTTACTAAGATATGATTTCACACCTAAAGATTAATATAGTCTATTTTAATCTGTTATATTGCCTTATACAAGTTTTTGTAAGTGTACAGTGTTAAGTAATAAAGGACAGGACCCACTGATCTATATATATTGTTATATATATATACAGATCAGTGATAGGACCACATTTCAGATAAAGAACAAGCAAGCAAGAAGATGATGAAGAAGAAGAAGAAGTTTAAATGGCAAACTTAAACACAAAATTGTTAATGAATTGCCAACATATTGTTTTCAACTAAACAATTCGTTCTTAATATAGAGGGGCATCCGTTGTAAAAAAAAAAAAAGAAAAAAAAAAAGAAAAGAAAAAAAAAAAAGAAAAGAAACCTGTCAAGTCAAATATGCGATGGTCCGCTGTGGACACCATTAACAGGAGCAGCCGAAAGAAGAATTATCTCTTAATATATATTCTTTTGTCTAACTGTACACACAGTAGACCAATTTCAATGTATTGTAAAGCAATGATGAAAACCTGCTTAGAATTTTAGCTTAGTCCCTCTTCAGCCTATCTTAGCCAAAATTAGGAAACACGATTTTGGATACAATAATTGCCCCACTTGTCTATATTGTTTTTAAATTATTGCATGCCAAATATCTCTTAAATAGCTCTAATTGCTGTTTTGTATATGGTTGTATATATAATTATAAATTCTGAACATTGAGCCACTTGTTAAATTTTTACATGCACAGATTTCTACATGTATTAGATGCTACAGTATTTAGGGGATGTTTCTCACATAAGAGTAGATTCCTTTTTAAAAAAATAAAGAAATAACACATGCCACTAATCAAATGTGTGCAGCAGCCTATGTTAAAATCAGTTTCTGGATTGCCATGTTACAATGAATGTTCTACAGTATAGTTACAAATACCTAGTTACAGAAATACTCAAACCAGCCCATCAGGCACCAACAATCATGCCATGCTCCAAATCACTTAGATCACATTTTCCTCCATTCTGATGGTTGAAGTGAACATTAACTGAAGCTCTTGACCCGTATCCACACGATTGGCTGATTAGATAATTGCACGGATGATTGTTGGTGCCAGACAGGCTGCTTTGAGTATTTCTGTAACTGCTGATCTCCTGGGATTTTCACACAAAACAGTCTCTAGAATTGACAATGGTGGCAAAAACTAAAAACATCCAGTGAGCGGCAGTTCTGTGGATGGAAATGTCTTGTTGATGAGAGAGGTCAACTAAGAAAATGGCCATACTTGTTTGAACTGACAAAGTCTACGATAACTCTGACAACCGCTCTGTACAACTGTGGTGAGAAGAATAGTTGGACTCGGGTTGGCACTGTTTTTGCAGCACAAGCAGGACCTAAACAATAGGCAGATGGTTTTAATGTTGTGGCTGATCAGTGTATATATATATATATATATATATTATTTTCACCCTGAGGTCTGAACCCTGAATGTCCATTCTTGTATAAAGCTGCTTAAATAAGATTACCTTGAGCTTGCTTATCATGGGTTGTGGAGAACTGCAATGTTTATGTTGATGATTAAGGCTTAGAGTTTGAGTCAGAGAAATTTGTTTGATAACAATTTAGATTATATTTTTGGTTGATACCCAAGTCATGTTAAGTAACGACACGCTAATATAGTAATCTTCAGTAAACAAAAATAACTTTATTAAGTCACAGTATGCTTTTGTTGTATGGAACAGAGCAGCATCTCCTTTTCTGTTCTATGGGAGAAAGAAAATCATTAGGGTTTGGAATAATATGATGGTTAGTGAAGGATGAAAGAATTTTCCAATGGGTTTAAAAGAAGCAGTGTGTTGAGCAGTGCCACTACAAACAGATAAAAAAAAAAAACAGCAGCAAGGAGGTGAGTTTGTAGCTGTATCATAAATTAGGGATTTTTAGAGCTTCAAGATTATGGTAAGTTTTTGTGTAATTTTATGAAAAAATTATTTTTTTTTGCACATATCAAAATTAAGTAATTTGATGCTATGTAACAATGGGTCTGCTAAAAGGATGCTAGCTGATTTAAATCAGACCATTCAAACATGAACACAGCATACAATGGTGTGACGAATCAACAAGTTAGTGTAGAATATGTTAACATAATTGCACATAAATCAACATATTCCATCAGTTTAAAAAACATAATTATTCAGATTATATTGTTCGGTTTCTACATATTATACAATTCAGTTATAAATAGTCATCATCATTTCTAAGATTAACATCCTAGTCTTTTGCATTAAAAACAAATAAAAAAAACATGGCTGGCCATTAAGGATGAAACCAAACTATGAAGATCATTTTGGTGCAAATCAAATGAGCACCTGTGACTGTGTTATTTGTAGTTGTATAGATTAGCCATGTATCAGTAAATTTGAAGTCACAGAGAAATGTATTTTAAGAGTTGCAAGCTTGTAGATTTTTTTTTTCTCTCCCACAAACACAACAGTTACACCTTCTCAAATTCTCCATTACAGGTGCACAAATCCTTTTCTACGAATCACAAATTGTGGGAGAGAGAATAAATCTACAAGCTTGCAACTCTTAAAATAAATTTCTCTGTGACTTCAAATTTACTGATACACATGTGTGGCTAATCTCTACAACTACAAATAACACAGTCACAGGTGCTCAATTGATTTGCACCAAAATGACTTTCATACCAAACCACATTAAAAAAAAAAATACATAGACCATTGCCCTGCAATAAAGTGGCTTGTGATTACGAGCATTTATGTCATTAGGATCAAAAAGGCATCCATTTATTACAAGTCCATTTCTGATAATGGAATCTTTTTTTCTTTGTTAGAATGTTAAGCATCTTTTCCACCTATAAGAAAACACACACACAAATAATGAAGAGGGTGGGTGAGAGAGGGCGAGATCAGCAAAAATCAAGTGTGATAAGAGGTTTATTTAGTTTACTCACAGTGAGGTACGATTCATTTATGTACTTGAACCTCGTCTCTATATACAGTTGACTGAATGGTGCAAGAACGTGCAGGTGCAGGTGCGGGACGGTGATATTTGGTGGAACATGGAACCCTAGGCTGACACGCAGTCATATCCTCATTTAACAAGTGCTTCATCCAAATTAACACTTAAATATGATATTAATGTTGTAGAATATATACCTGATGTCTTCAAAATCTGTGACATTCTTGGCTTTCAATACAGCTTTTCCTATCTCTTCCATCCTCCTCACTGTTCAGGAAAAATCACATATTGTAAGTAAAAGGCACTTTATTATCTTGTTTACATGCATGTTTTTTTTACCTAATCAATTACTCAAATACACCCACCACATCATGCTTCTTTAGTCTAATCAAAGCAAAGTAAGCCAGGACTGGATTCTTCATTTTATTGCCTTGGATTCAGAACCAGCTCAGAACCAATTGGTTCTGACCACCATACAAGTTTACAGGTAATTGGCCACAACTGTTATTCCAAATTGTATTGAAGTCTGTGAATTAGGTGGAGCCTATCCTCAAAATGCATTTTTTAAAGCTTACTGTTACTGCCCCCTGTTGGCTACAAATAAACACAAAACAGTCTTTTAGCTAGGATTCTCACTCTAATAATCAAATGCATCCTTGAAAAGTAATCCCCTTACAAAGACTGATATCATCCACTTTGAGTGACAAACAACTATGGATGTGTTTCCTTGGTATAACCAGGTAGTGGTGCGCTTGGAAAAATGTCCTGGAAGCAAACCATGTCCTTATCCTGTCAAAGAATCATAGTACATTTTTATTTACTTTGACATTGATATGGATATTCTAAACATGTATTTATATTTCTATCTTCAGGTACTGAAAGACCATTTCTATGGTTTATGTTGGTTAGGATCTATGTTGTTTATAGTCTATGTACTGTGTCCACTCACTGATATTTAATAGTTTTAATACTATACATACTAAGAATCCATTGATTTTACTAATGGCAAACAGTTTTGTCCATGTCTATTTTTTTTTCCTTTCTTTTTTATTGAATTATGAATAAAATACAACCACACTAGTGTACATTGTGGCAAGGGTCAACTATTTAATGAAGGTAGCTTTTAAAGGGTTAGTTCAACCAAAATGTAAAATTCTCTCATCATTTGCTTACCCTCATTTAATCCCAGATGTGTATTAATTTCTTTCTTCTGCTGAACACAAATGAAGATTGTGGCACGGTGGAGGGCGGGACCGGCGCGTGATTACGCACGCCCGGTCCCATATTGGCTAATTACGCCGTCAAGAGGGATAAAGGCCACTCGCAGACGGCGATCGAGCGAGAGAGCTCAATTACGGACGTCCGTTATCTTATGTGTTTGTCTTTTGAGAAGTGGCGAGAACTCCGCTACGGCGTATCCCTCTTCCTTCCCGGGTTTCGGCACCAATGTAAAACAGATCATTTCATGGGCAAGGAAGAGGCGAGAAACCGGCTTAACATATAAACTTAAAGGTTTAATGAAGAACTCAAAAGACAAACACATAAGATAACGGACGTGCTCTCTCTCTCGATCGCCGTCTGCGAGTGGCCTTTATCCCTCTTGACGGTGTAATTAGCCTAATACGGGACCGGGCGTGCGTAATCACGCGCCGGTCCCGCCCTCCACCGTGCCACAAAGATTTTTAGAAGAATATCTCAGCTCTGTAGGTCCAAACACTGAAGTGAATGGTGACCAGATATTCAAAATTTGAAAGAATGTGAAAGCGGAGATTTATTGTAAATAAGGGACTTAAATATTGATCTGTTTTGTGTTGTACCCACACTTATCATATCGCTTCAGAAGATATGGATTTAACCACTGGAGTCGTATGGATTACTCTTCTTTGGCCTTTATGTAATTTTTGGAGCTTCAAAGGTCTGGTCACCATTGACTAACATTGTATGAACCTACAGAGCTGAGATATTCTCCTAAAAATCTTCATTTGCGTTCATCAGAAGAAAGTAAGTCATACCCTCATTTAATCCCAGATGTGTAAGTAAATGATGAGAGAATTTTCATTTGTGGATTAACTATCCCTTTAACTGAAAGTTTAAACAATGTTCTCAGGACAAGAGTCTAAAACAATTACAAAGTTATAAATAAAAAAAGTAATGAAACTCAATTTAAAAGGTAACATACAAAAATACAAAACCATTGTTTTTGCCAACCAAACTGTAATTAATACATTGAATAAATGTATAACATTTCAATTACATGACAACTTGCCCTGACCTGACATTTACAGAAAAAATAATACAATTGTGTCCTTAGAACACAGTAACCTTTTGGCTAAAACCTACCATCATTATATAGCTGACCCTAATTCTACTAGCATGCTAGAGTGGTTTTGTGTTCACCCGTTTCCTCAACTGCTACAGCAAAAATAAGATGTGAATTTGAGTTTGATAACATGCATTTTTTATAGATGGGCGTTTCAAACCAACATACAAAACCACAGCTTGAGAAAACACACATTTTTGTAATTTGACTTTATTTAAAGCCTAGCTACTGAGACAGAAAAGTCTTGTAATGTCTCTGGGTACAGTCAATCAACTAACCCCGCCTACCCCTGGTATTTCCCCATGTGAAAGTGGAAGTAAAACATTTGCCGAAAACTACATTCTACAAATGTTTTAATGTGAATGCTTCGAGACGTACAACAGAGCACAAACTGTTCTCGAAGTATTAACATTTGTCCAGTGGACTGTGTTTTAGGAAGTCCTTTGTTGACAATTTACTTTGTAGTTCGTCAACACTTCTTCCTCGAGGACGGATGACGACAAAAATGACCCTTTGGAATCAACAGTGCTGTGAAGAACACGGTCAAACACATTGCTTGTATTTTTTTCTTTTAGAAAGAGGTAGCAATCTTTTGTAGTAGTTTAATTAAGTTTAGTTAAGCCTACCGGATAACAAGAAATAAAGTAGATAGTGTCAACTTACATCAACCAATATCTAGTGTATGGATGGTCGCCGTTTGCGATCGAGCAAAAAATACAAGTTTCCTGTGAGCAGTCGCCGACGCAGTTTTCTTCAGTCATTCTGACAGCAGTCTCTGTGTAACATGGAAATTACTCTCACCTTATTTCCTCAGGAACAATGACCAGTTCTTCCGTATTGACACGCGTTTTATGGATTTGACGGGAGTCGTTTGACTCATTCTGCTTACGGAAAGCTGTCGTAATAAGCTTTTAATATAGCCAATGGTGG